>JABTXL010006712.1:21303116-21361728 GCA_025134845.1 Neodon shergylaensis | reverse complement strand
CAGAAAAGCCCAGCTGTTTAAGCATTAAAGATAGGGAATCCCTGTGCGATGCTAGTAACTAGACTAGCCTGAGTTAGCAAGCTCCAAGTCTAGTGAAAGACTCTGTTTCAATAAAGAAAGTGGAGAATAATCCAGAAAGACCCCCAACACATGCCAACATACAAGCACACCTGCCACATACATAAATTGCAAAAATATTGTAAAGAAAGTAGATCTCACACATTCTTGGGAAAATTAAAAATCATAACAATTTATGCCACCTATTATAAAGTGTTTTAAGACAATACAATATAACACACTACTAATCTGATGAAATAAGCTGTCATCCATCCTTTAAAAATTGTGTCATCAAAAGAACAGAGTCCAATAAAAAATGTAGTACAGACCTAAACATAAAACTCTAAACAGAGGAATCTAAAATGGCTGAAAGACACTTAAGGGAATGCTCAACATCCTTAGTCACCAGAGAAATGCAAATCAAAACAACTCTGAGATTCCATCTTACACCTGTAAGAATGGCCAAGATCAAAAACACTGATGACAACTTATGCTGGAGAGGATGTGGGGTAAAGGGAGCACTTCTGCATTGCTGTTTGGAATGCAAGCTGGTACAGCCCCTTTGGATGTCAGTGTGGCAATTTCTCAGAAAATTAGGAAACAATTTTCCTCAAGACCCAGCAATACCACTTTTGGGTATATATCCAAAGGATGCTCAATTGTGCTACAAGGACATGTGCTCAAATATGTTCATAGCAGCTTTCTTTATCATAGCCAGAACCTGGAAACAACCTAAATGCCCCTCGACTGAAGAATGGATAAGGAAAATGTGGTACATTTACACAATGGAGTGCTACACAGCAGAAAAAAAAACCTACGTCTTGAATTTTGCAGGAAAATGGATGGAGCTAGAAAACATCATTTGAGTGAGGTAACTCAGACCCAGAAAGACAATTATCACACTCACTCAAAAGTGGTTTTTAAACATAGGCAAAGAAAACCAGCCCACAAATCCCAGAGAACCTAGACAACAAGGAGGACCGTAAGAGAGACATACATAGATCTAATCTACATGGGAAGTAGAAAAAGACAAGATCTTCTGAGTAAATTGGGAGCATGGGGACCTTGGGAGAGGGTTGAAGCGGAGGGGAAAGAAAGGGAGGGGAGCAGAGAAAAATGTAGAGATCAATAAGAATCAATGTTTAAAAAGCAAAAAAAAAGACTATCAATTTACTTTCCCAAACTATTACATAGTTTGGAAAATATTGTTTTAAAATAACAGCTTCTACATGTTGGCATAGTGCCTTCTACATAGTAATTCCCCGTATATAATATCACACCTGCTGAAAAACTCTTAAAGGTGATTGTTATTAACCCTATATTAGAGATGAAGAAACAAATTTTGGGCATACACATAATAACACCTTCAAAGAAGCTGTGATCTGATTGGTCTCCTTCCCATCAATCTTAAGGCCACTTGTAGATAGCCTTCCTTCTTACTTCTATTCTGTGGTACACTTTCAGATTTCAATTTATGTGTCCTATCAACAGTATTTGAAGTTGTGTTTCCTATCCTCCTATGATTTTCTCTCTTGGGTTTTAGTATACCACATTTCCTGGATTTTCCTATCCTTTTGGAGATATCAGTGCCAGCCAGTTTGCTTGACTGGTTCTTCCTTTGAATGGAAAATCTGCACAAGCTCAATTCTTGGGTTTCCTCCATCCATGTTGACTTCCCTGTCTATTGGCTACAATAATCATCTGTAAGCTGGTCACTTTTAGGTCTAACCAGGACTTTTCTCCTGAGCCTCAAACCCTCTCATCCAATACTCTACCTTTTCAGGTGAATGCCTAGAGACACCTTATACTGAACTGGGATTTTCCTTTGTATGATGTGATTACCATTAATGAATGAAGAAACTGTCTTGGGCCTGCGCAGGGAATAGAGGTAGGGGGAGAAAGCTAGGATGAAAGCTGGAAGAAAGAAGGCGAAGGTAGAGAGAAGCCATGGAGCTGCCACCAGAGACAGATGTGCTGAAACTTTGTTGGTAGGCCATAACCTCGTGGTGATGCAGAGATTAATGGAGATACATATTAATTTAATCTAAGAGTTAGCCAATAAAAAACTAGAGCTAATGGGCCAAGCAGTGTTTTAGTCAATACAATTTCTGTGTGATTACTTCGGGTATAAGCTAGCCGGGCGACTGGGAACCAAACAAGCAGTCTCCTTACTACAAGGACCCCCAAAATCTAGGTAATAAAATTTGGTTAGTATGCTTTCTAAAATTTTTTACGAAGGGAAAAATGCTGCTTGAAATTAAAGTATATTATGATTGAGAATAATCTTAAAAGATATTGTACATTTAAATTAGGTTAATTTATTTCAAACAACTTCCAAAGTTCTAACATGAAAGATAGGTCTTTGGTACCTGGAAGTAATTTAAGGTTGGATGTAGTTAACTGTATCTTAGGTGACAACTTCTCTATCGATGATTTTCAAAAAAAAGGTAGAAAGAACATTTTTTTTGTATGAAAGTTCTGTGTGCATGTATTTAAATAAAAAGATACAAGAAATTGACTGAGTTTAGTCAGGTTTGAAATAGTTTCTTTCTCCTTTCCCTTTCTGTTTAGAAACTAATAAAACATTAGTTTTAGTTAGAAGCTCAAACCCAAGGAGTTAGGGTCTCTGCAACACACACAGAAGAGACAAGCAAGCGCAATGTACCGCTGGGGTAAAACAGGTCTCGGCATCTGTAGATGTTTGTCTCTCTTGCTGAAGAGGCATCTTTTCACTTTCTGGAGGCAGTTCAGGGAACTGCTGGTGGCTTTCAAGATCCTGTCCTGAATGGGGAGCTATCTGAATGGAGAGAGCTGCTGTGTGTGTGTTGGGTCCTGGGCTAGGGGTTGGTGAGCAAGACCTTTTCAGAGATGATAGGACGTCAGTGGGTTGGGAACGCTGTGGTGGTTTAAAGGGGGAACCATTCCCTTGGGTCTGATTATGGGTTAGTTTCAAGGTAGAAATTCTTCGGGTTTGAGAATCTTGCATGTAGTCCTCTTGTAGAAATGTGTTAGTGTCTCCGAATGGTGCAGGACTGGAGCTGGGGGATGCTGGTAGTGGGTTAGTGATTTTCTGTGTGTATGACACCGTTCTGTTGGATTCCTCAGAGTACACTATTGTCTGGTTAGAGTCTTCACTAGAAAGCATAGCTCCATGGAGAGGTTTAAGGTTAGCGAAGCTCTCCGTACGCCATGGGCTTTCTGTGTTAGTTACTATTGAATCTAAAATGTCACCCTTTGTTGGATCGGTTATCAAAGACTGGCAAAAGCTCTCTTTCCTGCCTGGTGGAATGGGTGCCTAGATGGCCAAAAGTGTTCAGAAAGAGAAATGACATTGAAGGAAAAACAGAAAGAAAGTCCAAGTTAGACATGAGAAGAACATTGTCAAAGCTACCCCAAAGAAATCCAAACACACACTGTGCCCTGGACAGGCTAGACTGAACAATTCCCTTCAGTTCCGGAAGAATGCTTTGTGGGTTATTACCAATAGTTTCTTCCAAGTTGGAAAAGCTTTAGTTTAGAATACATTGCAAAGATACTGCTTCTGTCCACAGTTTTAAAACTTATGCTAAAAGTGAACATATGTTATTCTGTCCTATTTTTAGACCTAGAGGTTGACAGTTCATTTAGCCACATGGTTTTTAGAACATTTTGCATGTACAGTTTTTTACTAACATCTCAAAGGCTCAGCATTTGTCTGGTTTATATTCCTGCAGTAGATAATGTATCCTTGACTCTCAAACTCTAGAATCCAAAACACCAGCCATCAGAGCTTTAATAATTAGAATTTATCTTAAACAGTATGGTAGAAGCTGAACTACTTTGATAAGCTGAACCAGAGAATAAAGAGAAAATCAACAATTACAGAAGAAAACCTACCTGTTTTGAGCAGAAAACTCATGCCCCCTGTTGGACATGTTAATGCCACAAGGGAAACAAAATGAGAAACGCAGAAGCATTTTAAAGCTAGGACACTAGGAACGAGGTCCCTTAGAGGAAGAGGAAACAGAAGTCTAGGCACGAGACACACAGCAGTTTGAATTACCTGGGTTGGTGATTTTTTGTCTTGCAGGTTTGGTCGGACGCTTCTAAAACCTTTTGCTGCAAGAGAGGAATATGTGGCATCTCCGTTCAGTGTCTCTGGATTTCGATCACTGTAAGATCTCCACGCTTTTGTTAAGGGAAAACAAATTGGACACAGAAATATCTACGTTCACTTGAATATTTTTTTGGGGGGTGTGAGAAAATTGATTTGTCTTTTTAAAATCAAAGTGATCTTCATAAGATTTTAATTTAGTATACATAACAATGTATGGAATTTAAATTGAATATGAAATCAATGATGTGGCTATGGATATGTCAAAAGAAAAAAATGTTCTTGGAACAAGCACAATAGTTATTCGCAATATTTTTTTTCTGTACCTGAGTCTGGAGACTGAGAATCACGCCCTGAAAGGGAAACAATGTTGAAATTAATGCGAGTGTAAACCAAACCAAACCTTCAGTAAAAATGCTTGGCAAACAACCACGTGCATTGTTTTTGCCGACATTATCTCAGTCCTAAAATGGAGTGCGTTAAATGTAGTAATGAGAGGCTTGGGTGTGATTTTTCAATTTCAATAGACTTATCATTTGTTAAATACCTACAATCTATAACTAGAACATATATCAAACACTAATTTTCACTCTTAATAATATTGCAACCATGTCATTTCAAGATTATTGTGGCCCAAGGTGCCACATGACCTGAACATAGAATTAAAGGATTGAAAAAAACCTGGTTATCAAACAGTGAGTTCTGCTTAGACCGTTCAAGGTAGTCACCAGCTCCGTCGCTGGCTGAAGGCCCCTGTAACTCCCTAGATTTAACTGCTATAGTAGATAGTGGCTAATATTTCAAGAGCTTGCTTTTTTTAATGTTTACAAAAGGCAAATGTATCTAGTGAGCAAGATCTGACTTTCATTGTTCTCTAGGATTTAAATTTCTTATTGTCCCTTCAAAGTTTATTCAAATATGAAAGCAGTTATAGCGTATTTCATTGTCTTTTCACTCAGAAGCTGGGGAGAATAAATCATAGTAAATAATTGGGTTAACCATATGCTTACGGTAATGTTGGTCAGTTGTCTCAGAACTATATATTCAAGAGCCTCCTATATGGCTGTCTGGGGGAATCCATTTGCACTGTTTTGGTCTATTGGACCTATAAAACTTTGATCTTGGAAAGGGTTATGGGAGTTCTTTACTTCACTGTGGTCTAGCTCCTGGATTTCTTTCGTTTGTTCCCTGGGACCATGAATAAATTGTTATGAGTCAATAACTCATTGTTTTCTTCCCAAATGTTCCAGGGATATCATTTTAAAATTTATACATATACATTTGGAATGAGGCTTAGTGGGTTGAGAAATACAAAGTCTTGTTTATAAAATATTGAGGATGGATTTCTTTTTTTCCCTAAATCAAAGGAAGAAAAATAAATGTGAATCAGCTCAGTTGTTTGGAATGACTCTATCACAGGTGAGTTATAGAAGAACATATTCTCATTCATTATAGATGATCATAAATTAGAATAAAAATGAGTATAATCCAGTAAAGCTAATTTTGTTGAATTATTCATAACGTGTTTTCTGGATTCTACACCCAGGGTTTAAAGGAGACTGGAACTAGCTCTTGTAGACCAGGCTGGTCTCGAACTCACAAAGATCCGCCTGCCTCTGCCTCCTGAGTGCTGGGATTAAAGGCGTGCGCCACCACCGCCCGGTTATAGCTTTTATAATATCTCTTCATATTCATACATGCATGGTCTCTTCATATTCATACATGCATGGACAAACATATTCAAAGTGTTTTTAAAACCCAAAATGAGATCAGATTACATACATTGCAATGGCGTGAAGGATAACATGAGACTCCTGACTTGACATTTAAATTTGGACCGTGATGTCCATTTGTGAGAAGGAGTCACCTTCAAAAGTCTGTTTTTCTTTCATAACGCTGGGTAGGACATCCTCAGTACCAACTGATCACTAAACATGTGTACAGAAGACTAAAACACAGACTGAGGTATAAAATTTAGTGACTCCTTCACTTTCCTCCTCCTGCAGTATAACTAATTAATCTTGTAAATCAACCCAAGGAAACCCTAGATTGCAACCACATCAACCCATTAATTAGCCAGTTAACAGGAGCTGTGCACTACTCTTTTAAAGGTCTAGGGACAGGCTGGACACCGGTTCATCTTCCATGTTGCACACTCCCCCTGCAGACTCTCCAGATGAAGTCTGTCACAGGTGAAGGTAAGTCATAACAGACATTTAGTGACAAGGGGGCTACCTCAGTGGATGCTGGCATGTCACATCCTCAACTGCTTTCGGGAGTGTATATTTCCCTGTGGGTTCATATTGATCTCAACTGATCAAGGTTTTGATATATTCTAAAGTTCATATTAGATCTAAGAAGGTCTGTTTTCTGTTTTCAATCTTTGAGAAGAACCACATTAATTAAGATCTATGTTGATCAAGTCTTTTTTTCCTAATCCTGAATTCTCCGAGTATCATGTTGCTTTAGTTCATGAGATAACAAGAACGTAAATAGTTCTTAACTCTTGCAGTTAACATATTTTTGGCAAGTGACTGATGCTTTTAATTATATTTTTAAATGTTTGTTTTTAACAAGGTATCGGTTTCCTTTGGCTTTTTTATTTTTAGAACAAAACCAGAAAGGATAGAAGCTATTCTTGGAAGTAGAAAAAAATAATTGGGGATTTGAAAGGCATTTAAACTGTCTGTTCCCATCCCACCAGGATGACTCTGGAAAGAGGGTGGGAGGTGGAGCCATTTGAGTATCACGCGGTGAGTTAGTGGTGTTATACCTGCAGCCAACAGGTTTGGCGAACTTTGAACTCTCTTCACAGATGTTAACGTGACAGACATGGCCGCACGCTTGCGAGCACACCCACCGCTATCTGGAAGCAACAAAAAATTGAAATAGCAGAGGCCACAGAGAAAGCACATGCAATGTCATGCATTTTAAAAGTGAGACGTGTCAGACACGCGTGAGAAAGGTGAACAGTCGAGCATTAGTAATCGTGGAATACACCTGCAAATTTCCCTCCCAGACTAAAAGAGAAAATGGAAACAGAAGTGAAAAACCAGGGGTCTGCTCAGAGAAGGCAGCAATGCTTTGACAAAACAAAAGGTCTTACATTTAATTTTCAACACTTTTTACTTAATGATATCCCCGATACAGAGCTCAGTCTTCTTTACAAAATTAGTATTTAATGCACACTAGGTTTAGAAACAACACAGCAAGCTTTTATAGTGAGGGATTATCTGTATTTCAGCCTAAAGTGTCATGATTATTATATATGTAAATAGTTTAGATTAGACTTAATCTATTCTACTTATGAATACTAAAGATAATCAGGGATGAGTTACCTTGATTCACTAATTCTTGAAGTATTATTTTTTAGCTGACATAGGCATTACATGCTTCATATACACACATCATAAGGAACACACAGCGTTATGCAATTTCATGTCTTCTCTCACTTCTGAAATAGTTATTCTGTTTGAAGGTAAGGACAGCACTGACGTACACAGTGAAATGAGACTGTTTTTTTTTTTTTAATGGATGGATCGCTCTTATACTTTGGAATAATAGTTGTGGCATAATCTATATCTTTATGGAGAAAATCAAAATGTGAAGCAAAATATGGACACACGCGTCAGCCATTTTCCGTGCTATGAGAAGCTGAGAGACTTCTAAATTAGGAAGACAAGCCTCCGAGACCAAAAGGTTAGCTCTCTATTTCTGAACAGAAGTCTGATTCTGCGCCCACATTCCTTGGTAATATAGCATGGACAATAAATAGCTCTCCATCTTCCCCTGCTTGTCAAAGCAGCCTTAGCTCTCCTTTTGAAGGTGACCATACACAGAGACAAGGCAGATAACCAACAATATGAGAAAATAACTGTGAGAATATAATTGTTGTATCTTGTCATATGCTTTCTTCATTCTCTATTTTATAGGCAAAATACCCAGCCTATTAATTAAACACAAGAAAATAGAGATTTAGCATTATGTGTTAATTACCAGTAAAAATCATAAGAGAGTGAGGTCAGTAGACCACAAAATTGGTGTAACTTTTCTATTATAAAACCTAACTTAAAATTATAACTTTTTAAACAAAGAAATCATTAAACAGGAAACCTGAGTTGAAACAGAAAATGCAAATAACCTGAAAGAATAATTAAAAATGTATAGCTAGGAACCAGTAGAAAAGACACAAATGGTAGTAAGTTACAGCTGAAGATAGCTTCAACAGAACACCAATAGCTATTTTCAATTTGCTAAAGACAGCGTGTCTGATTGGGCATCACATAGGACACAAGATCTAGTCACTAGGTCTAAAATGGCTGGGTAGTCAAGGACGTTGAAAGTGAAAAGTGACGTCAACTTTTAGTAGGATTTTATCTCTCAGTGTCTGAAAAGATAACGTCTCAGAACAAGCAGAGAGAGGGACATGGTTCAAGCACAGCCATGAATCCACAAGGCTGTCGGAGAATACTGGAGAATTTTGTGCATGCAGCGGGGTACTTTAGGAAACATTAGACTGAAGTAGTTCAGAGTTTTAGTATGACAGGTTATATTATATTTTGATCACATTGTATTTCTAAGAGCTAGACTATGGAGGGTTGCTCTCTTAAAGAGCAAGTGCCCTAGGAAAGTCATTTTGGATCGGTGAGCAAGAGTAGTTATATCCAATTTCATTTCCTGGTCTGAAGTCTCAGTGCGTGACAAGCACACACATACCACTAAGTAATTGTGGGTACATTGAAAGTAAATTACTATTTCTCTTTTAATTCACATGTATTATTTTGACAAGTGACTTTTAAATTGGTGGGACATAAATGCTTATTATATTGTTTGCAACAAACTGCTTAATAAATAGAATTATTAGATACTTCATTTAGGCTTAGAAGCAACATGAAAACAAAAAAAAATACTCAGACACTATCACTGTGAGACAAAAAAGTATGGAAATCTTTAGGCTCTGTAAATGGAGACTCTTCGCTTGCTAACACGTAGTAAAGGTCTTATTTTTTAAAAGGTGAAACAGACAAACCACTAGAAATTAATATTCTGTTTCTACTTATATATTTATTTTGAAGATTTTTTAGGGACTCAATATCAGGATGCTGTCTCTGACACATAGCTCATCCCAAAGCAACCAAGTGCTGGCCTTATAGTCATCTACGAACCCCAACCTGGTTGGGTACTCTTACTCCCAATTGTTGTTTCCACTTCTAGATAATAATGCTTAGATGGGTAAACCATAGTCTATGAATTATCTCCCCCCCCTTTTTTTTTTGGTTTTTCAAGACAGGGTTTCTCTGTGGCCTTGGAGCCTGTCCTGGAACTAGCTCTGTAGACCAGGCTGGTCTCGAACTCACAGAGATCCGCCTGCCTCTGCCTCCCGAGTGCTGGGATTAAAGGCGTACGCCACCACCGCCCGGCTATCTTTCCCCCTTTTAATGATAGTGAACTCTATCATACGATATGCCTTAGAAAGTAATAGGTCACAATTGTTATGAGTAGAAATAGGTCATAGTGTAGACCTTCTAAAATGAAACTGATTGCTTGTTATGTAGCTGATTAAAAGTAAAGACCTTAGTTACTAACAAGTAGGATTTTTTTGCTTATTTGTGTGAACTGTCCATGTGGGTGCTTCTGGAGGTCAGGGGTCAAGCTAAGAGAATCCTTGCTTCTCTCTCAATCTTAGAGGCAGGATCTTTCACTGAGCGTGGAGCCCGCTGATGATGATTGGCTAACCTGTCTAGGGAACCCCAGAACCCTCCTCCTCCTGCCTCCCAGCACTGACACTACCAGTGCTTGTTTTACACACAGCTCTTTACCTGGGAGTTTGAGATTATGACTGAGCAGCAAGAAGTTTACACAACTGAGCCACTGTCTCAGACCTGGCGTATAGAGTTTTAAGAAATATTAAATATCATTAATAATGGATAGGTAAGGTGAGCCAATTTTATTTATTAGTTACTCAGGAATCAATTATTCCTTAATTTTGTGAAAACAGTGACAATAATTTGTCTCCAAAAGCAATTTGTACCTGAAAGTAATCCGTACCTATCTTCTGTCGAAATATTTGTTGTCTGTACATCGTAACTACTTTGGAATTTTAAGTAAAGGGTTTCAACTTATATCTAAATTTGCATGTTTCCATAGGTAAATTTATCCACATAGGCAACTCAATCTTATGCACGTCCGTGCCCACCTGTCTAGAATCAAGGTCACTGTATAAATGAAAGGCTTTATTAACCTGTAGAAATACAGGTTTCTATTTGTGCTGCTCAGCAGCAACTTGGCTCAGATACCAGAGAGTTAAACAATCTTCCAGTTTCTCTATGCCTACTTTGTTATTAGGATTCAATTATGGGAATGGGTAGACCAATTGTTGAATAGATTATATATAAGTACAGTATGTTTATTATAATCATATATGCATATTTCTCATAATGGGAAAAATCCTGTTTTGGGAAGCCATACAGAACTTCCATCTTCAGAGGAGATACCTCTGAAATAGTGAGTAAACCCAGCCCCTTAATGTGACCTCTCTGCTGGAGGGACTCTGTGGTTGCATAGCAGGGTTCATCCCGGTCCATTTTACATTGTATATGCAATATGAAATGATAGCCATCACTAGGCAGAGAAGAATGAAGAAGGCAAGCCCATCTCCACCTGTAAAAATGCCTCTACTTGGCTCTCTGAGAGTTCATCAGTTCTTTCTCCAAACACCCTGTCTTGTTCACTGGTCCCAACATCTATCTACATGTGAGCTCAGCCCTTGGGAGCCAACAGGCAGTGTTCTCTGAGGTCAGTTTGAGCAGGTTTCAGCTTAGAGGATGCCATAGGGAGTGGACCTGGCCTGGGTCTCCACACTTGATCTAGGGATTAAATACTGGCTCTAACCAGCCAGTTGTTTATCCTTCTTCTAGACACTTTGATGCAAGGAGGTTGACGAGGAAGAAGGGCCTGGGCTTCCTTTTTGCTCTGCTATTGGGCAGCGGCTAAAACAGCTCTGCAGCCATGAACTGTGACACAGCTACAGGGTTCCAGTGAGAAACTCTTCTTCTTTACTGACTGCGTGCAGGTATGCTGCGTATGAGACTGTTGACAATGAGGGTGAAGGTGAGGTTACCAGCCAATTAGGTCAACTGTGGGACCAAAGTGACGGTTTATATATTTACCAGACTTTTACACAAACCATTTTACCATTAAAAAGCATACAACACAGGGTTCAGGGGCATTTGTGTTAAAATATTTAAGGATACTGTGTGCAAGTCTAAAAATAACATGCTTATGGCTTTCTGAGTATCATGATAATAAAGAATTAATCAGATTGATTTTGTATGAGGTTTTAGAATTCTATCTGCTGACTTTGTCAACATAAACCATTTATAAAATGGAAAGCTTAAATACTGTTCACCAGAGCAACTTGACTTTGGGCCTAACATACTTTTAAGTAAGAGATCTTCATTGTATAAATACAATTTCAAGCAGCTTTAAGAGCTAATTGAAACAAAAAACCAAACCAAACCAACCAAACAAACAAATAAAAAACCAGGAACCAAAAAGGGCTGAGTAACCAAAAAGGGCTGAGTAAAGAGCTCAGTTGGTAAAGTGTTTGCCATACAAGTCTGAAAGTTTCAGTTTGGTCCTCAGGATTTACATTAAAAAGCTGGCCACAGTGGCATGAGCCTAACCGTTCCAGTAATTACTGGAGATGCAGAGACAGGGGGATACCTGGTACTCACAGGACAGCTATCCTAGTCTAATCCCAGAGTTCCAGGTCAAATGAGAGATCCTGCGTCAAAATCAAGGTGGATTATTAAACAAGGAACGATACTGATGGCTAACCTGTGTGGTCTACACACACACACACCTGTATACATATGTACCTGCTACATGAACACACAAATACACAAAGAAAATATACAATAAAAGATCAGTAATGGCAGGAAACAAAAATTGAGCTTTGGGCTATGAGATTGGAACACAATGATAAAGCAAAGTAACTCGCCATATACCCAGAAACTCATTTACAATTAATATAGCGCTATGGTAATCTAGGACCAAAGTGGCTTGAAGAGCAAAGCTAACGAGCTAAAGAATAAAAAACATACCTGTATTCATTTTCACCTGGAAGGGTTTGTTATTAAAGTCTTCAGTTTTCCTGTAGGAAGAAAAAAAAGAGGTGATGCAGAATTTGCATACTAAATCATGGAACTGAAGGCTGTGAACGTAGTTTTGGTTTTGGTGTACCTGAGACAGTGGTTCTCAACCTTCCTAGTGCTGTTTCTCTTTGATACAGTTCCTCAGGTTGCGGTGCCCCTCAACCATAAAAATTATTTCCATTGCTACTTAATGCTTCATAACTAATTTTGCTGTCATTACAAATTGTAACTTAAATATCTGTTTTCTGATGGTCTTAGATGACCCCTGGGAAGGAATCATTGAACCCCCAAAGGGGTTGTGACCCATGGGTGGGAACTGCTGACTTGCAAGTTAATACCACATTATCATTAATCTTTTTGTCTTGTGATAATAAAGCTCTATTTTTATTTAATGTTGGTCATTGATGGTTGAAAATAGAGACCTTCCTTTCTTTCTATCTGATTTTATTTCTTTCTTTGCTGTAGACTAAACCCAGCCTCATGCAAACCTAGCATGTGTTCTACACAGTGAATTATATACACAGCCTAAAATTTCATTTTAAGATGTTTAATTTTGATGCCTAACCTCTGTGAGGCCTCATGATCCAAACTCAGCACACAAAGGGAGTTTTTTTTTCTTAAATAAATACCTATGTGATTGATTTTTCGTTAACCCTACAAAGAATTCACTGTTTCGTATAATTTTCCAGTATTTCAAAAACATATGCTTTTAAGAAGTCATTTTTATCATATTTTACCTTTTAGTTTTCAATGTATACAAGCAGAGAAGCTGAAAACTCTGGCATCTTTCTAAACACTGGACTTGGCAGCCTTAACATGTAGGGTAGGGATGCCAATGGACCCAAGGGAGAAGGCAGTGCTCCGTTCAGGAGCTTTGAGAATGTTCTTCTCAACGTATTTATTTTAATCTCTCAGTAGCAAAACTTTCAATTTGTTCCCCTTACATGGACAAAGTAAATGGAAAAGTTGCCTCAAGGGATGTCTGTGATCACGCTGAAGCAGCTTCTAAAACAAGAAGGGGTAAACAATCCCAGAACAGGAGGATTGTAAGGACATTTCCTAAAGTTGACTTCACTGTGCCTTCTGGAACAAGGTAGCATATTGTGCTGAAGACTGAATCGGGTTTGTAAAGGGGGGATGAGGAAGGGAGTGTTCACACCAGAATAATACTGACTGATGAGGAAGGCAGTGTTCACACCAGAATAATACTGACTGACGAGGAAGGGCGTGTTCACACCAGAATAATACTGACTGACGAGGAAGGCAGTGTTCACACCAGAATAATACTGACTGTGGAAGGTAGGCTTGATTCTCAGATCATAAAACCGCTAATGTCTGAAATAATACTTCTTCACCGAGCAGAGAATTAACACCAACATGTATTATTAGAATTCAGTGCAGATATTTGCAAAACACTGGACTCTCAGACAGCAAGGGAGGATTAAGTAGAACGAAGGAAGGTGCCACAAACCCCTGGGCTGCTCAATTTTAAAGTGATGTTTCCTGTTACTTCTAAGGGTAATTTGTTAGTTTTTTAAACATTATATTGTTTTAGTTGTCAAAACGTTAAATGACTAACTTCCTAATCATGCAAGACATTTTTGAGGTCCTTAAAGACGAGCCCTGGTATTTGCATGCTTAGGAACAATCTGAAACCCAAAGGCTTCTTGGGTGACTAATAAAAATGCACAATCCGGTCTCCCTTGTTTGCACAAAAGACATGAACAATTCCACCACTGAGAACTCTTGAAGCAATTTAAGCTACAGAGAATCCAATCTCTTTTGTTCTCCTCTGAAAAGAATTGTCTCTGACTGCACTTGCATAACGAGCATAGATTATTCTGGAGGGCATCACATTCTTGGAGTGTTTGCATGCTGCTAGAAGACAGCACTTCAAGTATTTTCTTAAATTGGAATTGAACCAGGGCCAAAGCTATGACAATGGACCATAAAATATAAATCATTAGCCCAAAGTAGGCAAGTCCAGAGAACAAAGACCCTAGTGCATTAACGGGTCAAAATCATTTTTCATAGGTTGTACAGGGCCATATTTACTTAAATCAGTTCTTTACAAAGTTGGCAGAAAAGGCAACATTATACCAACTCAAGATATGCATGGCAATTGAGTTTGTTTTCCTTAGAGATCGCCAGTATTTGTATGACAATGGATTGTATTGGTTGACACTTCAGCAATGGCATGACGTCATGCTGAAACCTTTTAATTGTACCGACTGTCTTTCCATTATCGATACCTCATTGCTGTTTTGTGGAGCAGAGGGGCCTTTGTTTTCAACATGCATGGAAGGATAGACTGCAATATTTCTTCTGATTGGGGGTCTATCCTAAGAGGTCTGATCACATATCCATGCAACTGTGGTCACAGATGTATAATTATGCTTTAATTTATTATTTATCATCATAATCAGTCATGCATTCTGAAGAAGAGCAGAAGCAACATCTCTTCTCCAATTTTATCCAAGAATTCTGTGTAAGTCATGTGATTTTGGCAGAGCTGAGTATAAACATCAAGGCCATAGGTCAAGTGAGAGAGTCAAACAAGCAGAAATTTAAGGTGAGGCACGGATCTAATTTTTTTTTCCCCATGGATTAATTTTAACCACTCAAATTGATATAGCTATTTTGAAGGAATATATCGGTAGTTTGCATATTATTTAGATGTAAGTACATGTATTGTCTACACAGGGAGAAAACACTGTGGATGTTAGATTGCTTAGAGTTGTATTTTAAATATGAGGAGAATATGCTGTGCACTAAGGATCTACAGCAGATTCCAACTTGAGTTTTTTGTGTGCTTTGAAATCAGGCCTCTTTTGTACCCTAAGTGATCAATGCATTTCCCTTTCTCTCTCTGTCTATGGCGAGATAAGAAGTATTCAAAATTGCCAAATCAGTTCACTTCTCAATTGCAGCCAAATGGCTTAGTTCAGGTTGACATTTAGCATCACTTATCCATGAGAATATGTCAGCATGCTGCTTTGAAATGTTTACACGAAAATGCCAATCAGTTCATTTTGTTCTTTATACTTCCTGAGTTTTGAAAACAAAAATACACCTCAAATTCCTTTCTGAATGCATCCTCCGAATTGTTCCCCACATATGAGACATCAACTCCTCTGTCTCCAGGTGGGCGGTACAGAACTCATCACTGTTGATATATGGGCAAGATGTCCTGAGCATAGGAATGCTACCACCCACTACTACTGAGCTAATGAACCTTGAGGATGGGCTCACAGGAAAAGACAAATTAGGCACTGCAGTGGAGGGGTCAGTGCATTCAAACATCATTATTTAGGAATGAAGAGAAGTAATTACAAGAACTAAAGAAACAAAAGGTCATAGAGCCACTCATGACTCTTATATGAACATATATCATTCTTTTAAATCATATTAAATTGCATGGTATCTGGGGGAAAAATTTTGAAAAAAGAACATGGGTTGAAGGAATTCTGTAATTATTCTTTTGGGGATGTTACCATGTGAACTACTCAAAACACTTATAGATTTTCCAAAACAGCATTTTTCCCTAAAGCCATGATGAAGAAAGAAATCTTTACCAGACAGGTAAGACTGTCTGGTATTTTCCCCATGCTTCAAAGTCAGTCATAGGGATTGAGGAGATAGCTCTGTTGGTAAACTCTTTGATGCACAAGCATTTGCACGCCTGAGTGTGGATCCCTGGCACCCATAGTAAGGCTGGGTACAATGACACCCCAGTGAACACTGAGGCTCCCTGGCTAGTCAGCATTGCCTACTGATGGAATCTAGATTCAGTGAGACGAGACCCTGACCTAAAAATGAAGGCTGAGGGTAACTGAAGATGTCAACATTAACCTTTGATCTCCATAGACAGATGTGCATAACACACGGTGCACACATGCTTACATAAGTATATGCACCCTACACAAACATGAAGTCAGCACAACACTTTAAATGAATGTTAAATTTACTATTTCTCTAGCATCCTACCTTCCCAATGTAATTTACTGTTATAACCTTTAAGTGCCCTTTTTTTAAAAAAAAAAAAAACTAAGATAGTCATTCAATTTAACAGTACGGTACCAGGAAAACGATATGGGATTACGCTGCAGAGTCAAAAGTCAAATGGATTCTTTATGAAAATGAAGATGAGCCAGGCACAAAACGACTGTATACAGTGAATTAGAATAATCCCACAACTGAACAGTGTTGAGAGGATGGTGCTGTGGATGTATATGAAATATAGTTTGTGCCTCCTAGAGCTTTCTATGTGAGATTTGGTTGCCACTGGCAGAAACTTTTACTATGGTATTTAGAGATGGGTCTTTGTGAAATGATTAGAATTAGATGAAGATAGAGCCCACGCAATTGAATCCTGATGGCTTCGGAAGGAGAAGGAAATAGATCCGAAGGTTAGAAACAATGCACCTACTCTTTGTCTCTTGCCATATGATGCTCTAAGATGTTTCCCTTACACCTGAAATAATAAGTTAAGATAAGCACTATTCTTTTCAACTTTGCCATTCTGAGACACTGTGTTATTTATTGGTCACAGAAAACATTCTAAATCAGAGAAGACATGGGGCCAAGACAGACTGGATTCAAATTAGGTCTACCTTGAATCACGATACAATGGATACTGATCTCATGATCATCTTCAACAGCTGCAGTAATTCAAGTCTACCTTTCCTCACTGACAGGTGAGCAGAATACATCCCATTTACCAACATATTATTTATGTTAAAGTCCTTGATTATGTCCCAGGAGAATAACTTAAGCAGGGCAGTGGTGGCTCAGGCCTTTAATCCCAGCATTTGGGAAGCAGATCACTGTGAATTCAAGGCCTGCCTGGTGTATGCATTCTCCCATCCTCCAGTGACCCCACCCCAACTCTATGGCTTATTAGTTGATCTATCCCACCCGAACTTTGCAGCATGCTGGACTGAGAAGGATTACTTATATCCTGCGGTGGTCAACTTTTCTTAACAGAGCTTGCATTTATCTAGGATTTTTTTTGACAGTGCCATGAATACAATAAGACAAACTTCAGGAAACATTTGGAGCAAGCACTCCCCACTTAACTACAGTAAAATGCCAAAGAGAGCGACAAAAGGTTGCAAAGCTTATCCTTGAAAATGTCATTCCCTTTGCTGTTGACAGTTTAGAATCCTAGATGATGGCTGAAGAAAAGAGATGCTTATAAAATGTAACATAATGAATTGTGTGACAGATCAAAGAGTTCTAGCTTCTCTTTCTGTCGCCCTGCAAGGAGCACCCATTTCTATCTGAGGGGAGCAGAGCATCTTTGATCCTTTACAAGAACTCATTTTCAAAATTGTGTGCTTGGTAGAATTTCCCTCTACAACAAAGCTTTATGTTTTTTGTATTCTGGTTTTTATATATTGATAACACAAGTTTTCTGACATTAAAAATATTTCATTTGGCTAATTTAGTTTTCCATATTTCAGACATTAGGACATAAACTGAGACAAACATTAAATGCTTTAGTAGGAATAGAGATTTATGGCTTGATATATATATATAATTTTCTAAATTCCAATCCTGTAAGAAAGCAAATTTCTGATGATAGACATGAGGATTAAAAATGTTTTTTTTCCAAGATGACAGAGCAACAAGTTGACACTTGAGAGGCAGCTCAGCTCACTAGAGTCTTAATAAAGAATATAAAGAACATGCATCCTTCTTCAAGGCATCCTGAAATGACGTTAGAAATCAAGACTAAGACCTCCTAAGCCTCACAGCAGAGCCTTAATTCAATATTGAACTTTGAGGGGCAAGAGAAAGAAGAAACTGTGAGGATGTGTGATGGAGAACTAAACTCACTGTGAAATAAAATGGGGATTGTTAGCATAGAACCACAGGCTTATTCTTCTAAGACCAGGAAGGAGTAGTGGCCGCTTGGGACGGACTACTGCTTCCCAGCTGCTGTGCAAATCCATAAGGAGAGCATTATTCTGGTTTTCTAAATCCAGATATTTCTATGAAAACCCCAGAAATGTAAAAGAAACGCGTCTTCTGAAGTACCTCCGTGGCAATGCTATGTTACCAAGTTCTGACTGTAAAAGAACCCCGTGTATTGCTAATTGACTGTTAAAGTCACAGTCACGAGTTTCCTCTGATTTAATGCACCTGTTTGCTGAACACCTGTGAAAACATTTATACAACTTGGCAATGACAAGGCTTATTGTCCATTTCTGGTGTTATTATAAATATGTCTCGGAGACACTGTGGCGAAACTTCATCTGTTACCCGGAATTTGAATTTTGACAAAGGGATAGTACAAAATTAACCTGCTCGATTAGTCTTCATGGTTCAAGGGTGTATTTCTTACTAAGTTTATCTAGAATGAAACGATAGTCAGTCTCGCTGTGTACATTTTACATTTGGTAAATTGGCTCATTGTAGAAAAACTAAGGGGGAAACAATGGATCAAGAGCAGAGGGGGGAGATGTGTGAAGATATATGAAATTTATTAAAATATATTTCTGATGTTTTGTTTGACTGTTTAGTAATAGTGTCCTTTCCGTCAAATCATAGTTGCTTCAGCCACCCTGAAGGATTTTGCCTTTGCTTTTACTAAAAGTCAATGTTGTCACAATTATTTGTCTTCTCTCATGTGTATGTCCTCTGCAGAACTAACAAGGATGGCCCCTTTTCTCTCTCTTCAAAATAAGAATGCTGAAATCACACAGTCAGAAAAAAGGAACTCCTTCAAATGTGTGCTTCTTCCCCTATTATTCCTTTTGAACACTTGGCACACAGGGATGTCCTACCAGAATCTTGGTTCTAGAGAACCAGCCTTGCACTCCAAACGGTCAGCAGCTGTGAGGAATACTATTGGCAGACGCTCAGATTGCCTTTTAACGTCAGACATTTCAGGCGGGTGGACCTTTGGGCTCGCGATCTCAAATGACCCAAGTTGGTGGTGTGTACCGACAAGGAGTTCTACAGATAACAATCACAACTAGAAACTTCAGGGTTTCCTTAGGGGTGTCACCAAGCTTAAGAAATATGACATCCAATTGTGACTGTCCCCCAATGCTGGGTTCTTAGAAGTCTAGCTGCCAATCCTCACTTGAAAGAATGCAAATAGGTCCACGCTAGAACCAAGTGCTTTCGGATTTCTGTGTACTGGAGCAAAATGGGATTTTGCTCTTATTGCTCTTTTGTACAGAAAAATGTCAACCCAACCAATCCAACTTCCAATCCTTAGCCAGTTCATGAGTTCCCAGCATGCTTCACTGTTTATACCTAATATAGTCTTTCATACCTTGCCGCTATTTAAAGCTAAGCTGTCTGTCACTCAGTCTACCAAAAATAGGCAAGAAAAACATACAAATTTTTCCTTAAGTTGTACCCTGGAGAACAGAGAGGCTCATTTGAACAACGACTCACAAAATTCCATACTTACTTGACACAGTTGTTAAATACTAATGGTTAGAAAGTTCTAGTAAGATGCATGGCATATTTTAATTTGTACAGCTAGATCTTATTTGCTCTCATCTTGGTTAGTCATTTATCCCTGCCCCCTGTTTACAAAAACTCAACTATTTCTTTAAACCCTTGATGTCCATAACTCTTGGAAATGCTTGAAAGCTCCCTTCTGAGCTTCCAAAATGCATAAGGCCATGGGCTCGTCCCATCTGGAACGAGAGGCTGCATCTTCAGGGAAGAGCCACTGAGGTGTGGACTCATCTGCCACAGCATCCAGAGACTATTGTACATTGTACTGCTGTTCCAGGTTCATTGAGAGAAAGGGTGTCTGTCTGGAAATTTGTGGTAACTTGCTAATCACCAATCTCATCATTTCCTTTCCTACTGAAAATACAAGTGTTTCCTCAAAGCCATGAGTAATGGAAACCCAGAATCCACCAGGATCGTGCACGCTTGTACTAATTCTATCCCAGTATGTCTGAGGAGAGCTTTACAGTAATAATTAGATAATTTCTAGTTTATTCTTTTATCATTAACATGTTGGCTGTCTGTACTTCTTGATTATGGCAAAAGTCAGTAATGTCACTTATTGGGGAGGAAGTAAAAAATACAAAAACCCAAAAAGTTAATTGTTTTTTACAGAAGCACAACTTCACAAATATACATGCAAGCATACACACATGTGCACATACATGCACACACAAACTCATGCACACAGTGCACACACATACACACATGTGTCCATCCATGCACAAACATGTGCACACACACACACAATCAGGGGCAGAATCAAACAACTCAAATTTTAGGTAGCTTTCAGGCACATGCTCTTAATCTAACTTCTTTTTATCTTATTACTAAATGGGTGTCCTGTAAATGTGGGCCAAAGGGGGGAAAAAAAAACAAACCAAAACAAAACAACCACATGTATGTGTCTGACTTTTTAAATTAATTCCTTGATTAGAACACAAAGAAATGAGTTTCACTGTGACATTTTCAGACATATCTCTTATTTTTGTTCTTACTCACGTTCCCTACCACCTTTTCCAGTCTCTCTTGTCTACTCTGGGTCCCTTTTCAGTTCCTCGACAGCCCTGATTCTTCTCTCTTGACACATGCCTTCCTTTGTCTTCTGCTGTCCCCTGCTTTCTAGCTCTCTCTCTGTTTGCATCCCCCTGACACACATCCACATTCTAATAAAATCTAGAAATCCAAGCAAATATAATTTAACTTATGCAGTGGGAGACTTCTTTTAAAACACAAAATCGCAGGACTTTATACTAACTCTAGGAAAGTAAGTCGTCAGCAGACATCCACTGAAGGTTTGCATGCTGACCACTAAGCTGACTGCTCTGGTTGCAGATTCCAAACAGAATCTAACTGGAAGCCAATGATTCGTTCACATATTAAAATTCACAAGAAGATCATTAAAAGATTCATAGTTCTGATAGGACCAGGGTTAGAGGGGATATACATTAATGGACGCCTACAACAGTTAGGCTATCTTTAGCTGCCAACTTAGCTCCAGAAATAGGGCCTGCCATATGTCTTGCCATATTATCTCAAGTGTCTGTCCCCTGGGGTTCTCAACTTGAGAACTGATGTCTAAGAAAATATCCATTTCACAAATCTACACTTAAAAAAAAGGAAGTCCATAAATTATCATAACCTTGTAAAAGCAGGAGGGATGTTGGGAGTGACAGGAATTATTCATTTACTTGGGCTTCTGTTAGAGTTGACAGCAGAGAAGTCCCCTGAAACTAATAAATCACAACACAGTTTACCATTCCAAATGTCACAGTCTTTGTACAGCTTCCATTTAAAGCGCAAAGACTGCTGATTTTGAGGAAACAGGGCCAGAACATCGAAGCCCGTTGCATTTTTGACAATATTTTCATCGCATTTTCTAACTGGCAGAGTCATCCATGCCAACACGTTCTAAATCACAGCGGCACGCGGAGCCCAGTGGCGTTGGGGAAGCTATTTTGTGTGTGTGTGGGGGGGGTGACTGCTTTGCTAGGTTTTGGAAACATTTACCAGAGTCTGTGACAAAAAATGTCAGCTTGTTCCCCTTCTTTAGAAAAAAAAAATACTGCAATCAGACTGATTACTTAGCACAAATTATGATTTCATATGCTTGGCTATATTTTAATGCTGCCCTATGACACATGTATCATCAAGGAAATACTGATTGGAGATCTTCTGAATTGAGGAGAACACAAGGAATATGTAGTATGGAATGTTTATAAAGAAAATTTGGTTTCCTTCAAACTTATAGATGAGCGCTAAGCCCAGGAAATAATGCTCGAATGGGTCCTCCGGGTCTTATTTTAATGACTGCATAAAATGGCCTGTGCATCAAGTATTAATTTATAGACAGCAAATGGTTTTTAAAGGTTTCTGTGTAGTTTAAGCACGTATAGTAGCACTTCGCCAAGGAAGCTAGCTCTCGATATCCTCCAATGCAAGGCCAGATCCGGCTCTCACCAGGTTAGCCCAGTTCTATATTGCTCTGAGTAAGCTCCAATTCATAGGCGACTCACACGCATTCCTCGCGCTGCTCTGGGTTTGAGAAATCCCCTCCTCAAATTTGACTCCATTTCCCCTACATCTCCCATCTGGGGTCTGGCCTCATTTGTTCTTCATTTAATTAATAGCCAGACATTGCAAAAGCTCATTTTATTTCAGACCCCATGTAAACTTAGACTTGGGGTCTCCCCTTGAGGTGGCACTACCTCTCAGCTATGTGTGTCCTCAGAAGTAAAATAAAAGCCATTTTACTCTGGAAAGATCACATCTGTTTGCTGAAGTCCTCCATTTAATTTTGTTCTAGACTGTAGAGCTTGGGTAGGGGTTTAAGCATTTTTAGTCCTTTCGATTTTACATAAGGGAAGAACAGATTAAGTATAGTATAGCACTTGGGCTGGAGAAGATAATAATAATAACAATAATAAACAATAATAAATGAACAGTGACTTGGAGGCAAATACTATTGGTGGCTACCCATTGAGAATAAAGAACACCTAATAGATGATCTGTGCACAGTAGGAGGTGCCATGGTGCGTAACAGTGGAAGCGGATGTTTTTCATCACTTGTCTTAAGGTTTTCTAGGTCTCTCTTCATTGCACTTTAAATGGCTTAGGCTCCTTCTGTGGTCCATTGCTAAGAGCACAAAGCGGGCCCTTGAGGAGCGCTCAGAATCCTCCCCTGTCTGTCCCATAGCATCCTCATGAATGCATGGAACTGAAGTAGACAAATGAGCATGACTTTCCGTAAGTTTGCATATATTACACGGTGTTCCATAATAAAATTTCATCTTGGATACGTACAAACACAAAATCAGGAAGGACATAGCCTGACCCTTGCAACGTGAAGGTGCGCCCTGTCAACGGAGGAACCCATTGCGGCTGTTAGTATTTTTATTTATCTTGATTCTGACCACTTTGTCCAGAGAGGAGGGAGAGGAGCCCTCATGGAAGTGAGTCACATTTCGGTTATAATCACCGGAACACTCGAAGATGAAATCATTTTATTCAGCTGAACCAACATTATAAAAAGTAAATTACTTCATATATCTTTGGCATGCGGCTAATTTAGCTATTTTGAGCATTTCCTGGAATTATCTATCTCACCCATTCTTTCTTTGCTGGATATGCCCATATCTGTCTTTCTTCCTTTCCAGCACTTTCCTGGTCATGTTAATGAAAAGGAGGAGGAAGAAACTTGTGGCTTTGGTGACCTTCAAGTCTTTAAGGCAAAGAGAAAAGATGCCACAAAGAATCACGTTTTAACAGTGAGCATCATTCCACGGTTCAAACTTAATGTTATAACTTTTATAGTGTCCTATTTCCTAAGTTATAAATTTTGAATATTACTTCTGGTTCTGTAATATTTATTTCTATACTTATTCATGTGTGGATATATATACATATATATATGCATATATCCATACAGATTTTCAATATATATATGAACACTTAAATATAAGCCAGAGATGATCATATATAAACCTGAGTCTCTCTTACTTTTTTGTCAAAAGTTTTTATTCGGCTCCTATAAACTAGATATACCTTCAACCTTTATTATTCAGTAAAAGGAAGCTAAACCTATAATAAAGTGGCATATATTTTCCTGGAACGGGCTAACCTTCATATTAGAGCAAGGGTGGCATTTGGTTATTTCCCTTTACTAATTTACCACGTGCTTGTAATGTACTATGTTACTTTAGAATGCATTTTATCAGTGGCTAAATGAAAGTAGCATATAAATAAATTATAACATGAACACACACACACATCTGCATATACATACTTCTACATTTAAAATGAAGTCACAGAAAAAGTGATGTACTTTTCTCTAAACACAAATCTTTGATTCCTGTTCACTTTGGTCTCTTCAATGTCCAATGTCTCTCTCCACCTAAACCCAATTTCCTTGCTTTCCAAAGTGCAGTTCAAGCATTCAAACTTTTTTATGCAACTGTAACACAGGAAGCAAGAAGGACTTGTTCTATGAGCAGTTGAATGTCTCCCAACCATATCCTTTAAAAGAAAGAAACTGATCTACATTTATCTGAGGTTTCAAAATGAATTGTGTTTCCTCTACATTATCATTTAATTCGCCCCCTCCCATGTGATGCCTGTATTTGTATTATGGACACCACGGTCTACCGCTGAGGCAGATTTTTTTTTTTTTGCTTTTGCTTCCTGTATGAGCTGCATAGTTGGTCTCATGTGGTTAGAGCCTTGTCTCATACATATGAGCTGTGTACTACTGGAGTCACCATTAGTAAGCTGAGCTGTCCATACTCAAAGACATGAGCCAAAAGAGACGTGGAGAACTAAGTAAGGTTGCCTGGTAGAGTTCAGAGAAACCTGGCCCTTTGGCAAATAATGTATGTTTCCTATATGCAAACTGAGTTACAGCTCTGTTATGTTGAAAATAAATACATGTAAAGCTAATTAGACATTCTGGCATAATCTTGAAAATACTTTAATGGGTTCTACAATTAAATAAAACAATGATTGTTTAATAGGCCTTGACTTTTCCTGCAGATATTTAGTGTTGCAAGTTCAGTGAGGGTCGCATGTAGAAATTCGAAGGTTGAGCTAATATTTCAGGTCAAGTGATATGACAGTTTAAACTTGATAAGATTTAGAATCAGCATGAAAACAAACTTCTGGGTGTATCTTTGAGGGAAATTTTCGATTGGGATTAACTGAGATGGGTAGGCCTACCCTCAACCATGGGCAGGGGTCCTGGACTAAATAAAAGGAAGATGAACTCAGCACAAGAATTCATATTCAGTGTGATCAAGGCAAGCTAGAGAAGGAAGGGTTTATTTGGACTTGTGGTTCCAGAGGAACAAAACTCCACTAAAATGGGGACATACAGCAGCAAGCTTGAGAGCTCATATCTTCAAACCACGAGCCCTAAGCAGAGCTAACATACTGGCAGTAGACAAAACTTTAAGCTCTCAAAGTCCAGACCAATGATATCCTTTCTCCAAGGAGATTGCACCTTTTAAACCTCCATAAATGGTGCCACTCGCTGGGGATCAAGTGTTCAAATCCTCAAGACTATGGGGGACATTTCTCATTCAAGCCTCCACATCAGCTTATCAGAGAGGCCATTCCTGACCACCCCATATGCCCATATGCATTGCCTCCCTCCTTGGTTCCATTATTCTGGAAGTTGACCTGCAGAACTCTTCTTACTGCCTTGCCTCTTACATGTTTGCTTATTATCTTGTTTTCCATCGTCACAGCAGGGCCCTTCCACAGGAGAATGTGATTCAGAGACAGGAAACGCAGTCATGGGTTGGAACCCACAGGGGGAACAGCCCTTATTCTGGGAATGGCTCCATGCAGGGTGGACAGGGGAAAGAATGAGTACGGTGACATGCTCAAGTCAAGATTTCTTTTCCCTTTAGGAAGTTCAAGGACGTAGTCATTTTTAGCACTTGGGTAACTATGGAAATGTAACTGTGGTAGAGGTGTGAGCCAGAGAAGCTCGAGGAGAGTAGAACAAACCCGTGTTCCATAATATAACCAGAACTGTCAACAAGAGCTGGGCATCATGACCCAAGTCCATAATCCCAGCACTCGGGAGGTGGATGTGGTGAGATCAGAAATTCATGGTCATCCTTGAGTATATAGTGAATTCAGGGATAGCCTGGGCTACAAGAAATCCTGTCTCAAAGAAATGACACTGTCATTAGTGACCTCCCTGTCATTACAATTAATTTTGCCACACGCTGATAGTGAACACCATCGTTTACCTTTGAGAAATTAGGCATTAATTGATCCAGCATGGGATTCTGATCACTGGCATGAATCTGGTCAACAATGAGGCAAATCAGTGGACTCTGAAACCACCGCCTCCCTTTGTAACAATGAGGCAAATCAGTGGACTCTGAAACCACCGCCTCTCTTTGTAACCTTTGCTTTGAATTCTGTAAGTGTGGTATTGTACACTTACACAGCCAACTCTTACCTTTACGTGTAATGAGAAACTGGCTTTCTCAGATATGACAACTGTCATTTGTTAATTGGCTATGTGGATGAATAGGTCTTACATATAATCTCCTTTTGTTAAAATTACAAGTGATACGGTATTATCTTATTAAAATAACATGTTTGTGTTTTAGTCAACTTTCTATAACTTCTTTCAAAATGAATGTTTTTAATAACAGACAGGGCCAGCAGGTTGGAACTTATGATATTGTGAGCACTGTCTTGTAGAAAACTTCAAAAGATGTCACCATTCTTTCACTAGACCCACTGACTCTAATACTTGATCTACATCAAGACCAGACTTGAATTTCGTGAATACGTTAAGCCAACACCAAACAGAATAGCAGCAGACTGTAAAATTTTAATGCAGTTCTATCTATATGTTAGTTTCCTCCGGGCTTTTCCCACCTCATCAGCACCCAGAACTTGTTACCTAAAATTTTCACAAAAACACGTTTTACGACAGCAAAGATACAATAAATCTTTCTACTTGAATACATTAAAGAATAATTTTAGAATTTATCTTAACACATCTTTAGAATATTTGATTCTATGAAAAGATAAGGAACTGTGTTAAAAATACAAATTAAGGCCTTATAAATCATTTCATAAAAGGTAAACCAAATAGTAGTAGTAACCAATATGATAGGTTTTAAGACATCCAAGTTTTCTAGTCAATGTATGTTAATATTTACAATTAAAATGATTTGCTTAATCATGGTTAATTATAGAGGTATTTGGTTATATACTTTGTCTAAAATGAGAGAGCAGATGTTAAGACTAAAAGCAAATGTTTTAACATTTATTTTGATACATTAATCATAAGATAGGATTATCCAAACAGAAAAGGAATAACTTGAGAAAAATTCCCTTTGTTTCAGTTTTAATCTGTCTCCTGCAATCTATAGTCTTTCTCTCCAAAAACTACCCTTGAATATTCTAAGGAAAGCATAACAAATAGGGAAAGACCTACAATAAAGGCCTGCCAGGCAAGAGGTCAAGGTGTCATGACTGTTCTAGGTAGCTAACGGCTTTCTGATTGGATGAGAGATCTGCTCCACAAGAGGGGATTTCATTTCTGGTACTGTAATCCTGGTGGCAAACCCTTGGCCGAGGAAGTCACAGGCCCTAGGGTGGAGCCTGCTATTGCTATTTTGCTAAATGGTCATGCTGTCAAATGGCTTTCCATCTGGTTACATTTATACCCACACACCTGGGCTGCTCTCAGCCTTGGTATGAGAACAGCGGTCACTGGAAAGGTCATAACTTGTCAAAGGGCTAAGGATGGGAGACTCGGTACTCAGCCCCAAACAATAATCTATATTAATGTTCCCACCACCAAGGCTCAAGGAGCAGCACTGGAGACATACTGTAAGAACCCAAGAGCAGGGAGGAGTTCTGTGATATGCTGTCTTCTGGCTATTCCGCTATGAACTCACAGCAGCTATGGTTGTTGTACAAGAACTGCACAGGATCAAACCAGCCAGGCCCTGCCTTATATTGAAGAGCTTCTGACAATAACTGCAGGGTGGGATCATTGATATATTTTTATGTGAGTATTTTGCCTGCATGTATATATGTACATTGTGTGCCAGTAGAGGCCAGAGAGAATGGTCTCCCGGAACTGCAGCCGTAGATGGCTGTGAGCTACCATGTGGGTGCTGAGAACTGAATCTGGGTATTCTGCAAGAACAAGTGCTCGTAACCACTGAACCATCTCTAAGGCCCAGGAGAATCATTCTTTATTGAGTCTATGGTAACCGGCAGATTTTCCAGTGGAGAGCGGCACGCACGTGTACACATGAGCAGTAGCAACTGGACTTAGTGGGTTATCAAAAAAAAAAGGCAGAAGTTGGAAGGGTTTGAGGGGATTGGAAGGGGAAAAAGAGGGATAGATGGATAGATTTATATTTTATTATATACACACATGAAATTCTCAAAAAAATGGAGAATTTAAAAATAATAAAATAACACAAAATAAAAACTGCCTCAGCTTAAAGAAATAAATTAAGTATAATCTACAGTAATTGGGGCCAAAGAGTGACTGAAAGTTTTAAATCAGGATAAGCATTAATAAAATGTTCCAGTAGACTGACTTATCAGGACAGTGAAGAGCCCTGTTACATTTTAGGAGTACCTTAAGAAAAGCCGATTCAAGACTATTTTATGTAATATGTAAAAAAAGTTTTATCTCAGTGATTTGAAATATAATTGGCTGAAAATGTAGACTGAGCCTAAATCCTTTGGGAATATGAAGGAGTGATGGCTCCATTCACGTTTCCCTTGAGTACAAACGGCTTAGAGACAGAAAAGACGAAGAATAGTTAAGTGCCCAGTTAAGGAATAACACACACTAATTGCTCCATAAATTTCAGTGGACTATGTAACAGTATAATTTTAAATGAAGGCTGTTTTTGATAGCGGTGCCTCCTGTTCATCAGCCCATGATGCTGACCTGGCCAGCACTGGGCAGGCTTAAAGTCAGGCACATTCCTTTAACCTGCTTAGATTGAGAGCTGCACAGCAAGTGACCCACCAGCAGGCGAGCAGTGGTTCCTCTCTCGTAATAAATAGATCTAGGTGTGCATTCTGTTTCATGGGAAGACAGCTCAGAAAAGTGTCTCAGAAAAAAAAATTGTTCATGATCCAGATTCGAGCTATTTTTAGGAATGGTAGCATTTGGTTTCCAAACAGCAATTGGAGGAGGGGACCATACTGCCTACCATGGATCCAGATTATAAGCAACAGTGTTGAACCTGGAATCCAGTCAGCTTTGTCAAAGCCTTTCTACCGTTTCCAGGTGGGTAATTTAAGGCAGGCACTAGCGCTGGCCCTGAGTCAGACTGAGTTCCCTCTTCTAGAAATAGGGCTGATGACGGTGCCAACTTCCTGGGGTTGTGCGAAGAGTCAATGGGTTTAAACCCATAGAGCACTTAGAAGTGAAACTGACCCACAGTCCCTAAAATGTTACCTCTTCTGCTAGTAAAAAGTGAACATTTCTTAGTGTCCACGTGTGTGAGTTGTGGTTAAATTATTTCAATTATGGAATCCTCCTTTGTCTTGGTCATCATTCAAATGAATTCCCCAGTCAGGCCTTCTCTTCTCATAAACACTTTTTAAAGAGAGATGATTAAATCATGGATTGGAGAGATGGAATGAATTATCCTGAAGCCATATTTGTTTCTTTACTGCACAGATGGCTGAATAAAATCTGTGTTGATTGCACCTTCCTTTGGCTCATTAAGGATCTGAGAGCGGCAGCTTCCTGGGAGTGAGTAGGAGCTGGTTTGATTGACGGATCTCCTCAGTGCACCAGACTTCACAGGCGGAGAAGATGCCCACTGGGAGAACACGTCAGGCAAGGCCAGGTTGCTATGATGCAGCCCGCCCCTGGGGGACAGATGTCCCCCTTACATAAAAAAGGTAGAAGAGACTTCAGCAGAGGCAGCAGAAGAATGGCAAAATGATTACTAGTGACTTCAAACTGTAATTAGATTTTAAACAGTAGGAAAAAAAAATGGTCCAATCCTTGACTTTCTTTCACACGGCGTTGCCCATTTGGGACATTTTGTGCTCGTTGGCTCAACCATCTCATTCAAAAGAGGCTCATGTGTTTGTAGGATACTGAAAGCTGTTAATGAGTGAGTGTGGGATCTGTTGGCTTTGAACTTGCCCATTACATGCACGAACACCCGGACCCATAAATTATTCCCTGGGAGTAATCTTCAGTGAGTTGCTAGGAGATGGCCAGTTCACGGTTTCTTTTGATTACAGGGCATAATCGCTCATTGTCAAAATGCCAAAATAAAACTTAAAAAGCCCTACAGTGATCACGTAACCTACTGCTTTCCTGTTACTTCCAGTAAGATATTAAAACTCAAGAGTGTTTTGAACAAAGGGAGGCAACAAAGAGAGCCAAGAATGTCTCTGGTATCGGAGCAAGGCTATTGTTCTCCAACAGCAGCCCAGCATTCAACAGATAGTGTTTGCTTTATGAAATTATTCATTTATTTACTCATTTCTTAAAACAATAGCATTACTCATGGTTATGAGGTGATATGAGGTAAGGGTCCCTTACCACATAAAGTAAGTGCTTACATACATGTGTGCAGTTTTAGGTCAAAAAAGGCAGTGCGTCACAAACTGAGAAAAACAAACATGTCAAGGGAGCTAAACTAAAAAAAAGAGAGAAAACAGGAAGGGGAAAGACCAGAGCTCAATTCACTGCTTCCTCTATGAACACTTTTGAGTGACGTCATCTATTCTGCTGGTGGCCAGCACAGTGCCTACGGTGACAATTACTTAGAAGCTGGAGGACACAGAGTGACTTACTTCTATGATCTACTGGCAGTTTCTACAACCATAAATAGGGTAGGACCAAGGGGAAGACGGGATGAACTAATGTAGGCAACAGAAAGGCACCTGGCATAAAACACAATGAAAAAAAAATATACAAGCTGTTGTTTCTCCCAGTGACTGCCAGTGTTATTTTCTCATAGGCTGGGGGCCACTTCAAATAACGGAAAAGCCAGCGCTTCCCGTGTTTAGATGAATAGGGTAAGTTAACCGATGTGAGAAAATGTTTGAGGACCAAAGGGAAAACTAAAAACTGCTATGTTGTTAATTTTGTTCATTGCTGATTGCTACTTTACTTAACAATTATAAGCTGACTGTGTGTGTGTGTGTGTGTGTGTGTGTATATACACACACACACACACACACACACACACACACACACATGCACTCCTCAAGTTGGGCCCTTGCTGAGTGTGCACACAACGCTCTGTTTACTCCATCTAAACATCCTAAGCTATCCCAAGTGGCAAAACCAGAACGTGCACACTCTTCTGAGCTGGGGCTTCCAGATCCCAGTGTTTAATTAGGTGGGTGCTGCCTGCAGGTCAGTTTCTACCTTTGTGGGTTTTCCTCGTTTGCACAATGACAGCCAAACATTTATAACTGTTCCGTGCTCTCCTTTTTGTAAGTTCACAGGCCAGTTGTGAACTATGACCCTCTTTCCAGTTCGCTTCTAAACTGACTTACAATGTGTAAGCCCTGTTATAAACCGGAAGCAGCTGGATGATTTACTTGGCTCTGCAAAGGAGTCCAACTCTCCACGAATGGATTGCCAGATTCCACGGGGCAGCACGTTTGCCCATGAGCGACTCTTAAATAGATCCTGGCTTCCAGACATTTACCTTGCTTGTTGTCTGTTGGATCAGGAAATGAATGTGTTAACGTTAAAGTCAGTCATTCTGTTTACGAAAGCAGCATCTAGTTCAGGGGAGCATCAGGTAGAGGTTGCAGTTCTAAACTGTCAAGAATGCTCCAGGAAAAATGAAAAAAAAAAAAAAAACAGGCTTGTCTGTGTTATTTTTACAGAGACTCTAAAATCAACATGAAGCATAAAGTGCAATTAATTATTCAGTGAGCTCAGGTTAGGACACTCTACACTAAGGCCATTTGGACATTTTTCTTTCTTTTTCTTTCTCTCCAGCGTCTGGCTATCAGTTTTGTGACATATAGGGTAACCGTTATCCGGATCACTTTCTGCAATTCCATCCTCAACCTACTTTTTCACTGCAAATAAACCAAACACAGGCAGAGGGATAGAGTGCCCCACTTCAAGAACATTCGTCTTGATAGCTTAGTGATGAGCTTAATTTGGCTATGATTAGCTTAGCAGAAGGTGTTAGGTTTAGCTGGAAATGAGTAGCATTTGACAAGGTGAGAAATCTTCCTTCAGTTGTTGAGATGGCCCAGCATTTGTTCTTCCTCTACGTTTGGAAACAGAGCCCTAGTAATACGCCACCCAAATTCTTCTCTCAAATATAGTTAGGTTATGCAGCAGGGAAAGCCAACATCCTCAGATGTCCAAACCTCCCCTTCTTTCCTTATTTATAGATATCGTAGCCAGACACATGGCTTTACCCAGGATTCAGTTACAGTTCTCAGGTTCTGTTACCAAATTTTACCCAGTGGTCCTGCTAGGAAGTCATGAGGGCCTCGTTTTCAAGAGGTTATGGTCTTTAAAGGAATCGCCCTGCTAGCCTCTCTCGCTTTGTTCTTCTGGTTAGAATGTAGCTGTTTGGGTCTCAAGTGGGAACCAGGCCACAAAGAAAAGGGAGGGAGGTAAAAAAGGCCGAGATAAAAGGATAAAGGAGGCCCTGTCAACTGTACAGCTGTCTGCGGCGTAGCTGTTTGCTCAGGGTCAGACATAATCATCACCGTCTTGGAAACAAAGCAGTTGTAATGAACTGCATGAAGGCCTCACGAAGTCAGGTCTATCCACCTGTTCATTTGGTGGGGCTGTTGGGAAGACAGTACCAGATTGGGCACTACCAGGAGCCCTGCCCACAGGTAATCACAAGAAAAACAAACTTAATTTTGTTCTTCCTCCTCCTCTTTAGCCAGAATAGATATGAATGCCCAATTTGTTGTCTCTCTGAGGACAAGATAACCATGGTGACCAGATCTTTGTCCTAACTTCCCGTAAGAACAGCACAGCAAACAGGCAGGGAGTTTTTGAGGCCAAGATAAGATACCTTTAGGAGCAGGCAGTGGAAGCCTTGCCTTTTCCTTTTGGTCACTGGAATTTTGAGTGGATGTGAAAAAAATGTAAGGGATTGGAAACCAAACACAGTGGAGAAAACATTTTACTTTGTTATGACCAAAAACCCTAGGCCATAATCCCCATGAAACTAACCTTTCACTGTAAAACACAAGCTGCTCCAAGAGACTAAGTAAATCGCTTGAGGAATTGCTCTCTGCCAGACAACTGTGGCCGCCTTGGAATTACAGGCCTTTGTCCCTTGTAATTAGGCCCTGTGTTGCTCAACTTCCAAATAATTTAGCAAAATTATCATTTGAGAATATATCTCCCTACCCCACCCCCAAAGCTATATTTTCTTTTTCTTTCTTTCTTTCTTTCTTTCTTTCTTTCTTTCTTTCTTTCTTTCTTCTTTCTTTCTTTCTTTCTTTCTTTCTTTCTTTTTCTACCAATGCACAGTAAAATGTAACAACAACAACAAAAAAACTTAGGTGTTTTTGTTGTTGTTGTTGTTTTGTTTTGATGTTTTTAGATCCTAGCCCAAACAATAACTTGAACCTCCAGGTCATATACACGTGAACTCCGCTGACCCCCATGAAATGGATTTTTATGAGAGGATTTAGAACAGGAAATGCTTCAGAACAATCCACAAATACAAGTGAAAAGTTGACCATTCTGTAACCCAGTCACAAGGTGATAGAGCTGCTATGAACCACTCTGTAACCTAGCCACAAAGCTGCTATGATCACTGGGAGGAGGGGGAGGGAGAAAGAGCCAGGGCTTTGTGAATATATGAGTTACTTTCTACATTTTAATTCAAACAAACAAACAAACAAATGAAAACCCATTTGTAATTCTCTGGATTCTAAACTTAGTCTTTGGTACTACTACTCTAAGAAATGACATCCTGTTAATTCATGTGGGCACTGTGTTTTGAAGTGGTTGGTACCATTTGGAAGACAGCTTCTGCAGTCCATTCTGAAGGAGTTTCACGCGAAGCAGCTGTATTGCCTTTTGGGGGTATTTTTAGAGACGTGAAAACCCTTCAGGTTTTGTAGGATGATATTCAACAATGAATTTATCTCTGGCCTATGATAGGTGCTAAGAAACAATCAGAAAGGGACCCTTCGGGGTTCAAAGACCGAATTCCAAGGAAGCTTTCTAAATGAGTGGTGTTGGAGTTACCCCAAAGATTCTCTTCCTTCATCACAAAATTACCTGGAACCAGTTCCTTTCCCTTTAACTAAAGGCGTAGCAACGACGATGCTGTTAATATTGAGTGTCCCCTCCCCAGAAGCACAGGCAGCTTCTTACCATTCCTTTCATGCTGCCCAAACAGAACCTGATGTAGTCAGGAAGACCAACTGGTTTTCTGAGGTTGAGTATAATTTTAATAGCTGAAATGGCGGAGACTTGAGTTTATACCATCTCAATGGAAGGGAGAAAATATCACATTATTTCATTCATTCACTCATTCATTCACTAAGACAAGGTCTAACAATGTAGCCCAGGTTGGTTTCGAACTCACTATGTAAGAGCCCAATATGGAACTTATGATTTGCTGCTTCTATCTTCCGAGTTTTACAGGGGTGCACCCCTGTGCTCTGCCCACTGGATATGTTTTTAACGAGCTAGAACTTGAGCATGTGAACAGTGCAGTCTAAATCTATGAGCATTTTGAGGAAACATTAAAGGAAGTAAAGAGAAAGAGAAAAAAACACAACTTATTAATGTAAGCACATTCAAATAAGCAGGAAGAGGAGTTCTATTTGTTCCCTCCTACTCATTTCCCCTAGTTATCAATGTACAGAATTTGTGAGACTTAAAACAGAGTATGCCTCACCCACAATGTAAATGGTAAAGTTCATCATTTGAGAATTTCTTTTTCAATGCGTATCTTTCTAGTTCAACTGTCTTCATAGCATCAAGGAAAAAAAACAACAGATCTCATAGTCACAGGATAAGATATTCACATTGTTTCCTTGAATGCCCAGGTCCTAGGTTGGAAACCAGGGCTGAAGTATATAAACCACAGACCTGGGTAGCACCATGGCTATGCATTTCCCATCATTTTCCTTCCTTTAAACTTCCCTTGCTGTGCCACACACACGGCGCCTAACACGTAAATGGCAGCGATTTTCAGTGTCTTCAAAATCTGCTTGCTAACAAATATCAAATGTCATTATCTATGAGGTGCTAAGATACTCGTTCTCTGTCCTGAACGCCATTCATTACAGCTGGACAGCTGGGAGGGCCCCAGGGTGTCAGCAATCAGCTTTTCGAGGATTCGACTTGCCAGCAGAAGCTGAGCATTGGAAAGATGTTAAGTTCTTGGTGTTGCCTCTCCTTTCCTTGGGTCTGGGCTCTTTAGATGGTGCTAGGCATTCTGGAGAGAGAGGGCCATAGCTCTCCATTTTTGGATGTGCTGAGACAAGTTGATGTGTTTTATTGAGTGTGGGGTATGTTTCCACAGTGAATGAGTGGAAGAAGACAAAAGGAAAACAGCTAACGATCTTCCCAGCCCCAGGGTTGATTACTTCCCAGAGTGCTGTGACATCTGTAGTGCTAGCTCTCTGAACATGGTCCTGGTGAGCCTGTGGTTGGTCAGCTTGATGGCTTGCCTTTGAGAACTCAAGTGGGTGTGTCGAATTTGACTTTCCCATCCCTCTTTGCTGTCCTTTATCTTGTGACCAGAGGGTTCTTCCTAAAACCTAGCCACCTTGGGCTAGTCTGACTCTCTTCTACTGACTCTCTTCTAAGGAATAAGCTTCTAGAAAGTTCTCCCACCTCGCCAGCTCACTCTCCATTTGCATTATCCATGCTTTCCACCTCACTCCAGTTTGGCTGTCTGACCGATCTTTTTGAATATTATTATGAGCTCCATTTCCCCCCCAAATTCAGACATTTAATTTTGATTAGACATATGGATTTGATTTTTCCAAATTGCATACATCTTTCTTCCTGTTTTGGGCCCCACTTTCTTTTCAGAGTCATGTGGCCCAGGCTGTCCTTGAACTCTAAACGTGCCTGCCTCAGCCTCCTGAACACTGAGATTTCTGACATGCCATCCCCCTCAGTCCCTACCGTTCAGGGCTTCGCTCCCCATAGATCAGCTACTCTGTTTTTTAGAGAGCTTCTGGCTCAGCACCTTGCCTATCCCGATATGCTCAGCACATTAAGCAATATTCACATATAAGAACTTGCTGTTGGGGCTGGAGAGATGGCTCAGAGGTTAAGAGCATTGCCTGCTCTTCCAAAGGTCCTGAGTTCAATTCCCAGCAACCACATGGTGGCTCACAACCATCTGTAATGGGGTCTGGTGCCCTCTTCTGGCCTGCAGGCATACACACAGAATATTGTATACATAATAAATAAATGAATATTTGAAAACAAACAAAAAAAAAGAACTTGCTGTCACTTTATATTTTAACCAAAAGCATCTCTCCCCCAAGTAATTGCTGTGAGTCTTTGATGAGTTCTACAAAAAGACTCAGATCTATTTGTGAGTGCTTCTTCTGTTAATATTTACACTGTACTTCAGTCTTCTGTGGATCAACAGCTGTGAATCATGCTCACCTGCTATAACGCAACAGTTAGGAGCACAGAGCACCATCCCGCCGATATTCTAGTTTGCAGTTGTTATCAGTGGTCATGGGTAATTAAGCCACTTACTTGTATTAATTGGGGGGCTGACCAGACAAAGCTTCTAACTGTGGCTTCCTAGCAGCTCCAGTTGGAGCTCTATGACAGAGTGCAATATACATGTCCTCTGATAGAACACCTCCCCACTACCTACAACTGGGGGGGGGGTGCGGATTCTAGCAGAGCATCCCTGAGCAGATTAATCGCTCAAGTCTCAATTTTATTTACACATAAGCTTGGGAAGAACTTTGGTAGGATGTCTAAGAGGATCTTCACCAAACTTAACTCTGTGTTTGCTTATAGACATTCATCACGAGTTGTGATTGCTATCGTACATGTAATACTCATGTATTACTCAGGCAAAATAACAAAATCCTGTTGCCTTCAGGATTCTTGTTTTTATCTTTAACATTTTACCATAATAATCTTTTGGTTGCCTTCTCTCCCTCTCTCCCTTTGTGCCTCCTCTCCTCCCTCCCAACAATTTGTCAGGACATTGTCTTCAGGACATTTTTCCGTGTTTTAAGTACACATTTCACATTATCCCCCATCAGCATCTAAATACCACACCCTAACAGAGTGCCAACCTTGGACCAGACACTGCCCTGGGACTAAGGGGAGTCAGGTTTAATCAGGTAGGTGTGATTGACAAACTGATATGACTGGCTCATCTTTCATGAGATTTATTTTTCCTCATTAGAAATCCTACTAATGATTCTTCAAAATAATAAATGTTCTCGAAGATTCTTAAAATAATAAACATTCTTAGAAACACAGCGTGAAGCAGTCCCCAATGCCCTCCTTCCCATACAGCTTAACAACTCCTTGCCTGAAGAGATTGACGTCTTTTTAATGTGTTCTTTTAAATAAATGTGTTTTCATTATGAGGCGAGCCTTACCACTTCATCTTGTCTTTATGATGCATGTGTTTTCTTAAGGGTGACCATGTATTAGTTACCTTTTGTGCTACTCAGTGTTTATTTACCAATGAAGGAATAACATGTTATAATTTGATTTTAAATTTAAAATTACCCAAGTTTTCATGGGTCCCTTTTTAGAAGTTCCAGGCTCCATAGATACATAATCTATAAAGTTTGCTTGATATGAACTTTGTACTGCTGTATTAGAATACATGCAGCTTTGAAAACTACACTTAATCATCTATACATACATACACATATAGATGATATAAGTTTAATGCATAATGAGAGTGCTTATTTACTTGTTTTTTAAAATTCTTTTTTTCTGTAAGTATTAATATATTAAAACCTTATGAAAAGAGACACGGGGAAAAATAGAATGACATAAATATAGTATGGGAGCCTGGCCCTAGACCAGGACCGCAGAAATAGAAGGGAGAGAAATGTGTCTGGGAGGAGAGTCCACTTTTAGGACACTGGAGCATGCATCTCTAAATACGAGATGAATTTCTGGAGAGAACACAGGGTCCTGAGGGTACAGCATCTGGTCGCCCTGATTTAAACTCACTGTGGTGATTACAGAGAATCAACAAAAGTGTGAAGGGAGAGGGAACCCGAGTGTGTTAGGTCACATCAGGCATCCTGAACCGATTCTCTTCACAGAAGCAATAGCAGCAAAAGAATGCACACATGCACAACTCCTCTCACCACTGGACCCTGTTTCCATGGTTACTGAATGAGTCACTTCAGTCAGCACTAATGGGATCTATGGTCCTTCAGCAAAACATGTTCTCATCCTTTCTGAAAACTGAGTAGAATATTAAGGAAGTTCACAGGTTCCCTGATGATCCTCTTGTTTATGTAGCCACAGCGGCTAGCCAAGTTGATGAAGAGTCAACATATTTTATTAGTATCTTTTCATAATGATAATAAGTAGAAGTAGACACAGAAGAATTTTAGCAAACTGATCTATTGGTATTTTATGGGACTTTTGCATGTATAATGAGCAAATTTTACTTGGCTAGGTCCATGATTTTTTATTTTGAAATTAAGGAAAAATTAACAATTTTGTTGTTAAATTACCAAATTAAGCCTTTGTCAGGTCTTGGGTACATGACAGAGAAGAAATGCTTGAAAAGCTTGACTTCATTGAACGCATTCTTTAAACTGCTGTGTCTTCATTGGGAATCAAGCCTTCCTTAGCAAGGTAATTTTGAATCATTATGATATAACAAAATATGATATCCTAAAATGACCCTGGTTTGCTTATTTTATAAAATAATGTTTATTCCACATTTTTACATAAAGCAAGATTCAGGGAAAGGAGTTGAACTCCAGAAAACACAGCTTGATCACCTTTTTGAGTTAGTGGCTAGCGTTCGTCTGGGATTCTGCTTTGGGTGGAGGTGATACTTGCCTAAGTGACTCAATCATGGGAATACAATTGACTTAATGCTTAGCTGGTCCTTAGGATGTGGCCTTGTCTTACTTAGGGTTACAATAACTATGATGCAACGCCATGACCGAAAAGCAAGTTGGAGAGGAAAGGGTTTACCTGGCTTACACTTCCACATTGCTGTTCATCATTGAAGGAAGTCAAGGACAGGAACTCAAGCAGGGCAGTAACCTGGAGGCAGGAGCTGATGCAAAGACCATTGAGGAATGCTGCTCACTGCCTTGCTCAGCCTGCTTTCTTATAGAACTCAGGACCACCAGCCCAGAGATGGCACTGCCCACCATGGTCTGTGTCCTCCCTCACAGATTACAAAGGAAATGTCTTACAATTGGATCTCATGGAGGCATTTCTTCAAATGAGGATCCTTCCTCTCTGATGACTCTACTTTGTGTCAAGCTGACATAAAAAACCAGCCAGTAGAGGCCTTGGATTTAGGGCTAGAAAGTGACAAACCCAACTTCCACGTGTGTCATCTTGTAATTCGCTGACTTTTAGTAAACTCGGACAAAATAACTTCGGTAGAGACTACAATTTAAAAATTAAAAAATCGTCCCATAAAGCATAGTACTTGAGTTTTGCATCTACTCAGCCAGACCAGGAGTGGGCTCAAGGTTCTGTCTTTTGTTACAAAGATCCAAGTTTTTCTAGGAGCCTGTGACTGGGATTCCCAAAGGAGTTGTTGGATTTGTTGAGGCAACCCATCCAGCCTGGTTCCTACCTTTGTTAGCTAGGCAAAGATTTTTACCTATCTGCCTCTTAGATATGAGATCTTAGCTCATCAAAACCAACGAAAATCAACAAACAACCTGCCTCTCTCCCACCAAAATGTTTGGGAATTGTCTTGAGAATTCTCTTGCTAGGTTTGCATATGCCATTATGTGTGATGCTGGAAACATAAGTGACTCTAGATGTAGACACTTCTTACAGTCTCAACTATGGAAATGTCAGATTAGTTTCGGTCAAATAGCAAAGTCGTGTCTAAATCTGGTTAACCAAATGTCTCCTTTATTCACCAGAGCCTTACAGATCGAAGCCCAGCAACACAAGTTATGTTAACCAGAGAGCCATTCCTAATTTTAAACTTAACTGTGGTGAGTCCAAGACCAGAAAGACAGTAAATTAAGATGCCTGACACATGATGGTCACGGTTCTGCAGCTTTGGGAGAAGGGTTCTCGGAGTGAAGAGCCCTTGTTTCCGGCCTGTGAACACGGGCCACGGTGCAGATCCTGAGTTTTCTGGGAGAGAGCTTTATGACTTTCTCACTTTTTCCTTTTACTTATTCTAATGACTCATCTTCCAGATGGCTCTGTTCAGTTTTAGAATTCTCACGATCCACTCTGTGTTGGTGGTGGTGGTTGGGGGTGCGGGACACCAGCATTTCATGTACAGTAAAACTTACGTAATCTTCAGGGAGCTGGGAGAACTACAGTGCGCTCAATGCTAAGCATTTAACATTAGGAGGTAACAGCTTTCACTATCTCATCCTCGGGGGTGTTATAGTTTATATAACTAGTGGCTCACTTCCTCTGTTGCCAATGGATTTTGATTATCAAAAAAATACTTTTATGCTATTGAAAAATAGACAAACAGTGGATTATAAGTATTATACAAACAAATAGAGAGAATATAATCCAATATTTTAAAACATCTACATGAATCTTATCAAAAGGAAAAATATCTCCAATATACATTTTGTCACCCAGATGGTGAGCTGAAAATTTTAAATATTAATTTCTTTCACATACAGTTTATATTAAATGAGAGCTTCTCTTTGGTGTCACTCACTGGGTAGAGCCTTGAATTGAAGGACTGGAAGGCTCCCTGTGAGGATGTGGCCCCACCCCTGTCACTTAGAGTCATAAGCCATCTTCCTTCTATCTGTTTTGAAATACAGCCTCATCCGCTCAAATGAAAACTTTACGGTTTGACCTTTAAACATTTCCCAAGGGTCTACAGGCTCAAAGGTTGGTTACTGTCCTGTGGTGCTTCTGGGAAATGGTAGAAGAGGTTGAAGAGTTGAGCCAGGTGGGAGGAAGTTAAGTCACTGGAAGTGTGCCTGCGCACAGGACAGTGGGACACCTAGCTGCTTCCCTGGTTCACTCTGCTTCTGGGTCTCTGGGATTTAAAAAGACTTCCTCTACCACATATTCCATACCATGGTGTTCTGCGTCAACACAGGCCAAAGGCAAGAACAGGGCTGTATAGCTATAGGCTGAAACAGACCCTTGTAAGCAGATTCGTCCAGATATTTTGTCATCACGATGGAAATGTGACTAACTGTGACACTATCAGGATAATAGCAAAAATGTTTTAAGTCATATGCTTTACTAGTAGTTATGATTTTGCAAAATGTGGGCGGCACTGAGATTCAGGAAGTTGTTACAGAATACCAGCGACTTAGTTATTTCTGTTACTAACAAGACAACCTTCAGAAATGTCTTTTTAGTCCTTCTGAAACTAAAATGTCAGAGATCCCTGTTTGACTGCTCACAGCATGGGCCTAGGGTCCATACTGCAACAGTTGCTCTACGCCGGTCATCTCAGAGATGAAAAGTTGAAATAGCTCAACTTACATCCTACTCTACAGGTAATGGGATTTTGTAGATTCAGGCTTCACCTTTTATGCATCCCTGCTTTAGGAGCTGGGCAGCAGGTGTCTGGACTGCATGTCTCTAACAGGAACATTGGAGATGGACCTAGAAAGCGGAAGTTAGGAGATTGGAACTGTGCCTCTGGAGGGGAATGGTGTTAACTATCAAAAATCTGGAAAGAGACTCCTTCCCTTCCCAGCTCAGATCAAAGTTCTACCTAATTTTATTCTTCCTGACAAAATTATATATTAATTTAAAAACAATTAATGGATATATTTACTGATCATTCCTATCAAGACTGCTAAGTAGGTGAATCTTTTGTTGTTGTTGTTTATAACACAAGCAACTTGTGGTCCTATCTACTTCTAGGATGTCTTGTGACCAAGCATCCACACACTGGAAATGGCTTAAATGGGTGTCTGAAAAACTCAGATGGTTAATTTAAACCCCTCCTCCCAATGACATTCAGAGTTTGCTTGAGTATACAATGCCATTCTGGTGATTCAAATACAGAGGCTAACCCTTCACACTGAAAATCGAGGAAGAAGTGGAACTTAGAATAGAACATTCCTCCAAATGGAAAACATGTCAGATAGTTCCTGCTGATGAGGAATTTCAGTGGTCTCTGAGAGCAGCATAAGGCAAAGCAGCCAACATACTAATCACTTCCTCTAGTACTGACTTAGCAAAATATTTATAAAATATATTTCCAGTGTCATGCCTAATTAATTATCCCAGTATTTATTTTTCAGTGATAGTTTCTTTGTCCTTACACAGAAAAGCTGTTATAATAATTAAAGATTAGGAAGTAATATCTGTCTATCTTTCTGTTTGCCTATTTACTTCTATCTGCATCTATCTATCTATCTATCCACCCACCCATCCACACATCCATCCATTCACCTATACATCCATACTTTCATACTGCAGAAGACAAAGAATACTACACCAATTATTATTGACTGCTATAATGGAAAACAAATTCTACAATCTTCTGCCTATGCCCTGATATGTGATCTTTCTTTTTTATATTATTTTGTGTGTGTGTTATCTATCTTGAAAAGCACATACATGTAAAAAATTTGACATACAATGGAGGAAGTAACATTTTTCCTATATAAAATAAATCATCAGAAAAAAAGCAAGGTTCAGAGAAGACTGGCGCCCTTAGAAATTGTTTGCATGGGGGCAAATAATTCCAGGGCGTTTCCTTGCTCTCCAAAGTCAGAGCAATCAAGGGGTATGTGAAGATGTAAAAAACTCCATTCTCTTGGGAGATTATCTCAAGTACAATATGTGAATAGAAAGGGTATTGAAGTATGGCAAAAGAATTTAAAACAAGGTCATCTTTTTACAAGGAGATTCATAGCATCTAGAAAAAAGTGAGTTGGGAACCCATGTAGCTAGCCATATGTTCTTTAGGAATCCATGTGTGGTCTGAGACCAAAGTGCCTGGGTGGTAATGAAGGATGACTAGTCTCCTCTGGTCCTCTGTGTGCTTTAGTTTTGCTCAGCAACCAGCTTGGACCAGATGCCCAAGTGTTTCACTGGACCCTGCAGAATGGACAAGTTGTATGGGTATGGATGAAAGGAGTATTGAGTTTGGGAGATGATGTAAGCTTTGAACCTGCAATAGATGCTTTGAAGTTCTTTCTGCTTGGAGATTACTCCATGTCTCATAGTATCTGCTTCTGGGTAAGCTGTCTTCCCAGAAGATGTATTGAAGTCAGTATCGTCAACACTTGGTATCCATGAAGGTGGCCTTATTGAAAAGTAGCATCCTTGGAGATACAAGGTTAATTGAGCAGGGTACCTAAACACAATTATTGTTTTCCAGGGGACTGAGGGAGAGAGATATTGAGGTTGCTGAGGAGACAGTCATGAAGGAGGAGGATTTGTATGACCACAGACACAGAGGCTATGATATTGTAACCACAATGTTGGGATGTCAGGAATTGCTATAAGCCACCAGATCTTTAGAAAAGGCAAAGGAGGATTTGACCCCTAAAACAGTCTCAGAGGCAACATACCTCTTCTAACTCCTTGGTTTCAGAGTTCTAGATGTGGAAGTTGGGGGAATAATAGAGTAACCAATTTATTTTTGTTTCAACAACCTTAAAAAACTAATTTACTGGCTGAAGTATAGACTCTAGGCCTTTTGTCATTAACAATCCAGGGATTTAATGGATTTGACCCAAGAAGTTATGAAAATTAAGAAAATCAACACTGGGCGTCTGTGTATGAACATAGATTTGTGAAGACTCTTTAGTGGCAAATTAGAAAAGCGATATATATTTCTCCATTTCAGAGAGAGAGAGAGAGTTAGGAAGCCAGAGAGTTAGGAAGCAGGCAAGATGATACTAGCAGCCAGAAGCAGGAGGTGGTGACACCCCAAAGAAATGAGGCCCCTGTCTTTTTCAATTCTGGAGCCCAGTTGAGGTAAAGATTAAAAAGCCAGGATTTTGCAATAAAAGCTATATGGATACTTGAAAGTGCTCATGCTAGGTAGATACGTGGTAAAATGTATATTCTGTCTACTGAGCATGAACCATTATTGGTGAGCATGAACCATTATTGGTGAGCATGAACCATTATTGGTGAGCATGAACCATTATTGGTGAGCATGAACCATTATTGGTGAGCATGAACTATTATTGGTGAGCATGAACCATTATTGGTGAGCATGAACCATCGCTAACAAGTGGAGAGCATCAGAGTACGGTTGTCATGAACGAACAGCAAGAATGAAGGCCTTTTTAATATTTAAAATAATCCACAGAGTTTTTATAATATCCCCGCTGAATTATGTCTTGATGAACCCTGATCATTTAAACGTTATATAACACAAGTAGAGCAAACAGAAATGAATGCTGGTGCATATTCTCCAAATTTCCAACAGTTTCCAATATAGCAGAGCATTAATGGTGTGAAGAAAACATATTTGGAATTACCTTAAATTAAAATTTCTCATAGTTCTTCTAAGGGGTCTTAGAAGTGAAAAGGTAACGAGGTCAGTATCAAAAGAGAAGTCTATGAGAGAGTCTTGGTGTCTGATTTCCTCCTGAGTGCAGGGGCAGATATTGTCTTTGGCCTGGCTGAGGATTAAACATATCCATGAAGCCATCCAGACCTGAAGAGGAGTGTCCTTTCTACCTCGTTTATATTCACAATGACCCACCAGCCATTTAAACTCTTCAACTATTCCCCTAATACGGAGTCTCACGAGACCAACTCCCATGAGAGTAAGACCTTTGGCTAGACAAGTTACATTTTCAAAAGTTAAGGAAGAAGAAGGGCTAGACAACAGGATGTTCAGTTTGGGGCCATGATATCTGTGGTGTTGAACAATGAGGAATGAATTAAGATTGGGAGACGTTGAGAAAGGCAAGAAGAATTTTGTTGTTGCTCAGAAGTGTGCCCAGGGCCACACTATGGAAGAGGGAGACATGTACTTGTTGGTGTCTGAGAGCAAAGACAGTTTTAGGACAAGGGTGGAGTTCAGTTTCTCTTTCAATGTTTCTGAGACCCACTCGAGAGATTTCGTCACGTGTGCCTGGGATGTGAGTTGGTGGCAGAGTGCTTGCCGAACATGTACAAGGTCCTGGACTCCATCCCTACCCCTCCTCGATAAACAGAAACAATCACTAAGCAAAAAGAAAGTTCTCCTGAGATGCTGCCCTTGCCTCCCTTCCTCTGACGTCCCCTAAGGGCTGCTTCTGAATTAGCTTAAATACAGGTGTCTGTGCAAATCCCAAACAAGACATTCTTCTGGGAATAAGAGAGGTAAAGGTCAAGGGAAGGTCAGGGCATATTTATATTCTTTGGGCCACTGTAACTTCACTGAGGTATCTTTTTGTTGCTGCTGTTATTACTAAAATACATGTGTTTAATTTCTTCCCAGCACCATGAGCCCCCGAGCCCAGGCCAATTAGGTTCCCCACAAGGACAGCATACCTTCTGAAGAAATGCACCCAGATCAGAAGGGTGTATGAGTCTGTCCTAGGCTGGCTCTAGAAGAGAAATGTTACAATGAGTAGGTGGGTGGGGTCTGCTCGTCAGTTTCAAAATGATCAAAATAGAAGCAAGATCTAACCAAGTAGAACCCGGCTCTACCAGGGTATGTTTTGCTCTTTACAAAGGCTGATGTTCACTTCCCCCAAAGACAAAAAAAAAAAAAACCTGTTGAAAGCAAATTGTGAAAATACACTTATTATTGTGCATGCATTACATATCATAATTAGTCTGTACTCAATATCTCTGGGTCCTATTAGACGGTTGTGAAGCAATGTTGACTGTCTTAGACCCTGGCATGTTTTTCTGATTTGTTTCCTCTCTTCTTGGTCCCTATTTAATACAGTATTCTTCTTACAAAGATTTATGTAGCCACTGATCAGTGTTTTAATAAAATGGAACCATGGAATGTAGTAGCAAATTCATACATTCCACACTTGCATCCTGGACTCCTCTGAGCTTTTCTAGTCCATTCTAAATATGTGTAGAGTAGGGCAGGAGAGAAGAGAAAAAGAGGTCCATAGAGGGGGGCAATTATTTGTTTTTATTATGAAAGAAGCCTTCCCAAAGAGCTCTCCCCGCTTACGCCACTGGGTGCTCCCATATCTTTGCTGCCCCTCCTTAAAGGCAAAAGGTTACCTTTTGTTCCCTGTCATCAAAAATATCTTTCCTTTATCATTATGCATTCGCTCAATGAAAAATCAACTTTTAGGGATGGATGAGTCTCTGCGATGCGGAGGAGCGCAGTAGCTCATCTGACTGTGTAAGGCTCTCTGATGTGCTAACAGAGGCGGAACCCTCCTCCTTTCAGGTAAAGCATATGCTATTTCAAACAAGTGTCTAGGGTTTCTAAATACAAGGTTTAAGCCTGCAGCAGAAATTGGAGACAAAATAGGAAGCTACGGCCTAGGGAAATGGTGTGGGGCTTTTGGAGCTACAGGGAACTTCTCTGTGGTCTTCCACACTCAGCATCAGCCTGTCTCAAGGGATGGCTGTGATTCCATGGTGAGAAGCAAGGCATGTTTCTGTAGCTCACTCCCCTAACAGCGATAAATACTTCATTTTTGACATCCGAGGACACTTGCTTCAGACGAGTCAGAGTAAAGGACTTCTCCCATCTGGACAGAGTGCCATTTGCAGCATCTGCAGATTGGGAAGAAGAGCTTTCTCCCCTAAAGGGAACTACTCTGATGAGGGGAAAGGGCAGGCTACACACTCTGGCATGCACATGCGGTCGGGAGCCAAACGCCAGATCGCCTGCAGACTTCATTCTGTTTAAGCTACCTGTTTGCAGGTCACATTGGATGATTAATCTCATTAAAGTGGCATCTGCTTCTGTATTAGATGTTTGCTAATCCCTGCACTATTCACGGAAATATTTGGTAATATGTATGTCCATGACTGTGTGCACTTTTGTCCCCTTAATAGAGAACAGCCTGTGAGCAGAGATCTAAAATCATCTATGAAGTTCAACTCATTTGACAGGAATGATTAATAGCCGATCCTGGGAGATATTTAGACTTTAACATTTCCATATAATTCTAGTATTGCTGAGTTTACCGTAAGACAATTATAATATTCCCTGCAGCTTGCACTTACCAAAATTGCTGTCATAAAGCTGTTTCTCAAGCTCTTACATTAAACCAGGCTATGCTTACAATACCAGACAAGATGGGGCCTGTCATTTTCCCTCATTTACAAATTAAAAATAGAGCCATGGCCAGGTGCTAAGGGACTCAGGCCTCGGTGGTGGGGTGGATCTCCTGCATAGCAACCTGCCTCTGAAGTCAGTGTTCAGGTAAAGAAAGAGTCATTCCCATGGCCATAAAATGGACCTGCTGGAATAGGGGTTAGTAGTTCTTGTCAACATTGCTTCTTGAGAGTATATGTATGGGGAGAGTAAAGACTTAATTTCAGTAAATTTTCAAGTTTTATCATCCTCAAAAAATTATTAATCATGAAGATATTGAGGCACAAACTAGTCTTTTATTAAACCACAGAGCAAGCTTGCACCTAAGGCAACTGTTCATTGCAAGTAAGCCTTGAGAGCATTGCAGAAGCTGCTCATGAGAGACTGGATAGTTGTGGGTTCCTCATCAGAGAATGTAAGACCCAAGAGAAAGCAGGAGAAGAAATGGGGGGCTGGCTGAAAATCAATGTCATCCAGGGCCGGAGAGATGACTCAGCAGTTAAGAGCACTGGCTACTTTCCCAGATGACCCAGGTTCATTTCCCATCACCCACATGGCAGCTCACAACTGTCTATAACTCCAGTTCCAGGGCTTTTGACTCCTTCACACAGACATACATGCAGGCAAAACAACAATGGACATAAAATAAAAATAAATTTTAAAAAAATCAGTGCCATTCATACAGATAATCACATTGCGTTTTCCTACCAGTAATAGCACAGAAAAGAGGATCCAAACAAAATACCCTTTCTAAATGGAGTCATTGATTGCTTGTCTCCAGGAGTGTGAGTGACACCAACCCCATCAGTTTTCCACAGTTATTCGTGGGTGACTTTAGCCCACAGCCATCCTAATACACCTGTCTGATGGCGTCAAGCCCCTCTAGGACTTTGTGTAGGGCTCACTGATTTATGTTTGCCCCTTATTTTCTACAGATCCCCTAAGGTGCTGAAAAACATCAGCTATACAAAATCTCATCTTCAGCAGGGACGTGGGGAATCAGAAACTGGTAGTCCATATCAGGGTAAAAAGCAGGCAGGCATGATTTACCTCGCACAGAGCAAGCAAACTCATTGGTCTCACAGTTAAGCTAATGTGTTAAAATTCCAGGTTAATACGTCAAGAGAAGCCCGGCTTTAAATGCCTTAGCAATGTCCATTTCAGCTGAGCTGCTAACCACCAGCGCTTGGTACTGATGGCCACGGTGAGGGTTGGGCACTGATGCTTGCCCACAGTTTCCTCCCTTTTTCTAATTATGCCTCAAGCTTTAGAAGCAACACCTCTCACTGTGACTAGGAGGGAGGAGGGAGGAGGGCGGAGGGAGGAGGGAGGGAGGAGGGAGGAGGGAGGAGGGAGGGAGGAGGGAGGAGGGAGGAGGGATGAGGGAGGGAGGTTTCCCAGTGATCCTTCTAACTGGCAAGTGAACTTAGAATTTCCACTGCCTTCGGGTTTCAGGTGCAGAACTTAAGACAGCTGCTGACAGAAGAGCTGCACTGACCTACCTCTGACCCTTGACCTCTCCCCAAAACTCGTGGAGAGAGGGAGGCGGTGGAGGCAAGTGGCCCTCCAGGAGCTTGGAGTCAAGCATGTGGGCCTTTGCCTTTCCTGGGTTTTCTGAGCTCTTCAAGAGGAGTCAGACTGGTAATATACAGGCAGTTGTAAAAATATCAACTTCAAATTGGAAACGGTGAAAAGAAGGGACTCTCACAAAAAAGCAAAAAAATACCCACAAAACTTGACCAAAGTAAAATCTTAATGTTCTGGAAGACTGGGTGGAGTAGTGTTGATTCTGACGTATGGAGAGAGACTGTGCGTATGTGGCCTCATATTGGTGACGATCTCGCACCTTTGTGGGGATTAACACATAGCCAGAAAGGGGGTGAGGAAGCGAAGGCTTTTCCCACGGACAGAACGGTTTTATCGAATCAAGCTCTGTCCACCTTTGGAATACTAGACTCACGCTCAACCCTAAGGAAAACAGAACATATCTGCAGTGCGGCAATCTTTGTTCGGTAAATAAGCCTGCCCGTGCTATCGGCACACAGAAACAGACTGTGTTGACCCCGAGGGGGAGACACAAATACAGCTGTCTACTAGTTGGAACGAGTGTACTGGCTCCTGAATGATCTCCGCTGAGCATGGCTTTAAGGACCACACTGCACTGGGGAAAAAGAAGCACTGGGAGAAGAAAGGAACGGAGTGAAAGCTGGCAGCACATTCTTGTGATGTCCACGCTGACTCCTGGCCCTTGCCCAGCATCTACCAGTGCTTGGCACTTACTCAAGCAGGGCTGTTCGGGCACAGCATTCAGCAAGCAAATACTTCACTGACCTGGAAGAGCATTCATTGTCCACATTGAAGGTCAGGGTATGCTTATTCTTTGGCCCACTGTCTTATGTCTTTAATAATAATGCCCTGGCTGGCACCCCATAGAAGGGTATTTTTGCTAATATATACAGAATTCATTTCTTTCCAGCAATTTTCAACCCCAAGCCCAGGCCACTGAGGAGGGCAGCATACCTTCTGAAGAAAGGTACCCAGATCAGAATGGTATATGAGTCTGTTCTATTCTGACTTTAGAAGGAAAATTTAAAGCTGTGTGTGTGTGTGTGAGAGAGAGAGAGAGAGAGAGACAGAGACAGAGAGAATGATTGTGCTGTTAACCTTCAAGGGTTATTCGAATATTTTCTGAGAATTGGCTGGTTTTGTTTCCCTCTTAGAATGCCATGTGTTTCATTTTTACATGGAGTTGATGACAGGCTAGACATTCCAACAGGAGTTTAGTTAATTTAACTAATTCCTATCAGGAGAAGCAAAGTAATGGGACTCAGCCCATCCCAGCCAAGGGATTTCCTTCTCCCATAGCAGAGAAAGCCAAACAGACTCTGAGGTTTTGCAAATGGACAAGTTTAGAAATAGTTCTAAGATCCTGCTTTGCCAAGTGTTTCATAAAAAAATTGTTTCCTTTCTATTTTTCATGCCAAAAAATGTCACCCCCCTAAATATATTTTTCCCATATCTGGTCACATGTCCGAGATTTTTTTCTTTTCCAAGAATAAATAATTCTTTCTGGGCTATAAAAATGTCATTTGCTCTATCAGATTGAACACATCTTTATATAGAAAAAGCATTTGAAGCATCCCATCAGTGGCTCGAAGGAGGGATTCTTCCTTGGAATGATTTTATGAATTCAGATGAAATGAGCAGTTTTAAATTCCAAATGAGCCTCTTAATGGAAATTTCTGCCTTGTTTCATATTGCTGCCTACTTTTTCTTTTAGTGTCCTTTTACTAGAAAGCATTAAATGACAATTAATTTCTGTCTTTGGCCATAATAATGCCTTGGCTGGCGCCCCGATGCAAGGGCGCTTTCTGGGCTCCATTTTCTATTTGCATAGTTGGGAGGATTCGGCTGCTAGGGTTCCGAGAACGCTAGCTTTTAAAATGTGTGAACTTGCAAATGAGCTGTCAGGTTTAATAGAAAGTGAATGGAGCTGTCGAAGGCTAGCCTGTGTCCACTCCTCCGCTGGTGTCCTATTGGTCCTGCTTCGAGGTAAAGCCCAGAGCCGTGGAAAACAGCAATGCACGGGTTGCGTGGCTGTTTTCTCTACTACCCCAATCAGCATGGTAATTACATTTGCAAAGTCGGAGAGCTGAGTAAGGAGTCTTGAAAGCTGGAAACGGCAAAATGGAAAGATGCTTGAAAAAGCAATAATATTTATACATCTGAAATGTGCTAAATATTCATAGAGATACAAACCAAATGTGCTCTCTCTCCTAAAGCTATTATGAATGTGACATGCTACATACTTAAAGCTTAACACTTGGTATTGATGATTAACCATGGTCAGCAAGCCCACGTGGGCAAAAAGACTTCTAGTTGGTCTATAGTGTTATGACCAGTTAGCAGGTCAATTTAGTAATGATTGTTTTGTTGGTGTGCGAAGGGGGATTCAAGGGTGAGGAGAAAGAGGTTCTAGCTCCACACAAATGACTCCTTCAAAATGTCATATTTCAAAAGTCCTGATTATCCCCCCCCCCTTAAGCCTAAAACTTAGAGAGTAATTAAAGATGAGAAAGTACGAACATTTCTGAGACCACGTGGCAATCTGTTCTTGAAATACCACACAGCTGCTTCAGGTAAACCAACATCTCTCAGAGATTAGCAATCGATTCAGAAACGAGAGGGTGCGACTAATTATTCTGCTCGTCTTCACTCTTCTGCCATCCCTGCCGGAAATCCCACCAACAACCTTAGCACCCATCTCTCACCGTACTTTGACACACTCCGTCCCCACTCATGCATAGGAAATGAAGCATTTACATTCTGGAAATATCAAGCACCCGAAGACACTTACGTTCTGTTGAACCAGGTCTCCCATGACAACGGTATTACCCCACGCAGCGGATGCGCCCTTTAGAAACAACGAAATCAGCATCGTGATGCCCCAGTCCGAAATAATACCCTTCATGTGCTGTAATTGGTTTAGTGTCGGCGCTATAAAAAATAGATGACGGAAAGGCAGAGAGCTCCGGACAGAAACACAAGTTCTCTGTAGGGGGGTTGGGGGGGGTGGGGTCTTGTCTAGAAAGGGAGCAGAAGGAAGCGGTGGTCCGGTCTAATCACTGTCTTATGCGGACAAGTGGCTACACATGCTGCGTGCACAAGCTGCCAGGGCATTCATCATCGTGGGCACGGGGCAACGCCTGGTTCAGTTTTCATAAGTGGCAGGAAGCTAAACATACGCACCCTGCTAGAATTCCTCGGGAACAGAAATGTGAGCCTATAGAATGTCACTGTGGGGTGGGCACGCTGGGCTCTTTATGGTTGTTTGGGTTTTCTTTAGTACTTTTGCCAAAGGATACTTTTCAACACCAGAATGCCCTGTGGCTATGGTGTAAATCGAGCCGGGAAGCGGGGCAATAAAGACTAGAAGGTCACCCCGTCTATGTTACCCGCAAGCCTGAGCGTGTGACAGCAGTCTCAGAAGAGAAACAGGTGCATGTACCAATGCTTTGGTTTGTACTCCAAGCCCCAAATGTAGGGAAAATGTGTGAAAGGCGCAAAGCTGAGACTTGTGGTCTGTTCCTTGCCTAAATATAACAATGTCAGTAATCATACGTATGTAAAATACGACAAGATCGTCAAGAAAAGCCTCAGCTGAAGGGCTGAAGGTGCGGATTTAATTGGTCCAGTGCTCGGCATGTAGCATGAAGACTTAAAATCAGATTCTCAGCCCCTGTGCATAAAGTCAGCTGTGGTTGTGAGGTGCCTGTAATCCACGCCTGGGAGGCAGACACAGGAGGGTCCCTAGGGCTCAGATGTCAGCAGATCTAATCTAATTGGCGAGTTCCAGGCTCAGTGAGAGACCCTGCCTCAAAAAATAAGGTGGCGGCGCCAGTGAGAAAGATTCCCAGTGTTGACTTGTAGCCTCTAAACGCACGTGTACGCACATGATGTAATTTTGCTCTCTCTCACACACTTACAGACATATGCTCACACACACACAGACTCAAAACACCATTTGAAATCTTCAACATTCTATAAGACAGCTTACGGCTCTTTTGCACGTCTGTGTCTTCTACACTTTAAATAGAAGCCTTGCCCAAGATCAGCCTCTCTTCTCACCTTTCGTTCTGCTCCTTAGTCTGTGGTCTTCTTAGGACACAGCATGGAGCAAACTGAAAATACAGGTCTGCTTTCATTATCTCTTTTGGTGACAAATCATACCCCGGCCAACTGACAAGAGCAAACCATGCCTCCCTTGGTTGCTCAGCCTCTTTATTTCCAGTTGAACTCGAACCACTGGCATGGTTTCCCCCATTAAATTTTGGTGAAGACAAATGTCTACTCCTCTGTGTAGAACATTTTTTGGTATAGAGTTTAAGCAACACTAAGGATCAGACTTTTCAAGCAGGTTTTATGGCTGCTTGAAATTTTATGGCTACCCAGTTTCTAAGGTAGGTAGGAAATAAAAAGCAACTGACCAACCAACCAAACAAACAAAAAAGGCGAAACAACACACCGTCAGCATGACTGTAGCTGTGACCTCTTAGAACCCTCCTGTGACTGTTCAGTGGCCACCTACCTTGGCACAGCACAGAGTAGAAACCACAGATTTTGTAAATTACTCTCCATTCATTCCCTGACCACTCATTCTTTTAGTATTCATTGAATCCCTGGCTAATTTCCAGGCCAAAAAGGACCAGAAGTGTCCAGAGAAAATGAGGGTCAATGTACACATGGAGTTGAAATTCCATTGCTGTTTACTTTGGGATCAAATAATATAATCTATCAGACCTGCACACCATAGCGCCTCAGATGTGGAAAATTCTCAAGAGCTATTAGTTATTGCCATGGCCATAAAAATAGATGCTTAGCCAAAGTTTTAACTGGATTAGGTTGAAATAATAAATAAGGACCAGGGCCGAGGCAGTGACAGTGTTTGCAAATAGAAAGACCTCTGTTCAAATGCTCCGAATCCACATGGAAAAAAGCCAGTGTGGAAGAATGTGACTGTTACCCCAAAGACATGAGGCAGAGACAGGAGGGTTCTGAGGGCTTAGTGGCCAGTCAGTCTAGTCAGTGTGCGGGATCCAGGCTCAGTGAAACCCCCTGTATCAATAAATAAAGTAGAGAGTGATAGAACAAGCCAACAGACATGCTTTTGTCCTCCATATGTACAGGCGTGGGGGTGAACGCCATTCTCACACTCCCAGGAAACCCCAAACCTGCTATAGTAAAAAGGAGAGAAAAGAAATGAAATTCAGGGGAGAGCAATTAGTTCCCAAGCATGACTGACCCTAAGTAGGCTCCCAGTATCTCCTAAGCCTTACTCATTTATGAGGTGTTGCACGTCCAGGAATATAGAGGGCAAACCTGCCCACCCACTCTGCATACCTGCACAGCCCCCAGCAGGAGCTGGAACCCCTTTAACAGATGAACCAACCTCACAGCAGCTTGTAACTTTGAGCCCTTTGGCCCTGGCTGGTCCTGGCTCAGTTTCCTGGAGAGACATCTTGTTTACACCCATCTACTAAAGCAACCTAGATCTGAACTTAAGATCGGAGAGGCAGCAGTGTGGGGGTTCAGTGTGCTACTCTTTATTAGGTACACTGTCATCTCTGAGTTCCATCTTCATTTCTTAGTGTTACACAGCATCCTGGTGAGGTAGGCTGGTTTAGCGACTTGCAGCTTAGAGGAAATTTGCCATCGGTAACTAATTTGATCTCACCATATTTGGCCTTGCTAGGAATCATACAGTCTTTTTAGTTACCTCTCTTTTGCATACCCATTTCATTATTGATAGCTCAACTGGGGATCAAACTTTGGTTTCCCCTTGTTTGGCAAAGATTTCCCAACTAGCTTCCCAATGGCTACCTGGTATGACGGAACCCAGATAAACCCTTGGCGTATTGCAAGAGTGGGCATTGCAGTTGTTTATTCCGTAGTTTCCTTTGGTGATGAATATGAAACCATACATCTAAAACTTATATGTGAGGATTTATTGCCTCCCTTATCTATATCACAGTATCCTGCAACTCTACTTGTAGCTTCCTAAACATATCAATTTACTCTTTGACTTCCCACATCTGTCCTCCACATCCCCTGGATTTCATGCTAGACAGGGATCAGGTGTCCATGCGTGTTGGACATGTGGACTTTTCCTCCTTTCCCCCTTATTTTTGTTATGCTCTTTTTCACGTTTACTTCCTAAACGCTCATGTGGTTGGATGCTGCTACAGTAACGCCATTACACTGTGCTCACGTGACGGATAGGAGTCCCAAACAGTGGTTCCCACAGCATAAATTGTTGCATTCATGGGGAGCTTGGAACCACAGTCAGCCCAATGTGGCCTTTCCCAGATTCCTGAATGTAACTGGGAGGTTTTGAACCCGGATTTGTTTCCTTAAATCAGTAAATTATCAGTCCACAGTGTATGGTTGGGACTGAAATAAACAGTTGGCTATTTTATGTTCTGTGTTACTGAACAGAACCTGCGGGGTTTATTGAGATCATTGAGAACTGGTAAAATACCATGACTCAAGTCATCATTTTCTTTAGCTCAAATCAATCAAGGAAGTAATGTCACCTAGGAACCCATGCAAACAAGTGATCATGACAGTAAGCCTACTCTACTGAAATGATTTTGAACTGTCAGAGTGCAAGAATGAACACATTTTACAAATTCAATAATATTAGACACACTGGCAGCATGGACCTGTTACAAGTGAAATCATAACAATGGCACAACAAGCTTAATGTCATGATAAATGGCCATTAAGAGCTGCTGAAATCGGTTCCTAACATTAAGCCTTCCCTACACTCTCAAGTGAGGTTTTCTTCTTAACCACTTCTAACATGCATTGCTGATTCTCATTTAGGAAGTAGAGCTTTGAACGGAGAGACAGCTTTGCTGTGGACTAGCCCCCTGAGGACTCTTCTTAGCCATCCATTGATAAGAAAATGGAGAAGAAATGGACAGATACTTGGAGCCCAGCTGAGGGCAGAGAATGTCAGGTTCTGGTTGTATTGAGATGAGGAGGCACACAGGGAGTAATTCCTCACTACTGCTCATGAGTATCTGAAGTGGGAACCAGGCATGAAGGATGAAGGAGCCGCTCCATAGATGGCCAAGCAGATGGTGTCAGTACCGCCCTGAACCTGGACAAATAGGAATGCAAGTCTCACCGGAAACATCCCTAGAGCAAAGAGGGGTCCTAAGTGGTCCTATATTTGATTTTCATAATTTTTTGACAGATATCTTGAAAAATACACTGTTTGCTTCTGTAGTAGAGTTAGTCATCTTCTAAACTAACATTTGGGAAAGACAAGACAGACCAAGGGACATGGTAGTCACCTTCCTATGGCAACTTTGTCCTCAGGTAGTGTTATTCTGACTTGCTAATGGGAAAGATATTGCAAATCTGCTTAGTGAGTATGGTACTTAATGGGTGTATCTTATTGAACACTCAGCTTAAAACTTGAGACTATACAGTTAGATATTATTCTTGTAGATAAAAACCAAACAGTAACAACAAATAGTATCCTATTTTTGGTTTGTCTGTGATATATTAAGTTTTAGGTCAATTTGAAGACTTCAACTCGAGCTGCTTAAAGAAGGCCTTGAGGAAGGCCTGTGCTACTGGTTCCGTGGTCACTATCTTTCCACCATGACCTTTACCACCACCACATTCCAGTCTTCTCAAAAAGCTGGGGGAGAGCCAGCTCTCAGAAATATGCCTTCATCTCTACTTTTGATCTTTCCATGTATCAGCAAAACCTTAACTACATCTCTCCACACTGGAAGCTATGGAAAAGGAAGCCCGAGGGAAATCACAGGAGGAATAACAAGCTGACGGGCACGGAAAGGGAAGGAGCAAGTGGCTTTTCGTCAGGGCTTAGTTTCTGTGAGGTTTATGGCAGGCCATGTTTTCTCTCCACTTAAGCAGCTTGAAGGGTTATAGAAAGATGAATACCTGGTGGGAAAATTCAAATACATTTACTCATGTCTGAGAGTGCTCCAACACTATCGTGAAGCATGTTCTCGGCATGTTTTACACAGTGTGATAAATCTTTCTGGCTCTCCATAGTTACTTTGATCTGATTAGAGTACACCAGTGCCAACATAGCATGGAGCTAGTGGCCAGAACGAGCTCTGGAAAGCCAAGGTGAGCATGGTGGGATTGATGTACGGTGAGGAATGTGAAAGGTGCAATCTCACTACTGGCTTTAGGCCTTCTAAGATGTAAAACTATTTTTTGTTGCTACTGTTATGAGTTGCAATGTAAATATCGGTGTTTTCTGATGGTCTTAGGCAACCCCTTTAAAAAGGTTCTTTGATGCCACCGAAAGGGTCACAACCTGTATGTTGAGAACAACTGAAATAGGAGAAAGGACATTCTTGTCATCTCTCACAGACAGCTGGAGTTGCTAGGGTGATTAGTCCTTTGCTGAAGTCCACCATGCCCGCATTAGATGAATCAGGCCCAGAGGTCAGGCGAGTGGTGTCTCCTTGATCTTTGACAGCTACTTGCTCTTCCCTGGAAGATCTTGGCTCATCTAAGCTGTGGTAAGAGCTGGTAACCAAGCTTGTTTTCACTTGAGCCACACTCTAAGTTTTCAGTGACTGCTCTGAGGTGGGAAGGGGCTGCTCTCACTTAAACTAGGAAATCAACATCTAATCAGAGATGACTGGGACACGTGACCTTAGCTTCATTAGTCGGTGCCAAGTTTTAATGAAGGGAAATGCCATTCAGGGCCCCAGTGAGGGCTGAGGGGAGAATAACTAGCTGCATTCCTGGTTCCTCCCATATTCACCAGGAAAACTCTAATTGTGCTGACTTTGATTTATGCAATATGTTCTTGAAAATATTGTCAAAGGTTACTTTCTGTTGCTCTTATATTTCCATGTTGACATCTATTGTGGAATATGGAGTCCAGCATGTTGGATAGCAGGACTCTAAAACCCTTAAGGGCACCCAAATGGCCCTGTATATTAACGGAAAGTAACTTCTGCGGCTGAGTTAGGCTCTCCAGACAGACCCCAGGGCCAGTCCTAAGGAGCCTAACACTTAAGGGAAGAGGAGGTTGGTGATGGATTCTGTATCTGTCTTTCATTACTAATGAGACGTTAGTCATACATAAAATAAATTGCTTAATCATCTTGAAATAATTCTCTCACAAAATGAGATTTTGCTAGTCAACGTGTCCATTAGTTTTGGTAATCCATGGTGTAAAATCATAGCTGAATTGGTAAAACGAAGCTGCCTCTGTTGGCTATGAGATTTCCCTGGGCTCCTTTTGGAGCCCAGAGTTCTGAGACCTACTTCAGACAGTAGCAGCGTGTGCTTGAGGAGAATGAGACTCACACCCACGGTATTCTCCGAGGAGCACTGGTAGGGAAATGTAGGAGAACCCATCGAGGATGCTGTTTTGTAGTGACGTGATGACAGGAAGGGCTGGTTTTTGAGCTTGGTCCTGGGCACTGCAGGTATGGCTTTATTTTAAAATGCATCTCTAAGGGACGTGGAACAAGGTCACTTTCATGAATGTGTTTTCTCGAAGAGAACATGGAATTCCATAGCCCCCAGGAGTGATCCCTGCAGCTGGCCTGTAGGTGCTGCCCTGGGATAGGATGATTACCTAGCCTGCCCAGATATAAAAGCTGGACCTGGGGCAACTGAGAAGAGAACCATCATAAAGACAGCTGGGGTCTGAGAATGCTACAGTTCAACGGGCTGAGGAAGCTCTGAAGCTGTGGCTAAGAGCATCCCCAGAATCATGCCTGTTCTGAGCTACCTCTGGCAAGAGCAGAGATGGGCAGGGAAGATTTAATTGCCTTGACCTTCCTGCCTTCCTGATATCCCAGTGAGAGTTAGTCTTAATGGAAAAGGTGTGGAGTCCTCATAATGTATTAAGAAAAAGAGAGAGAAGAGAAGAGAAGAGAAGAGAAGAGAAGAGAAGAGAAGAGAAG
>JABTXL010006712.1:21194173-21303106 GCA_025134845.1 Neodon shergylaensis | reverse complement strand
AGAGAAGAGAAGAGAAGAGAAGAGAAGAGAAGAGAAGAGAAGAGAAGAGAAGAGAAGAGAAGAGAAGAGAAGAGAAGAGAGCTAGCCAACTTTTCATCTGAAATCCTGGTAGGACTGGAAACCAATTCATCCACTACACAGACCTCCAATTCCTCCTGCCCAACTTGGCTCAGAATTACAGAGATCAGCACATTAAATTGTGTAGCCTTACAGTACATGGGCTTTGATGCCAGTAGCATTTTATGAAAGGAAAAAGTAGAGATGAATTATTTCAGAGCCTGCATTAACGTATGAGGAGGTGCATTTGGTGGCGTTGGGGGGCAGCATGACACTGCAAAATAGAATAGTTTAAGGATTAATAGAAGAGTTTTAGTTGTCCCTTCAGACAAACCAGCTCAGACAGAAACGGAGGCCATGGCCTCAGTGCAAAGGTAGAGAGGGAAAAATGCATGCTCGCTAGCCATTTACCGTTTGGGAGCCTTACAGGAAAAATAATAGAAATTAATCTTAAGGGATTCTTGCTCACCTGCTGGGTGCTATGGCTTCAGTTTCAGCAAACATTTGCTGAGCTGGTTAGGAAGTGGACCCACTGGGGGAGTAGTTAGCCTCAGTCGTGGCTGTTTATAGGGATATGTGGAAATATCACCCTCTGGTCTCAGCACACTGCGGGGACACATTATGCTGCAGAGAACTGATACTGGTCTCCGGAATGTCCTCCTAACTGAGGCTGGAATCCTTTCTCCACCCTCATGGGGCATGCTGATTCAGACAAGAATTTTTCCCCTTAACTGCTGTGAGAGCATCTCTGGTCCATAAAAGGAAAAGGATGAACCTGAAGCATCATTCACGTGTGTCTACAATGCACTTTCATACATAAACTTTAGACAACTGGCTGAGGAATGGACCTATTGTTAAAAAGAGGAAGGCAGGCGTCAGGCAGCTGCCTAACTGGCCCTAGAGCCTAAACCACTCTGAATATGGTAGAGGAATATAATATGGACCACAACAGGAACAAAATATGGACATGAACATGTACAAACAAATCTATGAAGATAGGTGTTTTTGAGGCGAGAGAAATAGAAAAAGAATAGAGATCAGAGAAAGATACTGGGTGCTGTGTCCTAACTGCTTTCCCCCGAGCTGCGATAAAACATTGTGAGAAAAGCAAGAAAGATGGGGGGCGGGGCGTATCATGGCAAAGATGTTGTGTTGTCAGGGAGCTTGATGCAGCTGGTCACACTGCCTCATGGTCAGGGAACACAGACAGTAGATGCTAGAACTCAAGTTGGGGCGGGGAGTGGCACTACCTTCTTTTGGGTGGGTCTTCCAACTCCATTGAATTCAATTAAGATAATATCTCATGGACAAAACCAGAAACTAATCTGGTCTTAAGCATCCCTCATAATTGTTCCTGGAAGTTTGTCTGAGGTGTTTCCGGATCCTGTCAAGTTGAGAGTTCTAGCCATCACATATTGTCAAGCACAGAAATAAAAAGAAATGGAGATAACCCCACTAAAGAATTGTGAAGAAAGGGTTTTTCCCCCTGGCATTAACACCTATTATGATGCAAAAACAGTTTTGTATTAAGTCGAAATTTATGGATATTGAAAATCAACTGGCCTGGTTTTGCTTTCCAGGGAACAGGTGACATCTGGAGACAGTTTCGATTGCAATTATTATGCTATGGAGAGGTGTTAATTGGCTTCTCATAAAGGACAGGATGTTACTAAATATCCAACAGCGTGCCAGAGGATCCACTACGACAAATAATCATTTGATCAAAATGCTCATAAATGCCAAGGATGAAAAACTTCGTCCAGGGGATCTCCGTGCAAACAGAGCAAGAGCTTAAGTAGAAATCGCATCATCTAGCTGCAAAGCAGGATCGTCCGGTTGGTGCATGCTAATATTGCATACTTGTTAAAAATGAAACGATGTAACAATATTATCATAGTTAGAATCCACATCTATCTGTGTAGCACAGTCGGCTTTCAAAGACTATTAAGAAAGAATGACGACACTGACTATAAATTGAAGGGAACATCCATCCAAATCACGGCAGTTTCGGAAGGCAGTGGCGAGCTGGGCGCACAAACCTTTTCAGACAGGACCTAGAAACTGTTAGCAGAAAATGACCTCAAAATAAGACTAGAGGGAGTAATTTAATTAAGTCTGGCTGTGGTTCCATTTTATATTTGTCTTTTCAAACTGTTAATAAACGCTGACCCATTTAGTCAAGACAAAACATGCGGCCTGAGGAATTTGTGTCGTTTTCTGGTACCTAACGGATGTGTATCAGACAAGAAAATATTGCTTGTCTTGTGCTCATAATACTTCATACTTAAATTGGATATATACTAATATACCACCATGTTTAGGACTGTAGAGGGACCGTCACCAAACATATAAAGCACCCATTCCTCAAGGGGGGAGCTTTCCGCAGAGTCACTGAGCATAGCTACGAGTATTCCACGGGTTGCTACAGCACATTAGCCACAAACAATTTTCATCCTAGTAAGTACACTTACTGCAATTACTAGTGCATAATGAATATTTGATCCTAATTAGACCTAATGGATGAATTAAAATTCTGTATTGGTCAAGGTGGTTTTTTTTTTTTTTTTTTGACACTGGCCCATAAGTATGAAAAGAAAAAGTCTGGGGAGATGGAGTTTTGAACTGTAATCATTTTAATGTGACTGCTTGTCTTGCTCATTTTTCAGAGTCAATTAGCAATGATGAAGCATTGTCTGGGACTCTCATAAAACGTAGATGTGGTTAAAAAAAATGACAAGATTCCAAATAGTATCAGTGCACTCAATTTTGCATTGAGTAAGACATTTTCATTCTCTTTGCTTAATTTATTTCATCTCCTTGGGAAGTTCAAGTTTAAAATGTACTTCCAGCAGAACATAATCATACAAATTCTAACTGGGATACTGTCTAGAAATTTGACTAAACATATTCATGGCTATTTTTGAAAGATCATTTGAAAGAATTCCCTAAGAGTAACAGAAGGACCACTTTCACTCTTCCTTCAGTTTCGCGAGGATAACATCCTCTTCTGAGGGAGAAAGAGTCAGCAAAAGGATAAACTATGGATTCAGAACTAAAATGCTTTCCGATGGAATAGGAAAGCTCAATTCCCTGATTTTTTTTTTCCTCCTAAGTCATAGCACCATGGTATAAGGGTTTTGGTTCAATGTTATCCACTTATCTTTTAAAGATGTATCTGTGGGAAATATAACTTCATATATATTCACAAACTCCTTCACGACACACTCACAGTTTGTTTATATTATCATCATGTAATTCTAGAGTTCTACCAAGTGTGTGAGGTTACCCAACTCTGACACCAAAAGCTTCCAAATCTTCAAGGCCGAACACCGGAAAACCAAAGGGCTGAAGCAGGTCAGTTGGATGTGAAGGCCTCTGTTCCTGGCTGGCAGTCATTTAGGAATGAGGCTTCCTTCACACATTGACCTACCATTCCATAGATGCGCAGAGTCTACGGCACTGGCTAAACCCAATGAGCAGAGGGGAAGACGGGAAATATAGAGGTTATAGGCACTGGGAGGTAGACTGAAAGGGGGATGGACCACTTTCGCTAGCTGGGTATGGATGTGGGTGACTGTGATCTGGCTGTGTGCCCACGAGGAGAGGAAAGAGGGGTTCTTTTAAATGCGCAGCATCATCTCTGGGAATTCCATCACAAGGAGGAAAAGAAGTCATTTGTCTGTGTACTTGACAGCTATAGAATCAACGCTCAGTTCTCTCCTTCAACAGAATGTTGATTTGAGGTACAGTTCTGGCTTGGCTGTGTATCAAAATGATCACCCCTTGTTCCCATAAGCTGACCACAGAGCCAGCCAATCAGGTGTCCTGCCTCGATCCCCCTCCGACTCTTGGTTTTCGTCATGGTCTTTGTTTCACGTGGTGAGTGACATCCCTGCTTCCCTTCAGTTATGGATGAGATTTAATTATGGATGAGATTTAATTATCATCACCTATGTTTCATTTTCACATGGGAAAGAGTTACTGTAACCTGGATTGAGGTCATGGATTCCACTGTCCTCACATGGTCCTTTAAATCACTGGCTCTCAACCTTCCTTTAATATAGTTCCTCATGTTCTGGTAACCCCCAACCATAAAATTATTTCCATTGATACATTATAATTTTGCCACTGTTATGAATCATAATGCAAATGTCTGATATGCAGGATATCTGGTATGTGACCCCTCTGGGGCTCATGGCCCACAGGTTGAGAACCACTGTTTTAAACTATCTGGAAGGTAAAAATGCAAGAGAACCACAGGTCCCTACGGTGTGTACAAATAGGAGAATTTAGCCATCCAAGACACTTTGCTAGCCACAAAATAAACTACTTAAAATATGGTTAAAAATACCAGGTCCTTAATAATGCTGGGCATAATTTGCAACAGATTTTAGGGGAGACATCACAATGAAAATGGCATTGAGCTTATAAAGCGTGATGGGTTTTGAAAGCCCAGATGCAGTTATCAACCTAAACCAGGTTACAGGGACCACAGTTCTCCGTTTAACTTTCTAATCATTTGGTATTAGAACTAGATGGGTCTTGAGATCTTCATTATTTCCTTTTAAGAGCTCTCCTTTTGAAGGAAACATCTCCCTAGTCATATCTCGGTAGGAATAAATTCTGATGCTCGTTTATTTCACCTTTATTTATTTATTGGTGTATGTTGTATATGTGTGCAGTGCCTGTGTGTAGGAGGTGTGCTCCTATGTGTGTATGCATGTGGAAGTTAGAGGTTGACTCTGCACCTCTTCTCTCATTCTCCACTTTAGTTTTCAAGGCAGGATCTCTCACAGGACCCAGAGCTCATCACGTGATCTGGAAGGGTCAGCCAGTGAGTCCCTGAGGTCTTCCTGTCTCTGCCCCCCCCCCGGCTTGGTTTATAGCCCTGCATTATCATAGTCAGTTTTTAAGTAAGTTCTGAGGATTTGAACTCAGGTCCTCAGGCTTGCCCGGCAAGCACCTCACACACTGCTCCATTTTCTTAATGCCCTGATTTTATCTTGATTGCACACCTAACCGCAGCGACCTAAGGGCTTAAACTTGGAGTTTCAGGAAAAAAAAAAAGATCTGAAATAAGTTTACATCAGTTACCAAAGCCAAAAATAAAACAGCCCCCAGATTTTTACACGTGTTGTAAAGGAGTCACAAGCTCCAGGCAGTTTAATAGGAGACAAATAAGGACATCCAAGATTTTTAATAGTGCACAGATTATCTGGACCATTGGTGGAGAGAATAGACAAGATGTCCCTGGAACTCTTCATTGACAGCTTGTTAGAGGGCGCGCGCTCCAGCCAGAGCCTCTCCAGCATGCCCTTATCCTGTCCACGCCATTACAACCATTGCTCACAGTGGGACATGTAGCTCTATGAAATTTAAAGACTATTTTTAGCCATGTTCAAACTTCCTCTAGCTAGTCATATACATCACATGGGTTTGAATTGTGCACACTTTCCCAAGGCATGACCAGAATACTTTATGAAATTTCATCCTTCTGGTTGAGGATCCTGATTTTAGACAGTTTATTATCTGGACAGAAAGCAGGCCCGTCAGTCCACACACTAAAACTGTACTTCTTTAAGCTATCGTAAACCTCAGGCAGTGTGTCCTGGTGACTGCAGCTGGAACACCATATGTAAACATATCTTTACAGGACCGGCCTGCAGAACTGTATTTACTGTACTGGATTTTGACCTATTGACATCCCGCTGGGGCCAGTTTCTATTTCTCCCACTGTTTCCTTGTTGGATTGCAGAGAATCCCAGGACTCTATTTTTTAGGAAGGTCTGTTTTACTAACATATGTTTTATGGTATTATCTACATCATTTCCCCCCCCCTTTGACCTCAGTGGCTTCTCTTATGACCTAAGATATTTAGATAACTCAAAGTTCCTTATAAATGTGATTTTTCCTATAACACCATGTTGATGATGTTGATTCATAATTATCCTCAGAAATGAGATAAATTATTCACTAATGGGGAAAAGATAGACCAAAGTTTTTTCAATTTTGTTTGTGGTTTTTTTGGGGGGGGAGATCATGTGTGTGTATGGGCACACGTGCATGTGTGCACACAAAGCATATAATGGAGGCCCAAATTTCCATTCTCAGTGCTTACACATGGTACCCTCTAGAGCCCTTTGCACATGTCCCTTCTCAATGACACCGTGACTTTGCAGTCAGAAATTGCAGGAATGATACCGTTCTATTGAAGTATCTCTTTAATGGGTCCCAAGTCCTCAAGCAGGGCTCGGACTTGGACAGTCCTCAAATTTGGATGTGCAGGAGCAAATGACTGTGCCCTGTCACGAATGATAAGGACGTCAGTATGGCTAAGTTTAGAAGTAAAGCATATCCATGGTACGTCACAAGCCCGAGGGGAAGATAAGGCCTGTCTTAAAGACATGACGTAGGCTTGAACAAGGCTGTTTTGTACATAGACAGTGCATGACATGTCAGCCTCTAAGAAGTGACCTCTCTCTCTCTCTCTTTCTCCTCTAATTCTCACAATTCCATTCACAGGCTCTTGCATCCAATTTTTATATGTAAGGGGGTGAGGTGTTTTGTTTGGCGCACTGAGAAACAAAATAAGTGTTGTGTGTGTGGTGGAGGGAAAAGGTGTTGTCCCAGGGCTGTGCTGGATGGCTGACTTCGTGGTGTGCAAACCGAATGGCAGCGTGTAGGGAGAACACTGGCTCAGCAGTTCACCTAAAAGCAGCTCCGAACGAATGAGCAGAGCACAGAAGACTTAAATCTCCGATGTAAAGGAGTCTCCTGGAGGCTGATAGGGGCTTTCCCCTCTGCAATTTAAAAATATGTGGAAATGGATTCATTTGGCAAGATCTGATTGTGTTTTCAATGACTACTCTAGAAATCATTTACTGCAATAAATATTCAGGGATCAAATGCATTCACCTCTCCTATTGAGAGCATCATGTATTATATTATAGTTTCCAAGAAAGGACTTTAAGTGACTTTTTAAAATCACTGTCTATGATTTGGCCAAACATGAGGAAGTAATACTCAAAAAAGCAACAAAATGCCTATATAAGCATCCTGGGTCTGTATAGACTGTGTGACCTTCAGCAAGCATTTGCTAGAACAATACTGAATGCTGGAAGAGAAATGGCATGAAAGGGTTCAGCTCCCTGTCACGTAAGAGCTCACGAGAGGACCTAGGAAGCTAAAATGTGCACTGAAGAAAACAAGTCCCTCTCTAGTTGCATGCAGATATTTTTAGTCGAAAAGACTAACGTTAAAAGTAAGTCAGCTCACTTATCAATCTCAAGAATGTGAATGGTAGCATCAGGGGCAGAAAAATTGATCTTGTTCTGAATAATCTTTCAGTATGCTTGAAAAGTGGAAATATTTCATTCCAAATGAAAGCTGCTTTCAATTACACAGAAAAAAGTTAATAGATATAGCACCAATATACTATTAATGCACAGGGATAGATAGAGATAGAGACACACAGACAGAGAGACAAGAATTCTCTTGCAGTCCTTGGCAGATACCACAGGCCATCGAGTGCTTGCTGACCAAGCATGAGGACCTGAGTTGGATCCACGGAACCCTGTAAAATATTTGGGCATGGTGGCACACACTTTTAACTCCAGCACTGGGAGACACAAACACACAGCTCCCTAAAGCATAATGGCTATCCAGCTCTGTCTAATAAATGAGTTCTCTAGCGAGAGTCCCTGTCTCAAGAAATCAAGAAACAAGGTAGATATTTCTTAACGAAAGACAAGACAGGCTGATCTCTGGCTTCTACATGTGTGTACACACACACACACACATACACACACACACACACACACACCATAGAGTGATCTTTTGCATGAACCATAAAGGATAGAAATGAAAAGTTTACTAGTAAAACTAAGAAGTGTTGTAAGTATCCACACATAACTGGTGTTGGTGCTTAAAGCCGCATTCTCATTGAATGAGATGAGACTCCTAAGGAGCCTTAGGTGCTTCAGCAATTTGTTTCTTAATATTCTACATGAATATTTACTGCTCTGTATGAATTTATGGAGTTTGTGGTCTTAATAGATCAGCTTTATCAAACCAGGGTGCTGTCCTTTGGCACTGGTCCTACAGACACCACAGTTGCACGCAGTAATTGCTGACAAAGCAACGGTTTGGGAAGACTGTTAATACTCTGGAAGGAGAGTCTGGGGAGATGTGTTCTCTGAAGTAAGCAGCAGAGCTGGCATTGGCTCTGCACTAAGCAAATCCCACTGAACCACACCCTTTCCTTCTGAATGAGCTGGGGAATGTTGCCAGCTCTGCCTTTTCCCTTAGAAATCATGGGGCTATTTATTCATAAACACGATGCACTGGATTTACCTTCATGGCTTAATAGGGCCATGGTGGGGGGGGGGTACAAAACAGGAGAATTTGGGAGATGGAACTGTATATGCAAAGCTCATCTGCTTCTCACTGGATACTGGGAACTGTAAGAGTTTAGGCTGGTAGGACGCAAGAAAGATGCAACGAGAAGTCAGGATTCTCCTCAGAAATCCTAGCCAGGAGTGTTGCAAGAGCCTTGTAACTAGGGAAGGGGAAATACTGAAGCATCGAGTGGTGACTAAGGAGGAGCAGAGAGAACTTTGCCCATTTGCTAAGATTCCAATCCTGTGTAACTGGGTGATCTCATTAGCAAGGTGTATCCTTGGGTGAGGAAGAGTAGGGTAGATGAGGGTGCATTCTAAAAGTGTTGAGGAGAACTACCTTGTGAGTCTGAGTCCTACTAGACAGACCAGGGTCAGAGGTGTGCAGCTGGAGATCACCCTGGGGGAAACAGGGGGGCTCTGGGAAGATTACAGGGGTTTAGGCAAAAGGAGCAATTGTAAGGTTAAGCAAAGAGAAAGATACCTGAAAGTTGAATTCAAGATAATTCAGGTTCGGTAGAATCATACCTGAAGGAAAATCAGGAGCTCACTGATACAGAAAGTGAGAGAGAGGAGATTTTAACTAAGTGTAGGCACTCACCAGGGTCTAATGCCAGCAATCTAAAAGTTTCTCCCTCATACAATTATTATTTTTATTATGTAATACTTGGTTTCTCAACATTTATATCAATGGCAAAAGAAAATTCAGTTTCTCTTCATTTTTATTAGAATTATGATCTCTCATGTATTTTTTTTGATTATTTTAAAAATACTTTTTAAGGCTGAGTATGGTAGCACATGCCTTTAATCCCAGTACTCAGGAGAGAGAGGCAGGGGAATCTCTGAGTTCAAGGCCAGCCTGAACTCAAATCAATTCTACCAATCAGTACCAATCAGTAGTCTGGGGCAACAGAGAGAAACTCCATCTCAAAAAATAAAAATTAAATAAAAGTAAAAATACTTTAAACAGATGCCATGAACATTGTCTATGAAGGAACTAAGATCATGCCAACTCAAAATATTCCCCTCTGGTATATTATTTTGAATTAAAGAAACTTGAACAGTGACAGATACAAAATCATTCTGATCTTCCATTTCTTTAGAGCAAAGTAGCTTTATTTGAAGATGATACAATAGTATACATAACTGATTCTAAAAATGGGACAGACCTATGGCTGATAAGTACTTGCAGCCAAGTATCTGGATGCCAGATCAACTCACAGAGATCAGTAGCCCTCCTATATATAAATGACAAATGGACTGAGAGAGAAATCAGAGAAACACCACCCTTCACAACAGCCACAAATAGTAAAAAATATCTTGAGGGTAGCTTTACCCAAGCAAGTTTTATATGATAAAACTTCAAGTCATTCAAGAAAGAATTAAGTTAAAGAAGATATCAGAAGATAGAAAGATCTCCCATGCTCATAGATTGGTAGGATTGACATAGTAAAACTGGCCATCCTACAAAAGCAATCTACAGATTCAATTTAATCCCCATCAAAATTCCAACACAATTCTTGGATCTTGAAAGGACAATATTCAGCTTCACACAGAAACACACACACACACACAAATAGGATAGCTAAAATAATCATGAATAATAAAAGAACTTCTAGGGTATCACCATTTCTAATTTCAAATTGTATTACAGAGCTGGGTCTTCTGGGGGCATTTTCTTAATTGAAGTTCCCTCCTTTCAGATGACTCTAGCTTGGGTCAAGCTGACAAAACTAGCCAGCACACAGCTTCTACAGCAACAGGATTTACGTGCATACGAAGGCACAGAGACGGAGACAATTTGCACACGGCCTACAGGGGTCTGCACCAGTCAGGGTTCTGGAACAGAAAGAAGTGGACACATGTTCCCACCGCAACCCAGGAGCAACCTCTAATTGATGACCATTTGCAAAGGAAACTTTAGCTTGCTCCTAGGGAGTTTTACTGGGGAAACACACTACTCTAAAGGGTAGGCTTCAGGGTCAGCAGTGGATAACGAACAGAAAATGAACTCACCAGGTAGTGGTGGCGCACGCCTTTAATGCCAGCATTTGGGAGGTAGAGGCAGATGGAGCTCTGTGAGTTCAAGGCCAGCCTGGTCTACAGCGTGAGTTCCAGGACAGGCTCTGAAGTTATACAGAGAAACCCTGTCTTGATAAAACAAACAAACAAACAAAAACAAAAAATAAAAAGAACTCAGTGGCTTCTTTGGAAGTACCTTATCCCATAATGCTATGTCAGGGCTCTTCCTTTTTTGAAAAAAAAAATCTTATTGTTTTTTATTTTTATTTTACTTACATCATTTTTATTCAACTATTAAATATGTAAAATGGATACACAAGATACTATTAATTTAATTATAGCTTCATAGATACCTCTCTAATCGTGAACTCCTTCCTCTCTTCAAAGGCATGTACTATGTAAATTTGTTATTTAACAATCCATTTTTCTTTACACTATTTTGATATATGTTTCTAATAGAAACCACTCTTCAAATTAAAGTAATTCTTTCCTATGGCCTATGGATCATTTTTCATCTTAAAAGTCTGCACTAGGTTCTGTTCAGCTTTCCCATATGTATTGAATCTTTCTATAGTCAGAGAATAAAATTTTAAATCACATGCTCTGTAAGATTACCATCAAATAGTAAAAAGGCTAAAAATAATCAAATACGCAACTGAAGTGATATTAAAATAGCTTGGGATAGTATTTCGTTCAACGAATTTAAAATTGCTTAAGACATTAAAGCAGTTATCTGTGGTTACTTGGAACAGTTTGTTGCTAATAAATTCCTAATCTATCCTTGATCTGTAAAGCCATTCTTAAATTGGTAAGTACAATTGAGTGCTAAATATATTCAGTTTCATATTCATTAACAGTATGAAAAGATCTGCTATGAAAGGTCTTATGACACATGTGTCCTTATTCATCCAGAATACTGATTAGAGAAAGGGTATCTGTGAATGATTGACGTTATCTTGTAGATATAGATGACTGGTAGCCTTCTCTTGAATTTCTATACTGAAGTAGGTGAATTTCTGTAAGGAGGATAAATGTCTCCCAACAGTCAAGTGTTCTCACCTCAGCAGACAATTATCATTTTGCTTCAGGCTCATCTGGTACTGGAGCTTGCCACACAAGATAAAGCGTAGGTGCCAAGTTTCAACAAAACTCATAAAACTAAATACATTCATGATGCTAATCAAAGCCAGCATAGATGGTAAAGTATTTTATACAAAACTAGCTACCATAAAATAAAACAAGAAAAACAATCTTTTGAAAGACCTGAGGAGATTGCTCCGTTAGTAAAGAGCTCATTGCACAGACACGAGAAGCTGAGCTGGACCACAGAACCTATATAGAAAGCCTGGCCTGGAGGAAAGGCGGAGACAGGAAAAGCCCTGGAACTTGCTCAGTCTTAGCCGTATCTGGAGGCCCAGGTCCTAGTGGAAGATAATGTGGATGGCTCCTGAACAATGTGTTGATCTCTGGCTTCCACACACACACATACACATATATGTACATATAAAGTAAATCAATAAACCCCCAACTTTAAAAGTTCTTTTCACAAATCATTGATCACTTGATTATTCTCATTATTTTATTAGTGTCTTATCCACCACATATTTTTGTGACCTGGATATTAAGCCTAGGAACTTTTCTCCTTCAAAATTTAGGACTCAATAAAACAGAAAGAGAGAACTGACTCCTGAAATGTGTCTTGTCTTCTATCCTCTGTACATACACTATGCATGGGTCCACCTGTATATGTGTGCACACATGTGCCTCTGTGTATGTGTGTGTGTGCGTGTGTATGCATGTGTAGACCCACATGCACCCCTTCCCCATCACACACACAACTGTAATACATAAAATTAAATAAAAACGTGAAAAGTCTACATTTGGAAATGATTTGATTCTATGCTCATTGAGCTCTTATATACCCTCATATGGCTTTTCCAACATTCTTGGGTGTTTTTAAAATTGAGCATCTGAAAAGTCGATTCAAACAAAACCAAGTCACTGGTATACCACTTGTGACTAAAGTCTTAAGTTACCAAACTTTTTGGGTTGAATGAATAAGGTACCATTGGGCTGAATGCCTGTCAAGAACAATTAAAGCAGTTACAAAATGGGTTTGGAGCTGCATTTTCAATGATTAAAATAATCAAAGTCTAGTGCTTTAAAAATGTATGCTCCAACTCCCCCACAAATATGTGTGTGTGTGTGTGTATATATATATATATATATATATATATATATATATATATGTTTTGTTTTGTTTTGTTTTGTTTTGTTTTTCGAGACAGGGTTTCTCTGTGGCTTTGAAGCCTGTCCTGGAACTAGCTCTGTAGACCAGGCTGGTCTCGAACTCACAGAGATCCACCTGCCTCTGCCTCCCGAGTGCTGGGATTAAAGGCGTGCGCCACCATCACCCGGCAAATATGTGTATATTGATATGAGGGTGCTTATGTGTGTTAATGTGTGTGGTCACATATGTCTTTGCGTGTGTGTGTTTGGTCAGAGGTATTCATCATGTGTCTTCCTGTATTGCCTTCCACCTTATATATTGAGAAAGGGTCCCTTGTTGAACTGGAGACTGGTGATTCATCTAATCTAGCTAGCCAACTCAATACAGGCACCCGTTTTCTGTCCCCAGAGCACTGAGATCACAGCAAAGTTGCCTTGCCCGCTTTTATAGGTACTGGGGATCTAAACTCACACTTCCTTAATAATGAACCACCCTTCTAGGCACATCTACTTCCCTATTAAGTCAAATTTGGTCATTGTCACGTTCAGGTGCAAATGAATGTTAGAGTGAGGTAGGCATGGGTTTTTCCATTCTGTCCTTTCTACTACTAAATTGTCTTTTCATAAGAATAAAATTTTAAATACAAACTGTATTGATTTATTAACTGACTTCTCTTAGTTGTACTGACAGGTTGTTTCAATTGGCCTATTCACAACCCTTGGTTCTCTATAGAGTAGGCATATTTGTGCCTTTTCTGAACTCCTCGCATTTTTGCCCATATTTCCCTTTTTATGTAATACGAAGGTTAAAACTGGTTATAATTTGTAAATGTTTCCCCCCAAAATGGAAATGAATGTTCTGGGTTGTGCCAACACTATCCTTCAATAAACGTAACCAGAGGTCTTTGAGGAAATAGCTGGTTTATGGATCCGGAACTACACCAAATGAGTATGGAGAAGCTCGTGGTGCCAGAAGAAAACCTTAAAATGATAGGAGTATGTTAAAGAGACATCCACATCAGTCGGCAAAGTCAAGGCCCAAACTGGAACGATGCGAAAGAAGAAAAAATAAGATAGCCTCGCATTAGCTGTAAATAATGTGAGTTGCTATCTCAGTCCTCTGACAAAATACCCGACAAAAGCAATCTAGGAAAGAGAAGAGATTTAGTCCAACATGGCAAAGGCGGCATTGCAGAAAGAGAAGAAGAGACTGTTGTATCAACAGTCAGGAAGCAGAAAGTGAAGAATTCCAGGGCTCAGCTAGGTTTCTCCTTTTTATGTAGTCTGAGATTCCGGTCCTTGGCATAGTGCTACCCACATTTAGGGTGGATTTTCACATTTCATTTAACCTCATCTAGACAATCGTTTGCAAACACGATCAGAGGCTTGTCTGTTTGGTGACTTTTTCATCTCAGCTGTTAATATTTAGATCTCAATACTGAGCATCATATAACTCCAAGTATAAAACAAATGCCCATCGGTTATGATGGCATGAATAAATGAGTAGATTCAAATTAATGGCATAGAGTTATAAATATTCCTTGTAGAAAAAAGTCAATCTTTGGGATATGGAGCCTGTACCATAACACAGGCCACTAAGGATGAGAACAGGAACACAGGCCACTAAAGATAAGAACAGTGACCAATGTTACTGTAACAGAGCACCAGAGGCCAAATGTCCCCACCAGGGAGTTGCCTTGCCTTGCCCAGGTGATGGACTGTATCCACTAAAACTGTGAACCAAGATAAGCTGTTCCTCCCACAAGTTTTCCTATTCTATATTTTGTCACAACAATGTGAATAAAACAGTACACTATGGAAAGGGGTAGAAAGTGACTTAGAGGAAAAGAAACCTATTGAGTGCTGCTGCCTCAGCCACATTAGTCAAAGACACCATCAGCAGCCATATGTCCTGTTGATACCATGTTCCCATGTGAGCTGATGAGAGGAACCCTTGCTCTGAGGTTTTCCTTTCCAATCCAATGAACCCAGTTTAATTATGAGAAAAACACATGACAAACTGTCACAGCTCTCAAAAACAAGGAAAGAAACTATCTTAGCTAAGAGGAGCCTAAGGAGGAATGGCTAAATGTAATATGATAATCTGGACAGGATCCCAGGACAGAGGAAGGTCATTGGGTACAAAGAAGGAGAAAGCATGGGCTTTGGTTAAAATAATATCATCATCAAAAAACTTGACTAACTATAGTTATATAGTAATATAAGTTTTACTATTAAGCATGGAATATAAGATAACACTTGTCTTCATACTTCTTCTTTTAAAGCTGTTTTAAAATAAAATGTTTGGTTTAAAAACTATAAATGGAAATCTTGCTTAGCCTATCTGCATCTTAGTGCGAATCAGTCAACAGTTACAAAGCACAAATCTCCGACGATACCCACATGCCCATCTTCTCCTAGGTCAGGGGCTATGTGATAATTCTGTAACTCGTGAGGGTCTTAAAACCTAGAGTCATCCTCTATCTGAACCGCTTCTCCTCGTCAGCAGCTCAAGAATGGTGGGCTTGCAGGAGAGATCTCTGTTTCTCCTAGCAATACAGAAGACACATAAGAGAAGGTCTTGGGGGAAAGAAAAAAATATAATGGGACCTAGAGACTCAGCAGAGTTGTTGCCAAGTACAGGGGAGAGGGCAGTCGACTTTCATCTCCAGTCTGCTCCTTTCTCTCCTTAACCCTAGGTGGTAGACCAGTTGGCCCACACTTCCCAGTGAGTATAGGATTTCCATCTCTTATTCCATGATTCTTCAGGGGAAAGAGCGGCAGTGAGAAGACCATCGTACCCTTACAGTAATCTCTGCATTTCAATAAGGAATGTGCACATCAGTGTGAAAGGCTGTCTTGGAGAGACAGGTAGATTTTAGGATGATTGCGGGATGTGGGTATTTAATGATTAAAGTAGTTGTTAATTCCTCTTCTCCCTTTCCCCTCTTCCTCTTTCCCTTCCTCCTCCTGTGATGGTTCTGAGGAACAAGCTCAGGGCAACACGCATACTTGGCAGATGCTCTGTCATTGACTTACATGCTTAGCCCCTGCACTGTGTCCTCCTTCAATTATTTCTTATTTCAAATATCCTTACATGGTTGAAATTGATGAGTGTATTATCTGTGCTGTGCAAATAATCCCCTCTGATATCTTGGGAAGGACTCTCTGACCTTGACCTGATCTGAATCACATTATTGTTTTGTTTTCTGCCTAAAAAAATGTATTTTATAAAAATTTAGGCTATTATAATATAGCCTTATGAAACATAAGTATGAAATGGCTCATTTCTTTCTGATAGTAAATTAAGCACAAAACGATTTTTAATTCAGAGATATTTGCATTCTTAAATGACAGCTGAAGTCATTTGTGAAAAAGTTCTTTAATAATGATCTAGAGAAGCATGTGCATATACATAAGCTTGGAATTTATTTTTGGTGTGGTATCTTTGCTCTTTTCCTTATGAATATTATATGTGATAGATCTTCCTGAAAGACTTAACTTCTGTGTCATTTAGTGACATTCTCTTTTGTTGGATGATTCTGGATTGGTTTGTGTTATTTTCTCTAGGACCTAAATTTGAGCACTTTCTTCTCATTTTGCTAATTTGGGACTATTCAATTCCATATGCCCATAAGTCTCACAGCCAGAATAGTGAAGCCAGTGCTAAGTTTACATGTATTAACCCCAAGTTTTGTTGTTGCTATCTTACAATGTTTTATACTTTATGTAGTGTTGCATTAAACAACAGTGACTTTGCAAGTCATCTGCAAGATACAAACCTTTAAAAGTAAAATTTGCTAAATTTAAAACGGACTTTAAAATTTCCAAAAAGAACTTTTCTGAAATTTAATTTGATCAAGATTCTGCATTGGTAAACGTCAGTAAGTTTAGTATAACTAAATCTTTATTGAGTTCACCAACTCATTTCTCGAAATGTCTTCAGATGGGGGTCACACACTGTTCAGTTAAGAAAATGTCAAGCTGAATCTTAGTTTTCTGGGTGGCTGTTTGTCTGATGATGACCTCAGAGTCATCATGACTTTTCTGAGACTTACCATGGAAGTTCTACGAGTATGTGACTCTCCAAAGTGGTCCTATTTTTGTTGGGGATAATTTAGTATGTCTAGAATCCTAACACTTGTTGCTTTTAAAGGGAGAACTAATACCAAAGATATTTTGACATTCTGCCAACAAAATTAATATGACCAACAAAAGAATGTCTTCAGACCTGGTGCTTGATCACTTTTGTTTCTGAGGTCACAGATTTGCTTGAAAGAAACTTGCAAACCCATTCTCTCCTCTCTCCTCTTCCACCAGGTAAGCTTGTGCACACACACACATACACAAACACAGACACACACACACACATACAAAGACTCAGATATCACATACACTCACACAGACTCTCTTTCTCACACACACACATGCACAAACACAGACACACACAAAGACTCAGACATCACATACACTCTCACACAGAGACACACTCTCTCTCTCTCTCTCACACACACACGCACACGCACATTTTAACAACCAGGTCCCATTTGACTAGTCACACACACACATCAGCTCTGGGTCACCACACCTTCCCGAGAGAAGCTGACTTCACCTTTATTCTCAGTTTACATTACCAGCAATAGCAGCAAACCTTTCAATGCCCGCAATGTTCCCTTAGGAGTGTATCAGTTGAGCAGGCAGGGAAAAAAATCTGGGGGAAGTTTATTATTTTTCCACCAATATATTTGACACCACCTTTGGAAAGGGAACAAAAGGCGCACTGTCAAGAGGACAGACCTGGACAAAATGTTACTGTTTGCTCGTCGCAAGCACAGAGGTATATTTAAGCAAAGAAAGACATTCCATAGCTCTCTCGGGACTTCCTTGCTTTAGCTGAATTTATACCAGCGTGTTCACACCAGCGTGATTCAAACTGAGCTGGAATTTAAAATGCAGGCCGCTCTTTGCCAATGCTTAAATACCACAGTTACAGAAATTCATATTAGACTTCAACTTGCCCTTAAAATGTCATAGGATATAGAGACAGCAATGTGTGTCCACAAGAAATTACAGTAAAGTCGTGGAAATAAGAAGTGCCCTTGTTTGACAGCTTCTGTACCTACACAACAAAGCCTTTAAGTCACCAGGAGTCACCTGGCGTCGGATTAGGTTTCTAGTCCAGGTTTGCTGACACTCATGAAACGTTTGGCAAACAGGGGCCGAGTTTTGAGCAAGGCTAGGAAGAATTCTCTGGGAGCCTGTGTGAAACTCGGTGGCCTCGGCTGGGTTTCTCCTTGAGTTTCACATTTGAACAATCCAGTACTTCAAAGTAAACTAAAACAGAGGGGCACGAGGAAGAAGGGGCAAACAGGACCTGGCATGGCTCATCGGGAAGGGGTCAACAGTCTCCTGTCTGGAAAACTCATTTCTTCCTGATGTCCTTGACTGTACATCTGTGCTAACAGCCCTGCTACAGACTCCAGGAACACAGCTGTACCTGACACTGCTCCCAAGCCTTCCCACTGCTCAAAGGGACCATCCCTGATCCTCAGAGGTCCTTGAAAGCAGTGAAGCCCTCGCTCACAGTAACAGGGGGATTCACAAGTTGACCAATCCCAGAAATAAGACGGTTGATGTGTTCATTATAGGGGATTCACAAGTTGACCGATCACATAAGATCAAATAAGATGATTCATGTGTTCATTAAAGGGGATTCTCAAGTGTACCAATCACAGACATAAGATGATTGATGTGTTCATTATAATGTAGAGACCGAGAGGCCGCATAGCAAGGCAATGATGCTGACCCTTTTCCAGGCTTTCCTGCTATAGTCCACATGCCGGAGGGAGACCTCCATGTACTTCTGTTTGAGGAGGAGCATTTCTGGAACATTTTCCCTTCCTCTGCCCCATCGGGTCCCCTGTGGTGGCTATTGGCTTCCTCTCCTTACAAGGGTCACAGAGCAAACTGCATCAGTCCCTTAGAGTCACAGTCTGAGACCTCACAGCCTCTTCCTGACTATCAGGAACCTAGGATTAGGCTCCAAGCCTCCAACAGACAAGGACAATATTACCCAGGGTACCCAGACAGTAGCTAACAGGGGGCTTTGAAATAGTCAATGTTTTAGGGAAGAAAAGAGGAGAAAGCAAATGCACTATGTATACAGTTCTGAAAGTAAAGACAATATTTAAAACTGATTAATGATTGGTAAAAGTGTTAAAATTCCATTCATTTCAGGAAGCACCCTCTGTTTGTTCCATTAAACTCTTCAGCCCCATACAGAGAAATTTCACTTAAACTTTTGGCTACTGAATATTTTCTTTTTAAATTTATTTTATTTTTCTTTCTTTTTAAAATTTCTTCTGCCTTTTTCTTCTGTCTTATTCTTCTTGTTACTCAAAAGACCACTATGCCATTTAAATACTTGTTTTTCTGCTTTTTGTTTTTGCCTTTAACCAAAACTCTTTTGGTAAAAAAGCATCTTGAAATGCCAAAAGTTTCAGTGCCGATGCTTTTAAAAGCAACAATTAGGCCTCAAGGTACATGGTAATTTTGGGGAAGCAGGAGACTCCAGTGGGGTTTGACAGAATCTGTTCTATAAACTGCCTTGGCTACTAGCTTTTAGATATCCTGAGCTGAGTCTTGCTAAAACCGTGGTTCTCAAAACTGTGGGTCACGACCCCTAGGGTGCAGAAGAACCCTTTCATGGGGTGGCCTAAGACCATTGGAAAGCACAGATATTTACAGTACGTTTCATAGCAATATCAAACTTATTTTTATGAAGTAGCAACGAAAATAATTTTGTGGTCGGGGTCACCACAGCATGAGGTGTGCACTAAAGGGTCACAGCGTCAGGAACGATGAGGAGCACTGTGTTAGAATAGTCATTGTGATGAGAGAGCTACGCAGGAGGACGTTTTTCTTTAAGTCGCAGGCTCCTTTAGAAATAAGATCTAAATCACAGCAGCAGCAGAAGCTAAGCCAGTAAATTATCTGAAGGAATAGCTATCAAAGCATTAAGTAAAAAAAAAAAAAGCCTTTTTACTGAACATAGTAAATACTCACAATCAAAGTAAATGGTGTAGTTGAGGTTAAAGTCCGCAGATCAAAGGGCTTTGCAAAATGTCAAGTGGGGAAAGGGAGAGCCAGATTACTAGCCAAAAATGTTTACTGTCAAAAAAAAAAAACCGTCATAAAATCTACCTCATAAGAGAGCAGCTTAACTGAAATTTCAGCACGGGGAAGGAGTTCCCAAAATCAGTCACCCCAAAGGACAATAGGAATCTAAAACCCAATAACAACAACAACAACAACAATAATAATAATAATAATCCAGTCTCCGAACAACTTCTCAGTCCACACCAGCCGGAAATACAGAGGCTAAGAGCCGGGCATACCATAAGCCACCTGGCCGTCCGTCAAGAGCATTCACTAATACACTGTCTTTACTCAGGTGGGCTGCATCTTGTTTAAAGAAAGTTAAAATAAGAGAGCAGTCTAAACAACGAAATGATGGTGTCTAGAGGTCCTGTCACCCCTGTGGGAGTCGCGGAACGAGAACTCGGAAGCAGAACTCAGCAGCAGACGGGTCTGTGTGGCAGCCAGTGGGGACAGAGGGCTTTAGGCAAAGTTTACAACTACACTCACAAAAATATGCAATGATGCTGCTGCATCCCAGAAGCAGGGTCTACCTGGGAATCCCCCGGCCTTCTCCTATGTTCGCTAAAAAGTTACTTTAGAGACACCAGTCATGACCACCCCAGAAAAGTTATTCCCGAATAAAAAAAACCTTACCTTGAAGAGGCTGAACTTCACGGTTGCTCCAGCAGAGGAAGCGGGAGTCAGTGGCCTTTTCCCGTGTAGAGATTGTTTATTTAGCCCTTTTTAAAAAGGTCTTGACCTCCAGAGGTTTAAGATTAAGTCCAATCCAAGGGTCTGCAGGGACGAAAAGGGGGACCCGGGGGTCAGTAGAGAAAGCAACTGAGAGAAGCAAAGAGCCTCAGCTGCTGGGTGGTGCTCCCAGCCTGAGGGCATTTGAGCTATTTTCAGCATTACCAGCAGCTGGACTTGTCTGCGAAGGGCTAAGAATGCCTTGCCCGAGAATCACCACCCCCCGCCCTGGGGGGGTAAACCAACACAAACCAGGAAACCCACAACAACTTGGTTCATTGTGCAAATATTCATTGAAATTTTGAGGGAAACGGCCGGCTGGCGCTATTGAACACACACACACACACACACACAGAGAGAGAGACTTGATTGAATCTTAAAGGAACACGGTAACTTGCTCCAACCCTGAAGTTTTCAAAAAGATTTACCTGATCAGTAGAAGAAAGTAAGACGCTATGGCACATTGACCAGGGGACTTCTGATTATCTCTTGCTTGCTCACAACAGGTCTTAAGGCAACGTTTTAGGTCTCTCAGCTAAACATCAGCTACCAGCCTGTTCTTAAGACCACAGGCAAATGGTTTCTTTCTAGCGCACACCTACATGTCCACTTTAAGCGTGCTATTTTTGAAAGCTACCGGGTTAAGCTGATGACATTTCTTATCTGTTGGCTAAGACTGGGGACCATCCAATGACATGATGCAGAGAGGCTTCTGTCCCCACAAACCCAGTGGTTAAAAAAAAAAAAGGAATAAATGACACTGGCTTGCCGTGACAGGCAAACTTAGAACCATGATTTGGTTTTCCGAATGAATAACCACAGGTTGTGTTCATGTATTCATTCAGTTAGCATGTATGGGGCCAGCCATTCTCAGCTCACTGTAGGCTGGGAACTCTGTGAATACAAAAACGGGCAACTCAGTGTTGCCTTGGCATTTGAAGGTTTATTATACTCAGGCTGCAAGCGTAGGTGATAACAGAACCAAGGTCTCTTTTTGACCAAGGCTGAAGTAAAGGATGAAGTAAACAAGGCGGGCATCCTTGTTTCATGAGGCCTTCACTATGCCACCTGTCCTACCTTGCGAGGAAGAGGTTGGTTTTATCGGATGGATCACAGTCCTTCATTGAGGGAAGTCAGGGCAGGAACTCAAGGCACAATTCTGAAGCCCGAAACTGAAGCATGGACTATGGAGGAGTCACGCTTACTGGCTTGCTCAGTGTAACCCAGGACCACCTGGGTCCAAGAGTGGTCCCGCCCACAGTAGGCTGGGCCTTCGCACATCAATCACTGATGAAGAAGATGCTCTCCAGGTTTGTCCATAGGCAATCTCTCTGTTAAGGTTACCTCTTCCCAGAAGACCCTAGCTGTGTCAAAAGACCAAGCAGCAGTTCCACTAGGAAGGAAAGGCGGAGGCTCTACCAAGCAAATAGCTCAATTTTTTTTTAATCCTTGATTCAATGAAGATGAATTCCCCCGATCTTTTGTTCCTGTATCCTACAACACAGAAACATGGGAGCAGACAGAAAGCAATGCTTTACTCAAGAGTTACAGGAAGACTCTCCGGTTGTTTTGTGCTTTGTTTAGAGACAAATACAAAACCAATTCCTTCGTTGCTTTAATGACATTGGAAATGGCTTTTAAAATACTGGTTCAGCCTGGTGGAGAAAGAGGTCTGGTATATGGTGAAATGTTTGAGCCGAGTTCACCATATACTAAAATGATGCAGATATTCTAATTTAAAATAAACCTATGACTTAAATTTGAGGTATCTAATTATAACCTTAAATAAGGTTAGCTTTGATTTTAAAATATTTACCAGTTTTAAAATACCATTTTTCTGTTTGATTAAATAGTCCTATTTTACCAAGTGTTACTTATCCTACTAGTTTAGGACACTTGTTTTAGTTGTTGAATGATAATCCTACCAATAAAGATTTGAGATCTATTCTCATACAAGTTTCTTAAAATTATTTTTTATTTGTTTTCCCCTTACAATACTTTATTTACAAAGAGAAACATTTTTCTCAGTGTGGCTGCATGAGAAACTATAAAAGTTAATGACACAAATAAGGATTAACTATCTATTAAGTCAGGTATTATTTTTAATTCCCTGCTGCCTGCTTGCCACACCAGTCCTGCAGGAGGCCATTGCCTCACTCTCCTCTGCGTGGTCACGTTACCTCGGAGTCTGCACTCAGACAAAGAGGTTATGGGTCTTGTCCCAGCTTCCACTTAACCTCCATCCTGTTGTCCACTGTGTCTCACTAAAGTCTCTTTGCTCCCAAAGATCCTGAGCCAGGATCCAAACAGCTCCTTTTAACATATTTGATATCCCAGAGAGCAAATTAGACTTGAAGCATATTTTAATGATACAGGAGGATCAAGTCTGATTTTTCTATGTAACTGTTGTGATTTTATCTCAACGGTGATACTGATTACAGTCATTCATATTCTCTTTCCTTTCTAAAATAAATCAGTTTAGAATAATCCATCAGTGATTATATTTAAGGGAACCTCTACCTTGGTCCAGAGATGTGAGAACAATAGGCAAAATATCTGGGCAGAGATGTGGGGTCTGTGATAGAAGGTGGGACCTAGACATGAGAGCCCTGGTTAAAATTCAAAGCAGAGCCAGATGCTTCAGCAGTAATTGAACATCTTGCCTTTTGTATAAGCACGAGACAGGCTCTGGATGCTGGACTAGGAGGAATCTTTTTTGATGGAGATTCATGAACACAAAGCAGAAGCAAACATTGAAAAGGCAGATCACTTGGGCGTTTTCTTGTCTCCGTCCACGAATCTACATGGTTCTGAGACCGATGATTTTTATTACAACCGTGCCCACTAAGACACAGTTTGCGTAGACCAAACCATCCTAGGGGGTGTTCACATCCCAAGGGAGAATCTTGTGAACTCAAGTAACACCCCAGTTAGAACCGCTGGTTAGGCAGATATATGATTGGTAAGAGGGAGAGAGTCTTTTTGTTATTCTTTCCTACACCGCTGCACCACCCTAAATAAATGAATAGTCCAGTTTGGAGTTTAATAACCTCATTAGCCTTTCAAACATATTCCTCGCTGTTGCCAGTGGCCCCAGAGTGCTCGGTGCTCCAGAGAACTTCATAAAAATAAAGTCACACTGGAAAAGAACATCTGGGCTCACACTGGCAGCATTTAAGAGTTTCCACTCAGACTGGAGCTCTGTGGCAAGGTACTAGCGTACCACAGAGGTGGCTCTGGGTCTGTTTCCTAGCACAGCAAAACAGACAGGGAGGGAATAAGATGATGCTGCCCCCCCCCCGTCGCCCTACTTTTCAGGTGTTTTTGTTTTCATGTTTATTTTGTTGTCGTGTTTATTTTATGGTGGGGATACTTTAGAAAAAAAAAACTTTAAAAACATATAATTACTCCAAGGCTCAATGGCTAACGTGTGGCTACATTTAGCAGTTATCTTGAAATAACATGATGATTTCCAAGAATTTTTCTGTGCAACTTCTTCAGTTCATATAGTTTGAAGCTCTTAAGAGTTCTTTTCTCAAGAAAACCGAGGCTTCTCAATCGCGGCCTCCTCGTACTCTGTTCTTTGGGAGGCTCTCGGGAGGAAGGAAGTGAGTGTAGTTTTCCCAGGAATATTGTTTTCGAGAGTTCACCCCCTTTGAAAAGTGAATTGTGCCGCAGATACCCGAAGGCTTTCGCCTTCTCAGTTCAGCGGCATTGTCTCATCCAGGAGAACAATGTTTCCTTCTCTCGGGCAAATGCTTTAGTGGTCTGAGGCAGCAAGAGGGGCCAAAGCATTGGCACGGGTTTCAAGGATGCCTTGAAAAGGATGCCAGTCAGATTTTCTTACTTACTATAGAAATCGGATGAAACTGAGTTAAAGGAAGGCGTGCAAAAGAACATAAAATAGAGCTAAGGTTAGGCACAGTGGTTCGCTTCAGCCATCCTCATCAAAGTGAAGTGCGGGCAAGGAAAGCAGTGCTCTTAGTGTTAGCGTGCAGCATCTTTCAAGCCACCCTCAGGTCTGCTGTGAACAGAACAAGATCAGCGCCCTAAGCTGGGAAACTGAGGTCCTGATCACTCACGAAGCCCTCCTCTGTCCTTGCATTCTGAGCTAAACTCTAAGACCTTACCAGCATTAGAATCTGTTTCCATTTGGGGTCGCACAAGTTCCTCCGACTCCTGTAACTATATGAGGGCTGTCACATCGTGCTTCTTTTTCTAATTACTTCCACGGCCGGCTTGTTGACGGTCAGATGGTTTTCAGAGGATTGATTTGTACCCATATGTGATGTTATACCCGGAGTCTGGGCTTTACCAAGTGAAGCTCAAATCTTGATGAAGGGCTAACCAACTATTATCAGACACACAAGTTTCGTAAAAAACACCTTCTTAACTTTTGTTAACTTTTCTAGTTAAAACTTTACCGATTGTAAAGTCGCTGCTTGAGGGGATGGAGAGATGGCTCAAGGGCTAAGAGCTATCGCTATGTGACTGTAGAGGCTGGAGTTTGAATCTCCAGCACCCACCTAACAAGCTGGGAAAGAAGATCCACAGGAGATTCCTGGGGTTTGCTGAGCTCTAGATTCGGGGAAAGGCTCTGACTCAAAGCAATAAGGCACAGAGTGATGGAACAGGACTCTCAGTGTCTTCATCTAGCCCATACGTACCCGCACATGGGCATGTGCATACACTATATAACACACACACACACGCTTAAATTCATTAATTGACTATGCATCTGTGAAGCTTATTTAATCATGATTTAGATTTTCTTTGTATTTGTGCTCTATTTGAAATTAAACACATGCAAAAGTGGCTATGACAACTGTTGAGCCTCCTTAGGGTGGCCTGCTTAAGATCCTACAGGATTTGTGTCTTGCATCTCTATCTCTATTACCCTTCTTTTAGCTCTCTTCCTTTCAGCTTCTCTGCAGTCTGTCCTTGGATCAGAACCTCTGCATTCCTGGTTCAACAGTTTATGCTGTCAGAAGTCACTGTGTCCTTTCTAGGGGAAGGCCTTCCACAACCCACCAGACAGGTAAAATCGTCTCAGTTTTACCTCTGAAAGAGCCGTGTTCCTGCTAGGTCAAACCAGGCGCGTTTGAGTGACTGACTTATAAGTGCCTCCTCTGCATTTTCCCCACTTCTTCAGCGGGATGCCCCACAGGTATCATATCTGCTCCTGGCTTAAAGTACATGCTGCAATTTGGCTTATTGGGTAAATAAATAATTTAAGAAATTCCTCAAAAGATCTTAAGTAACACAAGCACGTTTTTCTTATATGTCTACTAGAAGTTGTGAAGTAAGTTTCTTATAAAAACAACCCCCTCATAAACCCTACCACATGTTCTAATTAAGCAGCTCTTTCCAGCCACAGGGACTACTGCGGTGTCTCTTCATACCTACATAGTGTGCTAAAAAGTTGTTGGAAGAGGCAGGTGTCACATGTTTCCCACAGGATTTAGTAAATCCTGTTATCTCAATAAATTTGTGTTTGCATTCTTAAAAATAAATTTGGAATCCACTGTTCCTACCCACCTAAATCATATTTTCAGATTTTTCTAAGACCCATCTGACATTCTGTTCAGGTGAATGAAGCCCTCAGCAGAGGTTCCCAAGCAATATTTCTTCTGATTAAGAGAAAGATATATTATTCTATGTTTTATTAGATGGTTACACTGTTTCTTGGCAAGCCGTGCCTGATATTTATATGGCAGTTTAGGAATGCACAGTTAGTCAGGAGTTGCGTGGCACACACACTGTTGCTAACAACAGTCATGCCGGGCTCCTCCCCATGGTGTGAAACCCAATTTCATTTGTATCGTGCATTGGTTAGAACCACAAATGAATTACTAGTGGATGATTTAGAAGCCAGAAGAAGGAAATTCTGATTTCCGGTAAAGGGGTAAATCAATGCCACCAGAAGAGGAAAGGAGGAACTTTGTGATGGAGGAAGACAGCCCCGCCGCTCAAAATACAACAACTTGTGGCGTGGCAGCAAAGCAGGAGTAAGATGTTCATTGAGGTTATTCACGGACTCTTTACCACCTGCATTCTAAATGGCTATGCATTTTTTTGTGTCACTGGACTCAGGAATACTTGGTACAGGCTAGCAATGTTTTAAAATGTGTCTTCTTGTTCATACTCTTTGATAATATTCAAAATACACTGTGGTGACCATGGGGCATGATGACAATATATTTCCTGATTCGTACAGTAAATGAATAAATTAACTCAACAATCCATGGCATCACCAGTGAACAATGATTTGATCAGTTGTACATGTCTAAGCAAGGAAGCCTCTAGAAAGAAAAAGGACAGGGCTCAGTGACCCTGGGAGGCTGACCATAGGGAGGTTTCTGGAGGGGGTGGACTCCTTCCCAACTCTCGCCCTACATGTGTGTCCGTTCATCTGTATTCCATTCTGTATCGCCCACAATAAACCAGTTATTATGAATCACTCTAGAAAATTAACTGAACAAAAGGAAGGGAAGTGGGGATTCCCACTTGTAGCTGATAATTCATAAGCTAGGTTAAACAACAACAACAAACAAACAAACACAAAACATGCAGTTTGTTTGGGATTGGCACCTAAAGTTTGGGGAGTTTGGGAAGTGTGTACATAGCCTGCAAAACATCAGTTCTCACACACTGAACCTTTGGGGTTCAAAAGACCCTTTTGTGGGGGTCACAGATCAGATGTCCCTACATATCAGATATTTACAGTATGACTCATAACAGTAGCAAACAATAGCTATGAAGTAGCAACAAAAATAATTTTCTGGTTGGTGGTCACCATGACCACCAACACGAGGAACTGTGTTAAAGGGTCACAGCATTAGGGTGGTTGAGAAGCACTGCTGTAGAGTCTGATTCGATTGTCTAGAATCTAGACTCCTGATAGTATCAGAGCTGACTCAGAGTAGAGGATGCCCAGGTATCACCCACTATAAACTGACTGGGTGCTTGCTGGGTGGGAGAAATTTATACATCCTTTGAATTCTCCGAAGCTTTGTGTGTTGGTTATTATTAAATAAGTGTATAGGAGAATCTGAAACTGATTTTTCCCTCTATATCACACACACACACACACACACACACATTACACAGAAAGATAGTTACACACACAGAGAACACAGAATGCTAGAAAAGTGTCTTTGTATCTTATAAATGTCAAGTATAAAAAACACACCAGCATTCAAAGATTAAGAGGGCTGAGGGTGCATATGGGAAGACCTGGAGGAAGAGCAAGTTCAATACCAGCCTGGGCTAAATACCAGATCCTATCTCAAAAAAAAAAAAAAATCAAACAAACAAATAGATCCTATTGAGTACATAATAAAAACTTCTCCCAATATAGATGTAGGTTGGACTTATTAACATTGTCCGTGTTGTGACTTCCCTAAACCCAAGCCTTCCTACCTGTTTCTGGGGCCTGCTGGCATGCTTATCCACAAAGACACAGATCCACCTGTAGCCCAATGCTGCTATCAGTCCGTTTATTCCCAGATGGGGCAGACAAGGCCCTGGTACTTAGATGCCTGGGACCAAATCACCTCTGGATTTTCACAGCTTCTTTGTCTATTGCAGTATGCCTACAAATGCTCTCTTGTTCCTGACGTCGTTACACAAAGAAGTCAGGAAGGACCAGCATTAGCCAGCAAAGCCAACCCCCAACAAATACCAACAGTGGTTCCGCTACAGAAGGGAACAGCAGAGATGAGCTCTTTGGGAGACATGCTAAGAAATGAGGAACTTTAACTAAATTTTTACAAGACATGATGGGGTGACTGAATATTCCTTTATAACCTCTGGCCTGAGCCATAAGACTGGACAGACAGGGAACGGTGTCCAACCTGCCCGTGGTTTTAGAAGATGTTCACATTTTTACCCAGTAGTGCCTACATTTTCTCATCAAGTAATTCTTCTTTAAAGATATTTTGCCTGAAGATTCTCCTTGAGTCTATTTTTTTACAGTCAACATTCCATATTTATTGCCCTTGTCAACAATCACTCCATGTTTACTGTGCTTTAGAACATGCCCATGGGCCACATTGGTTTCAACACACTGAGGACCTGTTTTCTGCTTTCTTTATTAGATGGGAGTCTGGAGAATATAGAAATTTGCTTTCCCATACTTCCATGTTTGCACCCTGTCTAATAAGCTACACGGCATGGAAAATGTCACACACACAACAACAACACAAAACTTCCCCAGCAGGCTGGTTTTGGTCCTGTGCCATTTTGCCTTGTCCTCCTGTTATGACGGAGACGACCTGTTAACTCAGAAAGCCCACATTAAGGGCCAGATAACGAAGGTGAACCAGATGGCCTTTGCTTGAGTTCCTTGTCTGAAGCAAATCCAGCCTGTCAAAGGTTTTCAGAGCTATCCAGAGTTGGTCTGTCTCTTAAAGCTGGACTCAATGAACACAAGCGTCTAAGAACAACTTTATTACATCAGGCTGGCTGAAAGATAACGGGGACAAGTGGGCCTGGCCTTAAGATACCACGTAAAAATAGATTCAGAAATGTAACTCTAGATATCAACACCAGCACTCAAAACTGCCCTGCAGTAGGTTTCAGGCCCATGGAAGTAAAAATGGCATAGAAAATACAGTCAAGATGCCCGAAGTCACAGCAGGTTCAATATTTGATTTATTTTTTTCTCTCTCTTTTTTTTTTCTCTAAATATAGTAAAGAAACCCTACAGTTAATGGTCAGTGATGCCAAGAGAACTAAGAACACAGCAATAATTGTCAGGAAAGCCAGAACAGGAACCCAGTGTTTATCCTGTTCTTGGTGGACACGGCCAGATCATTGTTCAGAAAACTTTGAACGGGGTCACTTACGCAGCTTACCCAAGCTTTCAAACATCTCAAGAGAAAGGTGGAATTTTTCCTTGTTACAGAAAAGACAGTTTGAAGACTTATTCCTGGTCAGAAACAACAGTTCTACTTGTGCCTTTCTGAGAACAGTGGATGCCGCCACTTGTAACTGAGCTGCAGCTGTATGGGATCAGGAAGCATGCTGTTTCCTAGAACTCAGTACATGGGATAACACACACAGGAATTAGTCTCAGGACTTTTGTTTTTCTTTTCTCCTCTGGTTAAATAGTTTAGTGAAGGAATAAAGAGAAATGACAGCAATATGACCTTGTAGCAGGGAGTCAAGTATGCATTTTGATTTTTTTTATATTTTTTAAGGTGACATTTAAAAATGAGATCATTTTTGAGATGTTTCCCTTATCCTCTTCTATTCGTTCATCAAGAGTCTAAGCGTGAAATTTTTATTACAATTAAAATCGGAGGAAAACTTTAAAAAAAGAAAGAACTAAAGAACCTGGCTGCTACCATAGAATCTGACAATTGTTTCTGACTGTTATGGCCAATTTGATAACATGTGCTTTAGATGTTGTCTTTGGGTTTCTATAGCTGTGATGAAACACCATGACCAAAAGCAACTTGAGGAGGAAAGGGCTTATTTAGCTTATATATCCTGAATCACGGTCCACCTGAGAGAAGTCAAAGTAGAGGCTCAAGCAAGTTAGGGACTTGGAGGCAAGAGCGGATGCAGAGGCTGTGAAGGAGTGCTACTTACTGGCTTGCTCCCTATGACTTGCTTAGCCTGCTTTCTTATAGAACCCAGGACCAGAACCAGGTGCTCAGGAGTGGCACCACACACAATGGTCTGAGCCTCCCAACTCATCACTAATTAAAGAAGATGCTCTACAGGCTTGCCTACAGTCCCAAGTTATGGATGTATCTTCTCAATTGAGGTTCCCTCATCTCCGGTGACTCTAGCTTGTGTTAAGATGACACAAAAACTAGCCAGGACCGATATCATAATAATAAAATAATAACCATCATAGCATGTTTCTCCTTTGATTGCTGTGCAGCTCCAGTGATTAGCACACGGGAAGCTGTTGAGACAGTGTTGGCACAACAGTGGGTGCCACCTAAGTGGAGGTTGCTGCTGTGGCTTGTCTTCATCACTTGGGTGACACACAGTGCTGTGGTTAAAAGTATGGCCTCTCGGCATAGTTCTGAGTTTAAAATCCTCCTTCTGCGCTGTTTAAACTCCTTGATTTGGGCATATCTGAGCCCCAAATCTTTCACTTTCGACAGGGGATACAATTCATGACTGGAGAGCCTTTTATAGATGACTGAATCCACTGCAGAGGGAAACACTCCTGGTACACAGTCATCATCCGGCGGCGATTTTCAAGAGCTACCCAGAAAAATGCTTTCTGAATGTAATAAATTAGCTGAAAAAGTATATGTACTTTTAGTTCGCTGGTGGGAAAATAAAATGGATTGAACATATCTGGATATTGAATTTAATTTCCTTATAGCTTATTTCAAATAGCTCACATTCTGGGTTTTGTTTTTTTCCCGTTTTAATTTTAAATAAGAGTTTATGGAATTGTCAGGCAACCAAATTAAGAAATTCTCATCTCATTTCAAGTTTTGTCCTGTGACTGATTGGATAGTCTCCTAAAATCAATGACATTATCATCTCATACGTTAAGTAGAAGGCTGAAGTAGAATGCTATTGGTATTAAAAGGAACCGTTTGGAGGAAGCAGAAGAGAAGCTTTGCAGATTTATAACCCTGTGCATCTTGTTACAAACACACACTACCTTTTGCTGGCTGACTGTAATTATAACTAATGATAGCTGAAGTCCGAGCTCTGTCTACTAAAGTGGTGATTACCTTGCCAACGTGAGGGGTGGAGCCTTTTAGAGTCAGGCAGTTCTGTGCTCCGGGCTTAGCTTCCCCAGGGGCAAACTATGCTATTTCAGGGGAGCTACTTGATAAAACATAATATGCAGACAACAGTGTCTACCTAGTCGAGAGCCTCGTGAGAGAATTAAATAAGACTGAAAAGTGACTCCAAGTAAATGCATGCTGTAGAAAGAGATTTACTACCATGGTAGCCATTTGACTTTGTCCTAATAGACTGTAAACTCTTTGGAGGACAGGACCTTCTTTTGAAAACTTGAATGTAGGGCCAGTGAGATAGTTGAGCAGGTCAGCACTTGCTGCCAAGCCTGCCAATCTAAATTCCATCCCTGGTACCTGCAGGGTGGGAGAAGAGAACTGAGTCCCGCAAACCCTGTTTGCATGGGTTGTAAGCATGCTTACCCATAGCCTCCCACTCACACGTAAATAAATAAAAGCAGCAAAAACTTGAATACAGCCAGCTCTTTGTACTGTGTCTGGTTACTAAAAGTGATGGGTGAATATATGATCGAATAAAGGGCTAACACGAGAGGAAAATTAAAACAGCATCAATAATGAATACAAGGTGACTCCGGTGTAAACAGGTATTGGCTAAGTGAATAGACACACAAGAAAGGAAACCAAAATGAATGGCAAATCAAAACCATTTTTCTTCACAGGACTTAAGGGAAGAGGTCGTCTATAAACACAGAGAAAGATTGTCACATTGATGGTGACAAACGGTCTCACTTATATTCTCTTCTCGTTTAACTTTTAAAGGGGCAAATATTGTATCTTCAGAATATATTCATTTGTCACAACAGTTATCTGAAGGAGAAATCATAATGCACCACCCTGATTATTGATGCAATACTTGAGGGTATTGTAAACATTATCTTGAAGTTGAATTATCACAACTGTGTGCATCATTTTATTATTTTGTATGAAGCTGGTAACTGCCTTAGGCTCTTGATTTTTATGAGTCCTGTCTGCTTTCATTAAATCCAGAAGCATTTTGTATGAACCTCACTTCCAATTTCTGTCTACTCCTCTACCCTCCTCTGTGTCTCCCCTGCCAGTGTCTCCACCTTAAGAACTCATGATTTTTACGGCAAATTCCAGTGAGACACACCATGGGGAGACTTAGCATGTTATTCCTAAGCCAGTACTTCACAGATCTGGTACATTCTGGAGACTTCCAGGACCAGTTCTGACGTTAAACATTGGTTACCTTTCATGTATTCTTAAATAATGGCTGGAAGAAACATCCAAAGTCAACAGGCCTTCGGATTTTGAAAATTAGAGTGTGAAGGACGAATATATGGAAAAACCATTATTGAACGAGGGTCTGAGGGACATTGTTCTAGTTCGAGATAGAGAGAAGGTCACAAACAGAGCTGATGGCTTAGTTAGGATGGTCTAGTGTTCCCAAAGGTTCCTGTGGATTTGTGCCATGGGCACAGGGTTTGATCCAGTGCCAACTACTTCTTTCTTTGCCGGGGAGCAGCCTTGATTGAGACTTGTTCAGACCCTGATGAACTCACTGGGAACAACAGCCTGCTCATTTAAGTATCCGGTGCTAGTTGTGATGGGGCAACAAAAAGAGGCCTCTATGAAGAAAAGAGATACCAGTAGCTGAGACGGTAAGAGCTGCAATAATTTGAGACAGGAGGAATAGAATATCTTCTAAAGAGAAAGACAGACTTTGGATCACTGAGGTTGAAAACGAGGTCCATTTAATGAAGGCATTAAAAGACATCCAAGGGCAAAATGATCTCGGAATCAGTTATCAAAGGAGAAAATGTCATGTAGGATAATTAGAAAAAAAAAAGCGATTCAGGAATCGAGGTAATTCTTAGAGATAATTAATTCTATGAGTGTGAGGATAACTTAATCAAATGCTTCTGGAAACAAGAAAGGCACTCACAGTTGAAAATATTTCATAGCATTCTTCTGTGGTTTGTCTATTGGTTAAGTCTAAAAGTTACACCATGTAAAGAATCTTACCTGCAAACACAGATAAGGAGGTCAAAATTCAGGTTGTCTTGGGGCTTACACATACAGTGCCGGATAAGGGAAGGAGGATTAGAAAGGTCAGGACAAATGGTGACCATCATTTTACCCATCCTGAGCTGTAAACTCTGACACTCGGTCATTCTGTAATGTGACCTCTATGTTCTTGTTACTTGATTAGGATCTACCCACTTGGCCTCTTTAAAAGACGCACACACGTTTAAACACACCTTTGAGCCTCCAAGATGGACTTGAGTACCACATTCTATTTGGGGCAGCTACAAAGGTGCTGGAAATTTCGAGCTGTAAGACACACCGCGACCTATAAACTGAGGAACATGAGCTGGTGTAGAAAGGATCCCAGGGTTACAGGCTGTGGGCTCCAGCCATTCTTTTAGGTGTTTGACTTTCTGATTCTGACCAGGTTGGGTCTTCTTTGTTGTGATATTTTTCTCATCCTTCATTTAATAGCATAACTAATATTCTTTCTTGTCCTCAAAACTCAGCTGAAGGTCTAATTTTTAGGACTACTTTTTTTACCTCTCTGAGATGACCAACAGATACTTTTTTTATTCAGAGGAAATGAGCTGATTTCCTTTCCCTTCTAACCAGCCCTCAAGGGGACGCCCCATTCTCATTATCTCCAGATGAATTAACTGGAAGGGTACTCAGAATTTAAAGTTTTTGTGAAGGTTTTTAAAACAAAGACATAATAATTTCATTATTTATCAACATACAATTTGTCTACTGAATAATAAAATATTTATAAAGATACCTTGTATGTTATATAACTACATAGATTATGTTATATATTATTTGGTAATTATATATAAGTTAGTTATTGTAGTTAAATTGATTTCATAAGAAATTATGTAAATATAGCTTAAAAATAAACTATTTCACTTATATTCTCTTCTCATTTAACTTTTAAAGGGGCAAACATATTGTGTCTTCAGAATATATTCATTTGTCACAACAGTCATTTGAAGGAGAAACTATAACCTACCATTGTGATTATTGATGCAATACTTGATGACCTTTCTCCCTTAAAAATTCAAAGTTGATGGAAATGGTCAAGATAAGGACTTGTTAAGCAGTTTACAAATCTTGCTTCTGGACCATTTTCTCCCTGCATTTCTCAGCGTATTTAAATTTTTCTTTTGACGCTGAAATTTTTTCTTACTCTGAAATTTCTCCCCACACACTACATCAAACTTGAACTACCTTGAAGTTGGAGTGGATGATTCCATGACACTGGCCTTAATTACTGTTTGTGTTTTGCCAAAAAAAAAAAAAACCAACCTACTTATCATAGTGCAAAGGGTTACGAATGGCACTTGCTCATTTCTAGGCTGAGAAAGCATCTCTAAGGAAATACGACGCTTTATTCCTGATTATACTTCTCTCTACCCACTGCTCCAGGGTATTACCTTGTCCTAAGAGAAGCCATGAACAATGGCGGAGGTAGGCCAGAAGTCTACTGAGACTGTGTCTATACTCACAAAGACACATTGCAACTGAATTGTTCCAATGCTTTCTCACTTACATGACAGCTGTTGTGGTTTTCCAAGTAAAACACAGATCTCTGTGCCATTTCATCTGTCTGATGTGTTCTAATAGCTTGCCTCAAATTGTTAAGGGCTATAAAATTCTGGGATTTTTGCAAGGTAGCCAAGGAGATGGATGCCTCTAAAACTACAATGGTTTTCACATGAAGAGATCCAATATAGATTGTAATTTCATTTTTTATTTAATCCAGCCAGTTATACTTATAAATGCTCTTTCCATGGAAAAGGAATGCTAGCATTTGAATGTTAGGAATGTTAATAACCCTGTTCATATACCAGTCCCTTGGACTGACAGAAAGCGCCTCTGGGTTTTCAAAGACTCTAAAATATGTTTATCCCTTAACAATTGATGAGATTCACTTATCCATGAATGATGAGTTCCCTTCCCCATCTATTAATACTTACATGTGTAATAAATCTTATCAAAGATAGTGTTCAAACTTGCTGTTTATAGTACTAGATACTTCCCTAAAAACGTGAAGACAGGAAGATGGTTTTTCTCCAAGTCACTTACTTTTCAGTGCCCATTTTTTCCTTTAGATTCATCGTCTATAGTCACCAAAGGGAAACCATTTGGCTTGTACATGGGCACAAGGCCGCTGATTATTTTTGGACTCCATTTGAACTTATTCGGTTCCAAAGTAGAACTAATCATTCTTAATCCAGGATAAATCTTCGTTGCCAGCAAACACCGGGGTCTGCTGACATTGCACACAGAATGTCAGGCTAACAGCTATCAATTTCCCAATGGTACACATACTCTCTTAAATTATAGCAGAAGCCAATTTTTAAAATTATTAGAATGGATAGAGCGTTTACACGCAGGTGGCTTAATGTTTTTCTATTACTTTGTCTTACAACATCATAATTAGCTATCTAGATGTCACTCAGAGCCTCATATATCTTCTTTAGTTCTTTTAGGTGATTATCCTTATTTTGAAATTTTCAGAACTTGAACTAGATTTAAAAAGCATGGACAAGCAGGCTAGGTGAGGCTCAGTGGGTAAATTGCTTGCCTAGCATGCAAGAAAACCTGGGTTTGATCCCTGACAACCCATCAACCTGGGAGTGGTGGAACAGGCCAGTAATCCCAGCACTTCGAGAGAATGAAAAGAGACAAATGAGAAATTCAAGGTTATCTTTGGCTATACAGGGACTCAGTAGCCAGAACCTGGAAACAACATAGATGCCCTTCAATGGAAGAATGGATGAAGAAAGTGTGGAATAGATACATATTAGAGTACTACTCAGCGGTAAAAAACAATGACATCTTGAATTTTGCATGCAATGGATGGAAATAGAAAACACTGTCCTGAGTGAGGTAACCCAGACCCAAAAAGACGAACATGGGATGTACTCACTCATAATTGGTTTCTAGCCATAAATAAAGGACATCGAGCCTATAATTTGTGATCCTAGAGAAGCTAAATAAGAAGGTGAACCCAAAGAAAAACATAGTTATCCTCCTGGATATTAGAAGTAGACAAGATTGCCGGGCAAAAATAGAGAACTTGGGGGTGGGGTGGGATAGGGGGAAGGGGAGATGGGGAGAGAAAAGTGAGAAGGGGAGGATGGGGGGAACTTGGGGGAATGGGATGGTTGGGATAAAGGAAGGGTGGATATGGGAGCAGGGAAGTATATATCTTAATTAAGAGAGCCATCTTAGGGTTGGCAAGAGACTTGACCCTAGAGGGGCTCCCAGGTGTCCAGGGAGATGTCGGTTTTTTGAAAGCAGTGCCTGAGTGCATTCTATCCCAATGTTGGTTTTTGTTTGTTTCCTTTCTTTTGTGCATTGGAAGAATAGTGCACCTTACTGAGAACAAGCCTATTAGGACCAGAAGATAGGGAGGTGTGCAACCCCACTGCTGGATTAGTTTCTTTAAGCTTTGCAGTAGACTACAGCAATCCAAGAATAAGGGGACCGTTGAAACCTAGTAGGTTTTATAGAAAGTATGATTTTATTTGTGGAAATGCGATTTCATTTGTTTTATGTAGCTGTTTTTGTTTTAGTCTTTCATTCTGGATGTATCAAAAGTTTCCCACTGTCCTGCGATTCCAGGAGTAGTCAGTTTTTAACCCTTACAAGACCTTAGAAGAGTGATTGGTTGGCAGCAGATCTTAACAGAATATATTCCTGCTCCATAGTCAGTCATTTTACATTAGATGTTCACTTTACCAACATCTCATTCTATTCTAACAGTGAGCAACAAGGTGACAAATGTAGGGAACAGGGCTCTAGGGCAGGCCAAGAAATCATTCACATACCCTAAGTTAACAATCACAGAGCTGGAAAGAATCCTAAGTTTGCATGACTGCAACAGCTTTGTATTCATCCCCACAATACACCAAGCCTCATTGACATTGCTGTTTCTACATTCAGACCTGCCAGGCCACCCCCCCATGTTCTTCCCATGCCCTGGTCATTGGCATACAGGGTCCACTTCACACAAACCCGGTCTTTGCCTTGTAACTTGCCTGAAATGATTCAGGTGATACTCTATTCTGTCATACTCTATTCTGTGTGTGCCCTCTATATGCTTGGCCCCTTTTCTCTGATGCTGTGTGACTGTCCACAAGATTGGGAAGAGTTCCCAAGAGCAGAACTCTAGCTGGTTAGCACTGAACTCACAGAGCCAGGAGAATTAGGGCTTCTCAGTACCTGCCTTCCAAGGTAACTCACTCTTATAGAAAGGCAAAAGTATTGTGTAATATGCTTCCCTCTCTCCCTTTTCTCTTCTTTCCCTCCCCCGTCCTCCCTCCCTTCCTTTCTAACCTGCTTCCTTCTTTTTAATTATTTTAAATTACATTTGTTTAAATTACATATGTGTTTGTGCGTGCATGTGTGTGGGCGTGCATATATATATATATATATGGCGTGCGTATATATATATATATATATATATATATATATATATATATATATATGTGCATGGATGCTCCGATACCACATGTGGAGGTCAGAGGACACTTATAGGAGTCAGTTCTGTCCTTCCATCTTATGGATCCTAGGGATCAAATTCAGGCCATCAGCCTTGGCAGCAGGTTCCTTTGCTCCTCTCCTTCTCTTGTGAGGAAAGAACAGAGTCTTATTCTGCAGCTCAGGCTGGGCTTGAAACTGTGACCCTCCTTACTCCTTACACATGGTGTGATTCCAGACCTGCACCACCATATCCTGCCACTGCTTCTGCTAACATTTCTTTAGTAATTTTTATATCAGCCTCAAATGTACACAGTTAGATCATGTATTCCTTTTAATCATCACCAAAATTTTTTGAAATAATTTATCACTTAAATCTTTTGTTTTTGTTTTACATGAAGCCTGACTTACAATATTAACTTCAGTGGAAAACAAAAACAAAAACAAAAGCAAACAAACAGCTTTTGTCCAACATCTAACAACAAAATAACTAAAAAAACAAAATAGTTGACATGCTGATTTTTGTTAATACTTTTTTGTTTGTTTGTTTGTTTTTTTCCAAAACAGAGTTTCACTGTAGCTTTGTCCTGGAACTAGTTCTTGTACACCAGGCTGGCCTCGAACTCACAGAGATCCGCCTGCCTCTGCCTCCCGAGTACTGGGATTAAAGGCGTGTGCCACCACCACCCGGCTTGTTAATATTCTTTATTACGTCACAGTAATTGCATTTATTAGTGAGCATACTTTTAAAATAAAGAAATAAAGAGTATTATAATTTACTTTAAAATCATATGGGGAAAATGGGAAAATGGTGATGTCAACTAGAATATTTGACTTAAGTAAACTGAGCAACTATATTAAATGACAGGCTACATTTACATAATTATTTGCATATACCTGTAACAATACTAGTTAAAGAAAAAGATGCCATGGATTTGAGAAGGAGTGGGGAGGGAACACAGGAAGGGTTAGAAGGAGGGGGGCATTATATAATTATATTTTAATTAAATAAAAAATTTTAAATATAAGGTACTACAAAAAATGTGAATCGTTTTGAAAGAGGATCTGAAACAGTTTCTTTAGATCAGTGTTTCTCAACCTTCCTAATGCTGCGACCCTTTAATACAGTTCCCCATGTGGTGGTCACCCCCAGCCTTAAAATTATTTGGTTACTACTTCATAATTGTAATTTGCTACTATTATGAATTGTAACATAATTATCTAATACCCTCAGGTTGAGAGCCACTGTGTTAGAGTCTTATATTGATCAAGCATGCATTCATGGGGCAAAATGTCTCCCATAGAGGCAGTAGGGTAAGTGGCCACCAGCCTGTGTCTGTTCCCTTCATGCAGGCAACATCAGAGACTTCATTGGCCCCAGAATTTGCTTTACTTCTTCCTTTTAGCTGAAGTATTCCTAACTGCTTACCAGGTGCCTTTATCAAGACATTTCCAGCTCGCACGTCAAGTCCTGCATGTTTAAAACCCTCACCCCTCCCTTTCCACTTTGGGTGACAGTATTCCCATCTTTCCTGTTACCTCATTACCCACAAATCTTTTCTTTCAACGTGATTCTCTATGATCCATTCTTAGATGGGCATTGCATAAGCCTGCTGGGATTCTTAAACCAGGTACATCAAAGAGGACAGTAGGGGTGGCCTTTCATGCCACCTGTATGACTTTGAAAGACTGTCAAGGACCCAGAGGTTACGTCTATAACCAGCTGTCAATAATGGTAGCAGCTAACATATATAGAATGTTCTTCTTGTCAGATAATGGCTCAGTGAATTACACAGGATCTACATCTTTGTGATGTTCACTACCAAAGTCTTGCTGACTGCAGTAGTCATTTTTTATAACTAAGAAGTCTCATGGGGTTTGTTTCAGTAGCCCCAGCCTGTGGTGTCACCCTTCCAATAAGCATGAAGGGACAGTTTAAATTTTTTAGGAACTTTAATTCTATGTTGCACAATGGTTTATAATGGTTTACATTCTCATTAATTATATATTTAAATACTATGAAAATTAGGCCTTGACTAAGCTAGGGTTTTGATATTTACTTGGAAAAGCAAGTATCAAGAATTGTTCTAACAAGAACTAGAGAGAGAGAGAGAGAGAGAACTGCTGACATTTGTATAACATTCCCTCCTTGCTTTCATATGAATGATTTAATTGGTGCACCAATCCTGTGAGGTGTTCAATGTCATTACGATTTTCTCTAATCTACTTTTCCTGATCTCCTAAGAAATCACTCTTCCCAGAGCCTTTGCTGTCATCTCCTTCAACAGTTTCTTTTTGTTACTTTTGTAGCCTTTGCATAGTAGGTTATTATCTTCTGTATTTTATTTATTGCATAATTGACATGCCTTATTGACATGAGATCCTTTAATGGCTTCCTAACTTAAATTCTCATTTCTTTTACCATAAGCATGTGATAGGCCCTTGATGGGAGTACAATAAACAGACAGACAACTTAATAACGTGGAAAATACCAACTTTAAAACTCAACTACTGCCTGGTGTGGTGGCGCACGCCTTTAACCCCAACCTTGGGAGGTACAGGCAGGCGAATCTCTGTGAGTTTGAAGCCAACTTGGTCTACATATCAAGTTTCAAGGCAGCCAGACCTACATAATAGAAAGATCCTGTTTCAAAACAACAACTACCACCAAAGTAATGGCAACTCAACATCTATGCTTCCATCTGGTCGCTCCTTAAATTTGCATCCAGAACTGAGGCTCTCTCTCATTCCCTACTTTCCTTTATTGATTATCTTTTTTGCAGAGTTGGGAATTGAACCCAGGGACTTTAAACTAGACCCTTAGTGCATGCTCTGCCACTGAGGTCCACCCTTGATGTGGGATTCCCCTCTATATGCTGTGATTACCATTAATGAATAAAGAAACTGCTTTGGGCCTATAGCAGAGCTATAAGGGAGCAGATCTAGGAGGGGAAAACTAAGCAGAATGCTGGGAGAAAGGAGGTGGAGTCAGAGAGACACCATGTAGCCCTGCTGGAGACAGACACTGGAACTTTAGCCGGAAAGTCACAGCCACGTGGTGATACACAGATTAATAGAAATGGGTTAAATTAATATGTAAGAGTTAGCCGATAAGAAGCTAGAGCTAAGGGGTCAAGCATTGATTTAATTAATACAGTTTCTGTGGGATTATTTTGAGGCTAAGCGGCCGGAAACCAACAAGCAGCTTCCTACTACACACACTCAATTACTTCCCTTTTCTGAGAAATTTTTAATACTAGATAGAATTAGAAAGGGCATGGCCAACTAATTTGTATTAGCACAGCAATTGAGCTTTAAAAGTCTGGGAAGGGAGAATGAAAGAACCTGTCTTACATGGTCATGCCTATCTGCTGGAAAGAACAATTCCCTGATATCTTGTTTTATTTAGAAATATGAACTCATGGTACTGGTATGTTTGTTGAGCGAATATGTTGATAATGGTCTTAAAATCATTTTACCACCTGGCATTATATACGCCAGGTGGAATGGTGATTTTTTTTTTCCTGAGAGTATGTACTGACCAAGGAATTCTTTGATCAGTTTGAAGTTTCTTTGTTTGAAGTAGTATTTCCTAATTCCAGTTACCCAAAAAGCCACCCTATCTTTTTGGCCAGGTAATAGATTCTCCCTTGCTCTGGGATGCATCAGCTAGAATGTATGTAGAATTCTTGGAAATAATTGACTTTTAACGAGAAATGGAAACACTTGCATTTCAAATCAACACTCTTCTTAGTTCTTTCTTACCCTGAAAGTTCTTTTGTTTAGACGACCCAATGGATGGTAACACACTCCACACGCTGAAGTCCTTTTGGGTCCCTGATTTTTGGGTCATTAAGCTCCTGTTCTTGTTCCCTGCAGGAATTCTCTGTACTATGGGCTTTTAGGACCCCTGCTAATAGACTAAGTTAGAAGTAGAGTGCAATAAACCCATGGAGGAGTCTGAGAACGAGAAAGTTCACAGATAGAACATTCTGTAGGAAACAAGTTGATGATCCTAATCTTTGCATTCCTGATTGTTAAAAAAATAAATAGCAAAGGCCCAAAGGGAGGAAACAGGGTTTTGAGGGCATGTTTTTCTAATTTCTTTCAAAGAAAGAAAAAAAAACAGGGTTTCAAGTGATTATGATGTAATATTACATCGAACGATAACCCTCCAGCTCAAGTCAAATGACTTTGCTGGATCCCAGTTATTATGAGGCACTGGGGGGACACTGGGCCAAAAGGACGATGACTTCTCAAACTACACCAGGTTCTTTATGACTTTGATTATCATCTGCTTTTATTAAATAATGGTGATGTTATCTTCTGTGCTGCCAATAAATCTAAAAATTAATTTAAAATGTAGTCCAAATACTTTACACACTGGAGAAGGGAGGCTTTGTTTAACTTAAGGGAAAATGTCATCAGTTATATTCGTTTTATAGAATTAAAGCTCTGGTAGAAAGGAAGTCAATGATATAATCAGATTTCAGATCGTATCTCATCTGAAAAGATGTGTTTCCTTGTGAAGCCAGAGAATTCAGGATATACCTAAGAAAACCTTCTTCCCTAAGCAAGTCTAATGAAAAGAGATGACTATTGTTTCTTCGTTAAAGCGGATGACTATACTTACTCCCATTTTTATTTTGTCTTAATTCTCAGATATCACTACTATAAGGCTAGGCTGCTCGGGAGATTACATCGAGGGGGAAGTTGATAGTGTGTTAAATGAGCCAAGTTATTTTTCTATTGTGTGAGGACTTCCTTTGTTCAAGATACCTTGGAGACTTCAAAGGATTCCTTAGACATTAGCTTAGTGTTTTACATAAAAGGACGCCAATCTCACGCAGGAATCCCCCAACAAAAAGAATATCTACAGATATATGGACCATATTAATTTTCTCATGGTGAAAGTTGCACGAAGTCAGTTTTAATTACTTTAATTTGACCTTATACTTTCACATATATTGTATTTACAGACATATAAACCGATTGCATCTAGCATTGACCCATCGTTTACTTTTGGACAAGCCCGTGATGGAGTAAAACACTGTTGTTTTCTCATGGGGTTTACTTTCATAAGAGGTGGTTAGACATATATGGAAAAAGCTTCATTAAAATGACATAAAAATTTCATGTGCAAAGTGTAAGGATGAACTAAGCAGATGACCTTGCTAAGTTGACAGAAAGATCACTAAAGTCCTTATGAGCACCTCTGTGCCCCATGTCCCTGAATGTACCTATTCCTGGTGTGCTTGTAATTTTCAGTCCCTCTTCTGAAAGTTAACACACATAAAACTCTAGGGATAGCAGTGAGCACAGGGCGAGCGCTGGTTTGTTCTTTTCAGCATCTTTTGGATTGATCAGATTGGATCATTTTTATATGAGCGTTTACTGCAGTGCGGCTGGAGAGATGTCTCTGTGTTCACAGCACTTCCTGCTCTTGCTGCTGACCCAGATTTGAAGCCTAGCACCGACAACCCTACAGCTCATAACTACCTGAAACTCCAGTCACTGACGGATTAGACGTTTCAGGTCTCTGCAGGCACTGGCACACATGAGCACAAACCCACACACAGATACACGGACATATAATCAAAAAAATCTTTAAAAAAAAAACCCGCAAATATTTTCTGTAGCTAAGTATCCAAGCTTTCCTTTTCTTCAGTTAACTTGGGAGCAGTCATTTTGATTGCTTATGTAAGGTCTTGCAGCTTTTACGGGTTTTCAACTTAAAAAGATCTCCTTAAATTGACATCATTTTCTAGCTTAAACTCTCTAATTATACTCCAAAGCATAAGAAGAAATACCTCAAAATTTGTAGTGTTGAAATTATCTTCCTCATGCTATTTTAAATAGAAGGCAAATGTGAATTTGGTCGTGTTGATCTTGTTTTCTCAATGGGTGTGAATAGAAGCAGACGCTTCAGAACGAACAGAAATCACATTTCCTTGTCTGAATTATTCATGACACTCAGAGTTGCATTTGAGCTTTGCCAAGGTCCTGGCAGTATTCCTGCGTTATGAAATTGCTGAAGCACAGGACCTTTCTTCAGGAAGACTATATTTTACTTAAAAAAAAAAATAGTTCTTCCTAAAATTTTCATTGTTTTCTGTTTTGTGAAATTCAAAAAGTTAAGAATATTTCTTAACTTTTTTTTTTCTAAAAAAGTACCTCTGGGTAGACACGTCTTTTTAAAATCACAAGTCAGCGCTGATAGATTTAGAGGAAGATCTGATCACTATGGGTCATTTACTCATTCCGTGAATGCTAACTAAAGACTTGATGGGGCAACCTGCTTTCTGAATGCCTCCAGTGTCTCGGCTGCCATTCGAAAGCTACTTGAGTTTTGCTTGTCATTTTTATTCTGCCCAAGCACTGTTACCTTTTCTCCTTTTTAACATCAGGCACTCACAGCCGGGCGGTGGTGGCGCACGCCTTTAATCCCAGCACTCGGGAAGCAGAGGCAGGCGGATCTCTATGAGTTCGAGACCAGCCTGGTCTACAAGAGCTAGTTCCAGGACAGGCTCCAAAGCCACAGAGAAACCCTGTCTCGAAAAACCAAAAAAACCCCAAAACATTAGGCACTCACATGACCTTTCTTTAACTAAAATTGTCTAACCTAAAACATATGACTATTCTCACTGTAGCAGCAACTGTTGGCTACAACATTTTCATTTTGACCACCATGTTATATTAATTTCCAGATCTATCTGCATGTGGTAGCAAATGTCTGTATTTCTAGTATTCAGAAGGCAGAGGCAGGAGGATTAGAGGTTTAAAGACAACCTGGGCTACCTCATGAGATGTCTCTCAAAAGCAACAACAGGGAGATGGCTCAGTGGGTAAGACTGATGCTCTAGCAGAGGACCCATGTTAGTTATGTTCCTGCATCTATGTGATAGCCTGCAACCTTCTGTACTCCCAAGTTCCAGGGCATGAGATACTCTCTTCTAGACTCCACAGATATTGCATGATGTTCTGTACAGAATCGGTACAGAGAAAACACCCATATTCATAAAATAAAATTAACTAAATCTTTAAGAACAATAACAAAAAATCTAGATCTACCTATTAAGTGACAAGGTCTTTCAAAGGCTGTTTATTCTCACTGTGAAAAACATGATATTTGCCATGCAGTAACACAGCTGACAGATTACGTTCCCTTGTTTTAGAACACACTAACCCTCCACCAGACAACACAGTGAGCACAGAAATAGCTGGAGTTGTCAGCTCATCCTCTTTCCTCTATTAACTTCAGCACAGGAAACAGACATGATAAGTGTGAGGGTATCTTGATAAGCCACACACATATGGCTTCCAATGCGTTGTATGTTGTGTTTTCCCAGTTGTATCAAGTATGGGGATAGGGTGTAAATATTCAATATCCCAATAAGGCCAGAAGTAGCTGAACCTTAGTTAATAGGTGGAGAAAGATTCCCCATAGTAAAAAGTTTAGACACATTTCTATCTTTTCTATATACAAGATTGTCACCTCATGACAGTCACTTCCTTAGGGGTGTAGATGCTCCTGAGAAGCCAGCTATCCTAGGCTGGCACAGAGACTTTGTAGAGGATGACAGAAGGAGCTTTTAAATAAAACCATTTTCTCCAGTGTGGCCAGAATGTGTGTATGTGTGTGTGTGTGTATGATGTGTATATATGTACGTATATTATGTGTATGTATATATATAAAATTTTCTGTGAACTTAAAAACTTCACTCAAGTCCTACTGGCATTTGTGCATTCTGTTTGGAAATTTCTAAGTGTTGAGCCTCTTGGTTTGAAGCCCATCTATGCTGTAGTTTCTTGCACTTCATGGCTGATCCTTCCAAAGACCTTAGTCTCTAAAATGTACCATCACCCTGGGAAGAATGGAGGGGATATAGAACTAGAGGCATTTTCATTGCCCTTTTCTCAACTCCAGTGTTCCAGAAATTATTTATTGCATAGGAAAGGAGTCTGAAGATTTTTTTCCATGTTGGTTGTGGCCTAGACTCGCCTTGGTCCCCTGTAAGAATGTCAGCTCCAACTTCAGCCTCCAAGTACACCTTAATTAATACTGCGTAAAATTATATTCCTCTCAAGACAGAGGATATGGTTCATTACAAGAAAGTCCTTTTTGATGTTTGCCCTCCTTTGTGAACATTTCTTAAAGGAACAGTAGAGGAACTGAATGTTTGTATTGAATAAAAACAACCCAAACCAAGAAAATAAGCAAATATGCATTTTAAAAGTTGCTGAGAATTTCAAGTAAGCCTCTTCCTTATTTGATTTTCCTTTATTTACCATATATTCATAGAAAGAACTTAAGAAATGTTAATAGGATATTTTTGAAGGGGATAGGAATGCTCTCTTTGAAATGGCTTTTAGTTAGGTTGAGGAAGAATGACAGTTTTTTGAATTTTGCTCAAATAAAACCTTTCAAAGAGCAAGCAAAAGCAATGCTAGACCTATATATACCTGACTCATATAGGCACAAGAGAAGTCACGCCTTTTGGCTAAGTTTCCTATTTAATGAACTAGTACATTTCTGTTTTGAAGACTGAAAAGTGTGACATCATTCTATATAAGTATGTCACAACGGATGCCCTCCCCAGCCCTGTCTTAGCGGGAACTTCATTCTCTGCCCAACTAGCGTCACCTTGATTGAACTCGAGCTCAATCAGAGTGATGGGGCCATTTTTAGAGATCAACAGTCACAGAAGTGTGCTCCTATAGCTGAATATACGTGCCTCAGCATTTTCAGAAACGACCTAGATAGAACACTCAATAGAACTTTGACAGAGATAGTTTAGAATACACATATCTGTACAAAGAATAATTTTTATCCTTTTGTACAACTTTCAGAAAATTGTCAAATGCAGCCATCTATTCTTCACGGCAAAATGCAAGGGCCAATCATTATACTACCAAATAATTTTAGGCATAATGTAAAAATGTTACTTAAATATAAAATATAGAGAATGATGAGATTATGTTTCCTAAAATCTAATAACTATATGTGACGCAAGATAATTAACTAGCCTTTAAGAAGAATATCAAGCTTTATCTATTATTTAATTATAGCATGCTATACATCAGCACCAGTTGGAAGATAGCTAACAACATTAAACCCAGCACAGTCACGAGGAACTGCTACTTAACTCGTTTCCATTACAAGATTCAAATGTGGTGTAGACATTTGAATGTCTAGAAATACGAATTTAAATATTTCCTAACATTCTCTTTTCTCATTGGAAACATCAGGCTATTTTGAACTTTCTGATCTGAGCTACTTTCTGGGCCAAACATTCATACCAAACTAATGACTGCTTTTGCCTTGAACGCGGATACCTTGAGAGACAGGGGATTGTACACAGAGTTCCTGATGCATCACTCCCGTGGATGACAGCATTCTAGCAATTTCCTCACAAAACGGTAATTAGGATATTTTTAAAAATAATAATTATGCCATTATCTGGGGAAAGGGTAAGTCTCTGTTAAAGCCAGGTCTACAGCTGGAGCCACAGCCCTCTTTCTCTTCTAGGAGCTCACCTTAGGAGGAAGGGGGCAGGGCATCAGTGAGCTACTGATGAGGATGCCTGTAACCTTCCAGGTTTATTTAGGAAAATGGAAAGGAGCTTGGCTACTAGATGCTGCATTCCAATTCCTTAGTTCCCCTTCAGCTAAAAAACTCTTCTCTTTCTCAGCTTCAATATGAAAAGTTGCTTCCTAAGCACCTTATGTTATATTCAGTTTCCAGTCAAAAGTTGACTTAGAGCAAATCCTAAGCAGGAATGTTCACTTTTTTAATTTTTTCCTGAACTTTTAAAAAAGAATTTAATTCTTTTTTTTTTTTAAAAAAAACCTTTTTTTAAAAGTTACATTTAAAGTTTTTCTTTCAGAAAATGATTATTTAATACAAGATAGCCATTGCTTTTTATAAAACTGTGATTCCAGAGTGACATTTTCATAACCAAGAAGTCGATACTCTTTCTAGTTTATTTTATTTTATTATGTTCTGAGTTTCTCTGATGAAAGGCAATACTAGATCATGGCTATATTGACAGTAGCCAATAGTGAAGCCCGAACTTATCAACACAGTCTCTGAATGTTAGGTTCTAAATGCTGTACAAAGTTCTATAGAATCAGAGGCCTGTAAGACTGGAACCTGTGAGCAGAGGCAAATGCAAGATGACACCGTGGACAGAAAAAGAGCCATGGGGTGCTGGATGTGGTAAGAAACAGTCTGGGTGGGGCGTCCTTGCTGGATTCTCGAGGGCCCATGAAAATGACCGGCGCTGCTGGGAGAGTTAAAGGCAAAGTCCACCAGGGAGGGTGTCAACCACATTTGCCAGGGCTTGAGCGTGTCTTTTAGAAATGATAAAATATTTGACTTTGCCAATTGGAGAGTTGAAAACGGCAGAAACGGAGTCAAAAACCAGACAAAACACAACAAGCAAAGTGGTGACAGACAATGAGGACTCTCTGAACTCCGTTCTTAGAACTGATGAAGTAACAGTTGCTACTGATGTTGGCTTGGGGATGTTCCTCCCTGTAGCTGCCGTCTTAAATGGTGAGCGTCATAGGAAAACAGCAGGGGTAACGAGCGTGTGTGCCTGTTTTCCTGGGTGCTCACATGTTCTTGGCCCACATAAAGATACCGCAAAGGCAACAGGACATGCCACCCGAGTGGTGTGCAGTAGGTGTTTCTACAACCGGTTCTAAAAGCTACGCCAAGAGAAACTCATAGAGAATTATTCCCTTGCCTCAGGTGTGTTCCCAGTGTTAATCTAGGAACTCCTTTGGCGGTGTCACCAAAGGAGGTGACATTGAAAGGGGCTCCTTTTTACCGTTCATTTTGTCTTCATTTACACGGCTGAGATTGGTATTCACAGAAGCTGTCTTAATGTTAAAAGTCTATTCGTTTACTTTTCCTTGAAAACTAAACTAAGTGAAGGGCAATTCCATCATCTGAGCATTTTATCCCACAGAACGTTTCCCACATACAATCATGTTTGCATGCTTTCATATCCAACATGTGCTCACGCTCCTCTACACTGATGGTTCTTAGTCTAAATCTTTATATCCTGAACAGACAGCTCCTTCTTACACTGAGGCTACGCTGTTTGAAACAGGTGATACGTGTTCCCACGTATCAGTGAAAACATTCCAACTAACAATATTAGGAGACTTCTTATGCGATCTGTATTTTGCAAGAAAAAGACAGTAAATAATAAACTACTTCTTGGAAAAAGATCACAGTTACTTTTTATTTGCAATTTCATGATCAGCTCCATCTTTGGCTGGTAGAGACGAGTTATCAGAAGTTTCCAGCCAGATGATTTTCAGTAAGTATTTCTGACAGCATTATGGCTAATCCAACATTCCTGGTCCTCCAGCAGCCAAACTGATTCAGGGCAGCTGAAAGCGTGCTAAAGCAGAATGTAATCATCTCTTGGCCCTTTCCTTGCCAGGGGAGTTTGATTTGACTGATCAGTTTGAACTCAGAGTACCAGCTTGTTCCTAAGAGACTATCCACCAAAGAAATGCTCACGAAGGGGCAATACCCCGTTCAATTCAAAGTCTGTGCTACTTTCACGCAGTGGCCACTGGCAGACATCATCCCCATTATTGGTGTGTGGATCTGTAGAAGAATGTGGTGTTTTTGTTGTTGTTGTTGTTGTTATTGTTTGTTGCTTTCACTATCCTGTGAAATCTAGCTACTTGTGAGAGAAAAAAAATGCGCGAGAAAAGTTTTCTTATAGCTGTGCTCGAGTTCAGGGCAGATAATTCGCCTCTTTTCTTTCCCTGGATTCCGAGCCTGGGGAGTACAATGGGGGTGTTGTGCTCTGGGGTAGCCTGGCGTGCAGGATATTGCGAGAGGAGGTGTGAGCAACTTGCAGTACCTAAAGTGTTTGCTCTATAACTGTCGAGGACCAAATCAAACAGCCCACCAGGCCATTTGGTTTAGAATAAGCAAGTACAGACTCCACTGGCTACTACGACTTACATAGGAAACAGAATTCCTCGCTTTAAAAGTGTACATAGGTGTTAAGAATTAAAACATTTATGAGGCTAAAAAACAAACGCTTCACAGCTTGCATGCAGTCCGTTTACTGTGCAGTTCTTTTAACGTGTCAAAGGGCAAGTCACAAAAGAATCCATTGTTCTGTTGGAGAGAAAGGTTATTGGCTATCAGGTCTATCCAGAAAGACAAGCCATCATAGTCTGTTAAAACAGTAAACAGTTATTTTAAATCCTAAAAGAAAACAGCAGCGCCTTTTTTTTATCATACAATTTCTGGAACCTCAACTCACAGAGTTAACTCTGTATCATAAAGATTATTTTGTGAAAGTAATGTGTGTGTTTCCTCAATTTCAGATCACAACAACCAATGTAAAAATGTCAGGTTAAGTTTTGGCTTCAAGTTATTTTTATGCTGAGCTTTCAAAAGAGGGAAAAAGCTTACCTCCGTCAGTCAAGTGGGATGCCCGGAGCCCCTTTCTCAGCCTCAGCTTCAGCGTGTGGGAGCGGGAGCAGATGCTCGGAGCTAACAGTCTGTTCACAGGAAGCAGGTGAACCCGAGAGCTGCTGCCTGCGTTCCAGCCCAGTGCCCATCGGAGCACACACCTGCTTTCCCAGACCTGCGAGCAGCAGCCTCGCGCAGGACCTGTGCTAGCAGAGGGAGGCACCCTCTTTTCAGAGCCCCGATTCTCTCAGTTGGGGAGCTGCTGAGATAACTGTGCGGGGAAGGCTTGCCTTCCCGAGACAAAACCCTTTCCTGCTGCTGCCCGCGAGCTGATACGCGGCGTTATCACCCTGCATTCCCCGTTCTCCAATCAGCTAATTGCAACAGCAGTCAACAGCTTGTCGCAGGGGCAGCTTGCAGGCACACGTGGCTGCAATGATTGTGCACTAGCATGCCCATTGTGGCTCTCTTCTTTCAAGAGATTTAAAAAAAAAAAATGCTTCTTCCACCGTGAAGCTCTATGCCACCCTGCTTTCCATAAGTAAAATGGCTGGTCCTCTCAGCGCTGCTGCGACAGCTCATTGGGTTCCACTAGCTTTTCGTAGCCATAGCAACAACCAACAGACAGACTTAGCAAGCATGGCTGATCATGTGCAGCGCACGACACAGCTTGTTAATTTCTTTTTTTTTTATCAAACTCGTCATTTTTCGAAGTGGGGGCAGCTTCTGTTACCTTTCTAAATGTTTCTTCGAGAGCGCAAGCGCCCTGATCCCTCCCCTTCCCTGCACTCCCCCTCCCCCCACATGCTTGCACTCAGCTTTTCTGGGGAACTTTTGTATATGTCAATCTTACGCTGTGAGATCGAGGAAGGGAAGCTGTATCCACATCTATCCAGGTTAAAAATATGCATATCTCCGGAGAGGGCACTAATTGGAACCGTGGGCAAAAACAGGTTTGACCTTGGAGTCATAGAAGGGGCTGGAAGGAGACCTGCTGAATGGGGGCAGCTGTGGTTTTTTGTTTTCCAGTGACAACCCTATAGCTAACTTAATTCAAGCAAAGCCCTGTGAATCTTACGTTATATCTAGTCCAAATAATAATCTAGTCAGAGGAGCTGGTTTAGTGCTTCTGAATTATCCATTTATCTATAGACTGTGTTTAATATCTTAATACATCACTTTTTTAAAAAAAGTTCTATTGCTGTTCCTGTGGGGAACTCTAACTCAATTATACTTTATTTTTAATTTTAAAATAGTTTTCAAAATCCAAACCAGGGCCTAGTGGTGGTGGCACACGCCTTTATTCCCAGCACTTGGGAGGCAGAGGCAGGCGGATCTCTGTGAGTTCGAGGTCAGCCTGGTCTACAAGAGCTAGTTCCAGGACAGGCTCCAAAGCTACAGAGAAACCCTGTCTTGAGAAACCAAAAAAGAAAAAAAGGAAAACAAAACCCAAACCAAATAAAAAAAATCCCTTGAGAATTTAAGCATTACCTTCAAGGCAGGAATTTGGACTACATTCCAGACTTTTTCAAAAGCCCATCTCCTCATGGTATCTCCCTTGGCTAGGCTAACGCCATTAACAATTTAAATCTTCTAAAACTCCCCCTCCCCCCTCCAGACTTTTCTACTCTTTAAGTATTGTCACCAGCCATGTTCTACTTGATATATTTTCAAAGTAGTGTCCTACTTATGATTGCTCCTAGCCCTCTGTTTGAAATCCTGTGTTAGCACTTTGGACTTGTAAACAGACAAGTTACGTTGGCTAGGAGACATTGATTTATGTTTTGTTAAGTATTGCATTTTGCTGCCCACGCTAGCATTCCGACCTTCTGTAGTCACTCCCAGGGTCAGTATGATAGGAATCCTATGGCCATAGATTTGGGAATTCCATTTCCTCTTCCTGTCCAAGCAGGTCTTATTGACTTGCACAGGATCGGTAAGTCCAGTAAGAAAGACTGAGTGGACCTTTCTGCTGGGTTCGAGTTCCCCACTTTTTTTCATCACTGAAGTCTTTGTCTGTTCAAATAGCCGAGTTTGCGAGTCCCAAATAGGTCATTACAATTCCTTGAGCATGTCTGCTCTTCAATCTCAAATGTCAACATCTTGAGTGGCAAAAACAAAAAACAAAACAACAACAAAAAACATGCTTCCTGGACATTTGGATATTTCTGTTTTCTGACAGGTTCTTTACTGAACCCGTACGCAGCATCTTTAACTTAGGTTCCACACTGTCTCTTTATTTATCTATGAACATCTTGCTCAAACAGAGATCACACCAATGACACTTACAAGTAGAGGACACCCTAGTGCTCCCACTGTGCCTGAGATCTGCCTCTATTGTCTGGGGACTTGTCACACCTTTTTACTAATGAACAGTTTTCCTCTGTTACTGCCTGAAAATCAATCTGGCCCATACACTATTGTCTTCTATACTTAAATATTGTATCCCAATACATATATATTCTTGAATGTAAGATGGCGTCTAACTCTGTTGCCTTGGCTGGTCTCCAACATCTGAACTCAAGGAATCCTGCTTCAGCTTGTTGAGTGGCTACAGGTGTATGTCATTACATGTGGATTCCTTGATACTGAAGGATGGCCTACAATACTTCATGAGCATTCTGCATTTCAACTCACGTTTGAACATCATGCATTTATGGATGCTGTCATTTCAGAAAAACTGAAGTGATTCCGATTAAATGTTGGCACTTTCTAAAAAGATACCAAGAAATATTCTAATTTTGGATTTTTGAGTGGTTTGGCATGTCTTTATTCCACCTACATGGATTGTATAGTTGGGCATAGGAATCATCAAAGTCATTTTCCTTAGGGATTCAGGGGTCTTCTTCCTTTTTGGCTCATCTCCTGCATCCATTACAGCACAAACAGTTCTTGCTCTAAAGAAGAGAGCTTGGAGCCCCCACATTGTATGGGACTAGAAAAGGCTGGTGGGAACTGAGACAAATCATTTGCTATTTTGTTACCCATGGTGTCCGTTAAGCATCTCTATCGATTATTAAAAAGTTGTCCATCCTATACAATAAAGGAGCTTCTGAAGGCATTACCATCCCTGACTTCAAACTACTAGAGAGCTATAGTAATAAAAATGGTTTGGTATGAGTGCAAAACAGACAGGTGGATCAATGAAACTGAATTAAAGACTCCAACATTAATCCACACACCTATAAAAACACCTGATTTTTAACAAGAAGCCGAAATTATATGACAGAAAAAAGAAAATCTCTTCAACAAATGCTGCTGGCATAGCTTGATGTCAACATGTAGGAGAATGAAAATAGATCCATGTCTATCACCCCACACAAAACTTTAGTCCAGGTGTATCAAAGACCCAAACATAAATATAGTTACACTGAACCTGATAGAAGAGAAAATGGGAAGTAGACTTGAATTCATTGGTACAGGAGACTACTACCTGAATATAACACAGTAGCACAGACACTGAGCGCAACAATCAATAAATGGGACCTCCTGAAACTGAGAAGCTTCTGTAAGTCAAAGGATATGGTCAGTAAGATAAAATAGCAGCCTACAGAATGGGAAAAGATATTCACCACCCCCACATCTGACAGAGGGCTGATCTCTAAAATATATAAAGAACTCAAGAAGCTAAACATCAAAATACCAAATAACCCAATTTAAAAAATGGATTACAGATGGGGTACAGATCTAAACAGAGAATTTTCAACAGAAGAATCTCAAATGGCCAAAAGACACTTAAATTATGCAACACCCTTAGTCATCAGGGAAATGCAAATCAAAAAGACTCTCAGATACCGTCTTACACTTGTCAGAATGACTAAGGTCAAAAATACTGAGGGTAGCTTTTGTTGCAGAGGATATGGAGTAAGGGGAACACTCCTCCACTGCTGGTGGGAGTGCAAACTTGTACAGTCACTTTGGAACTCAGTATAGTGGTCTCTTAGAAAACTGGGACTCAATCTATCTCAAGACCCAGCTATACCAATTTTAGGCATATACCCAAAAGTTGCAGAATCATACAAGGACACCTAGTATGTTCATAGCAGCATTATTTATTTTTTGTGTGATTTCTTTATTGCTATTTATTGAGCTCTACATTTTTCTCTGCTCCCCTCCCTGCCTTTCCCCTCCCCGCTTCAACCCTCCCCCAAAGTCCCCATGCTCCCAATTTACTCAGGAGATCTTGTCTTTTTCTACTTTCTACTTCCCATGTAGATTATATCTATGTAAGTCTCTCTTAGTGTCTGTATTGTTGTCTAAGTTCTCTGGGATTGTGGTTAGCAGCTTTATTCATAACAGGCAGAACCTTGGAACAACCTAGATGCCCCTCAACCGAAGAATGGGTGAGGAAGATGTGGTACATTTGCACAGTGGAGTACCACTCAGCTGTAAAAAGTGATTACTTCATGAAATTTACAGGCAAATGGATGGAAATAGGAAAAAAAAAAGCATTCTGAGTAAGGTAACCCAGACCCAGAAAGACAAACATGGTATGCACTCAGTCATAGATGGTTATTAGCAGTAAAGTATAGGATGACCAACTTGTAATCCACAGCCCCAGATAGACTAGATAACAAGAGGGACCCATAGAGGGATGCATAGATTTCTCTGGGAAAGGGAAGTCCAAAAGATCTCCTGGGTAAACTGGGAGTTGGGGGGTTAGGGGTATGGAGGGATGGGAACTAGAGGGAGTGGGTTTGGTGAGTTGAGTGTTGTACTGGAGACAGAATGGAGGGGAAGAGTGATGAAAGAGATTGCTTGATGAGGAGCAGGTATTGTGTGTGGGGTTAGGGAGAAACCTAGTGCCAGGGAAAGTCCCAGGAACCCACAAGGATGACCCCAATTAAGATTCCCAGCAATGGTGGACAGAGTGCCTGAACTGGCCATCTACTGTAAGTAGATTGGCGACTTCCCTAATTGCCATCAGAGATACTTTATCCATTAACTGATGAAAGCAGAGGCAGAGACCACAGAAAGGCATTGCGCTGAGCTCCAAGAGTCTTGCTGAAAGAAGGGAGGAGGAATTGTACCAGCTAGGGCAAGTTATGATGGGGGAACTCACAGAGACAGCTAAGCTGACCTGAGCTCACAGAAGCTCACAGAAGCTCATGAACGCAGTCAAGGAGCCTGTGCAGGACCAACCCAGGTCCTCTGCATGTGTGTGGCAATCGTGTAGCTTGGTCTCCTAGTAAGGCTTTTAACAGTGAGAGCAGGACCTTTTCCCAGCGCTTAGCTGACTTTTGGTAACTTGTTCCCCATGCTGGATTACCTGGCCCCACCTTGGCATAAGGGGAGGAGCTTGGTCCTACCTCAACTTGATGTGCCATGCTTTGTGCAAGCCCATGGGAGGCCTGTCCCTTTCTGAATGGAGATGGAAGAGGAGAAGATGAAGAGGGGTATGTGGGAAATGGGAAGGGATAGGAGGAGAGGAGGGAGGGGAAAGTGGTTGTTGTGTAAAATTAATTTATAAATGTTAGTTAAATTAGAAATAAGTAAAGAAAAATAAAGAGTTGCCCCTTGTCAACCACTGGAGATTGGTTCCAGGACAAACATAATCATCAGATATTCAAGTCCTTTATATAAGGTTGTATTCATATACCATCTATATTTAATTCAATGTAAATGCTATGTATATTATTTCATATTACTTAGAAAATAGTGTTAAGAAGTTTGGACACATACTTTCTTTTTTTTAATTAGGCAGGATCTCATTAGCTCAGAATGAACTTGAATTTTCTATGTAGTATAAGTTAAATTTGAACTCTGGATCCTCCTGTTTTGGCCTCCTAAGTACTAGAATTGTAGGTGTGTGCTACTATGTATCACACCACACAGAAGCATGCTGTGGAAAAATCCTTCTGTACACTGTGTGACTATGTTTCTATGATTGGTTTAAAAAACAAGCTGACTGGCCAGTAGCTGAACAGGATAAAGATAGGCAGGAAAGCCAATCTGAGAATGAAGGAATGAGGAAGGAAGAATCACCAGTGGGATGGAGAATGAGTCAGACACACAAAATGGGGTGGAGATAAAAGCCATGAGCCTTGGGGCAGCACATAGATAAATAGAAATGAGTTAAGTTGTAAGAGCTAGTTAGTAATAAGCCTGAGCTATTGGCCGAGCATTTACAATTGATAAGCCCCACTGTGTTTATTTGAAAGTGGCTGTCAGATCAGGAACTCTCTGCCTAGAGAAGAAATTTGTGAATACCTTTTATTGTGATGAGCTGGATCTGCCAATGTTGAACCCAAGGTTGCAGAGGACTTGCTAAGTACAGATCTGTATAAAAGCTTGGGTTCCCATTGGCTTTTGCTTTATATCAAAACCTTTCTCCTCAAACTCTGTCTGGTGTGGCTTAGCAAGATCTCTTTTGTCCTGTGGGTCTGTTCTAATTCCCATCTCTCACTCTTCTTCTTCTGGTGGAAGTGTACAGGCTTTCAAGAAGGCAAATCTAGACTTTCTAGCTCATCTTTCATTGTGAGGAGACGATGTTTTCCAGATTGCTCATGCCTTGAACCTGGCAGCCCTCTGTTTTGGTCTCATTAGTGAAGATGCATGTTATCATTTCCTTTTCCTTTTTCTTTTGTCAGTGTAGTAGCTACAAAGTCATCATTTATTATGGTTTTTCCTTTGCATCTCTGTAGTTACTAACAAAACTGAACATCTCTTCATTTGGGAATCTTTTAGGTCAACCTCATCTGTCAACTTCCTATTGACAGGTTTGCCCATTTTCCTGTTGAGGCATAGCAATATGGTCACAAAATATTTTCAAATTTCTATATATCTAAACATCATAGTTACATTTGTAAGGTCATTAAAAGTTAATAAGATGTTCACCATTGACATATAAAGATGATGTGTACACTAACTTTTTGGATTTATTATGAAATGAAATGAGGAATGGGGTGGAAATTTCCACTTGAACATCATGTTCTTATATGAAAACATGTACTACCTCACTAGAACATGGCTTTCTAAAACAAATACACTGTATGCTTAGAAATAATATTAGATAAAACAGTTACGTACGACAATGTCATTATCTGCCATCTATATTTTTTCCTTTTGGTTTTTCCAAGACAGGGTTTCTCTGTAGCTTTTGGAGCCTGTTCTGGAACTAGCTTTTATAGACCAGGCTGGTCTCGAACTCACAGAGATCCTCCTGCCTTTGCCTCCCGAGTGCTGGGATTAAAAGCGTGTGTCACCACCACCCGGCCTGCCATCTATTTTTAAGAGCTGCTATACCATATACAAATTTATATTATCTAGAACTTACCTATCTTCTACCTATCACTTACCTATCTATCACCTATCTAAGAGCTAAGTTGTACCACATGCACAAATATATCCATATCTATCATCTATCTTTGTCTGTCTACTATCTACTTACCTATCAATAATCTACCTATCATCTACCTATCTATCTAAGATTATCTATTAGCTATTATCTCTCTTTAAATGAAGACAATACAAATATGGAACATAGTAACAACACCTGGTCAATCATACGTGAAGGATGCTTTAATTTTATTTTGCAATTTTTTTTATGTTTTTTTTTTATATGTTTGAAGCTTTTCTTTCCAGGTTACAAAGCCTTTAAAATGGAATAAAATGTAATGTCTGCAACAGATGTGGTTTTAAGGTCAAAGTTAATTGCTGGGATGTAGCTTACAAGTACAGTTAAAAATGAAGATCGATTAAATTACGGAATAACGAAGGTAATAATATTGTTCTTGTTAAAGGACTAATTTGGTACAAAAGCATTGAGACAGTTTTGAACTTTCTTGAAAACAATTGCTGTTTCCCTGCATTTTCTGCTTCCCCATGCCTCGATCAAAAGCCACTTATCCACCGGTTCCCCAATTAAAATCCTTTTTGATCTGGTTCCTTCTTGGCTGTAAAAACTCAATGAGAGCATTGTTGCTTAGATCAACACACTCTTCGCACACACATATTCTAGGTCCTCCATCACTGGGTTCTACCAAAAGATCCCGTCCCTAGTGTAACAAAGAAGCTCTTTGTAAGGCTCACTGTGGGGAATGAAACGGAGTGTGTTTTGTTTGACGGAATAACATAGTTTTATAAAGCTTATGTAGAGTTCCTAATTCCTAATACCAAATAAAGCCAAAGGTTGCTCTACAGTCTTACATGTGCAGTCATTTGCACAATGACAGGAACAACGTGCATCCAAAGTGGGACCATGATGGGAAGTTTGGCAAGGGTCACCTTGGATAGGATCAGGAAGTAGGTTGGGGACTGAAAGTGAAAGTAAACTGGGTTTGGTTGGAGATTCCAAGCTCCAAGAGACTATGCTGGAAAGCAGAGACCGCCTCGCCTGTACTGTTGAGTTCCTGCCTTCATAGTCAGCAAAGAATCCGATCCCCATTAACACCCAGAGTGGCATTCCTATGTCCTGTCCCCAAGACCCAAACCAGCCCAGCCTAAGGAAGGCTTCTCAGAAATCCACATACCAAATAAGTCCAAATTAAGAAAACGATCACAGAGGAACAAAATCTTATCACAGCAGAAATGGTGAGGACACCAGCGAGAGCAAGATAAAACTTTGTAAAGACTTGACATAAAGCAATCTACGTACATAACACTGCTGTGTGTGCACCATAGAAGGCTATCCCATGCCGAATAACCAGAACTCCGGCCTCATCCTGAAGGAGAAGTTGTGGGGAAGGTGGCAAGCGGTACAGGAAGTAGAGTTAGCCAGGCCTAAGCTGCTCTTGGCTTCCCCTGTAATAACAAGGTTCCTCTAGACAGCCAGCCTTCCCAAGCTCTGGCCGTTGCAAATGACTGTGCTTGCAGCTGCTGAAAGGGGAGTTTCATTGTGCAGGCTGCATTTATATGTGTCAGGAGGAGCTGGGGGTGGGGGTGGGGTGGGGTTGTTATTCAATAACAACAGAACTAACCCACAATTATACTATCCACCCACCCACCCCTTCTGGTTCCAAGAACTAACCTGTTGAGCACAAAGAAGCTTTGCTAGGCCCAGATCCAGACCAGAGAGCTGCGGCGAGACCCACCCTGGGAGTTTGCAAGAAGCACAGGGAACACTGTACCTGAACTCACTTTTTGCGTTTCCTTAGAAGCAGCTTGAAAAGTGACCAGGGAAGAGGAGAGTGGCAGGAGTCCCTTTCCTGGAAGGGAGTCACACTTCCTTTTAGCGGAGGCACTCAGACCACGTCTGGAGTGTATCTGGAGTGGCCTTTTCCACTTACCATGGTCCCCAGTGGAAACAATGCCTCCCAGGTAGCCACAGGCTGCCGGTCATACTTCCAGCTCAGAAGCAACCCCAGGCTCTGTCCTCCCAGGAGTGTTGAATCAGTAACGAACCGAACCATCAGCTTCAGCAAACAAAGTCTGGCAAGAAAGGCTTTTAAACAAATGCTGTTGGTTTCACCGGAGCCCTTGAAACAAACTATGAGGGACAGGGTGAAACTTGGCAGGGTTTGTCTATGCTGAGGAGGCAAAGGCCAAATCCTGCAGCAGCCAAATGTGCAAATGCCCAGAAAAATGAAAATATGAAGCATCACCTTTTACCCTTCAGATATAAATGCTTCTGATACAACACTGCTGATAATCGATGCTGAGATTCAATCATCAAAGAAAGATGGAGCCGAAGTATACACACTATCCTATGTGCTTCAGGACCCAGTAGCCCAATACCAAATCAGAAAAACAGTGGAAAGCCACACTGGATGCGGGAGATGCTCAGGAAAAGGCCTGCTGATGGCAGTGTATGCAGCCACGAAAAATGAACTATGTGTCCTGCTCATGCCAGTCAAGGGCTCTAGCACTGAGCTACATTTCCACCTTGGTCTGTTTTGAGGATCTTCCCACGCCCTCCATCCAGTGCTCCTGATGGCTCCTGATGAAGCTCTAACCACAAGTGAAGCTTGCAGATGGTGTCTTTTAGCCAGGCGCATCATCAGTGATAATAGAGAGAGATGTGCTGTTGATGGAGGGAAAGAGAAGGGCTTTAGGTAGGTGACCATCACCAGGTGATAATGGCCGGGGTTCCAAAGACGGCATCTTTCATTGTCATGGAGACCTTCATCTACTGAACTGCTGGTGGGGTGGGGGTGGGGTCACATATTGATAACCTCTTTGCTGCCTTGAAATAAGTCTCTGGGAAGCTCCTGTGTTGCTGACCAGGCGGGGCATCATCAGAGAATCGGCAGGGTTGATTTGACAGGACGATGAAGTATCCCTTCTAGTGTGGTGGGACACTGGTTCATCAGGGTGTCCTGCAGGTGTCCCAACAGGGACTCAAGCAGCTGAGCCTGGGCCACTCTACATCCAAGTTTCACACCCATATCCCAGTTTAATTGATTTTTCCAGCAATCACTGGATAAGTGAATACATTGCACAGATCCAGCCTTTATGCTAGCATCAGCCATGTCATCTTATGGGAACGGCTTAACCCTTTTGTGCCTTAGGGGATATTGCCTGACTCTGACAATAGTAGTTATGACAACTAACTGGATTAAATGGTTATTATGTGTTCTTTGGTACTTCATTTCTCATTTTTATTACATTGCTATAATGTGAGCAGATTGTGGTGGCTACAGATGTCTAATTTGTAAAAATTAGATCAAAACTAAAACAGAGGTTTAAAAAGAAAAATGCAACGAGATTGTTAATGTGCTTCCTGTCAAAAGAAATGGTCAGATAGATCATTGCCTCTCTCATTCTCTGATGGAATACCTGACAAGAAGCAGCCCGAAGGAGGAAGGCTTATTTGGGCTCACAGTTTGAAAGCACAGTCATGAATGCTGTCCCTGCATTCTGATTGAAATCAGAGAATACCTACTCTTAATCAACAGCCAGACCATCGCTCCATCCCTTATATCATGAGATAAACACGAACACACACCACCACCACCACCACCACAACAACAACAACAATAACAGAGATGTAACACCACAACCCACCCACCCCCCCCCCTTTTTTTGAGACAGGATCGGCTAGCCAGCACCTTGCTAGATAGCTGAGGATAACTTTGACCCTCTCATCCTCCTGTTTCTACCTCCCAACTGTTAAGATTTGAGAAGTATGTCACCATGTCGAGCCTGTATTTGTGTTTTAGAAAGAAGGCCTTGAGGAGCATTTACTTAGGTGATAAGTTGTAGAACAACACACAGGGCTTTATGTTTCGGCTGCTTTTATTACCCATCGTTGTTATCAGACATCTGTTGGAGACATTCTCCGTGTAAGGTATTTATTTTAGGTGCCAAAAAAGTTTCAACAAAATGAAAAGCTCAGATTATGAGACATACTGATATTTTATGTTCTACTGAAATGAAAAAGAAAAAAAAACACATGCCGCCAATGAAAGTATAACATGATGTTCTTTTGTACCTTGGAATTTTTTTTACTGTTTGTTGGGAGAGCTTTCTTGAATGCATTTAGATTACATTTCCCCATCTTTCACTCTGTGTACAAGAAAGACTTGAAATTACTAGGTGAAGATATTCCTAAAATTATTTACATACACAGTTGAACTGTTCTGAATGGCAATATTCTCTATCTAGTGCTTTTCAAGGTTTGACATTTCGGAATCAATAGAAGTAAAATACTGGGGTGGTGGGAAAGAGATGGATTACCAGTTTAGAATGTGGCCTGTTCTTCCAGAAGATAGGGGTTCGGTTCCCATAATGGAAAAGAGAAGAAGCAGAAGAGGAGGTGGAAGAGGAGGAGGAAAAGGAAGAGGAGGAGGAGGAGGAGGGGGGAGGAGAAGGAGGAGGAGGGGGAGGAGAAGGAGGAGGGAGAGGAAATAGCAGGGGGTCAGTCTGCACCATTTTAACAATTCTAGGATGCTGGCATTCTGGAAGCATTCAAGAACTCCAGTGTGTGAACATTGGAGCACTTCTCAGTCAGTGACCTGCTTTTGTTTCCACATCTTCTTGCATTTGGTGAGTTTTCTTAGGTGAGCACCACAAGACTGGTCACCACTGTGGTTGAAATTATTCTTATTTTCTGGGAAGTTAAAGTGCAAAACATGCATGTTTTAGCATCATAGAGGCATGGTAAAGTCTTTTGAGAGAAAATATGACTGGGAATCTGATCACGTTTAGAAAGAAGACTTTAGAAACATGGTGGTGATTTACATAGCAAGGGAATCCCATTTCTGTGCCTCACAGCGTGGGAGATGCCCAGGGTTGAAGACTCACCACAGGGCAGGGGAGAGAGCTACCTGCTACCTCAGTAAAGTGTGGAGTATGAGGAGTGACCAGAGTCTGATCCACAGCACTCAAACTAAAGACAAAACAAAACAAAACAACAACAACAAAAAAAACCTCCTAAATTCAAGCGTCAGGGAGATAGATGACAGGCATATCCTGTGGACTGACTGGCTAGCCAGTCTAGCAAAATTAGTGAGCTACAGGTTGATTGAGCGGCCCTAGCTCAAAAAATGAGGCAGAGGGCTGAAGAGATGGCTCAACGGTTAAGACTACTTGCTGCTCTACAGAGAACCTGAGTTTAGTTCCCAGCACCTACTTGGTGGCTCACAGCTCTCAGCAATCCCAGTTCCCCCACAGGCACCAGACACGTGCACACATGCCAGTAAAGCCCTCACACACATAAAATAAAAATAAGTAAACCTTGAAAAAACATAAGGTGTAAAGTGATTGAGAAAGACACCCAATGTTGACTTTCTGTCCTATACATGCATACCCCCACTCACACACACAGATTTCAAATTCAAAGCACAAAAGATGTTCGTATTGTGTCCTAAATTAAGAACAGCAGCAACAAATCCATGGGCGTGCCCCGTGGCACAATGCCACTCTCAATAAGTAAAAAATTGGTTATATAATTAGTGACGGAAGAGAGCTGACTGTGCTGGTTAGGATTCTCTGTGTAGCCTTGACGGTGCTGGAACTCTCTGTAGACCAGACTGGCCTTGAACTCACAGACCTGTGCCCACTTCTGCCTCCCAAGTGCTGATGTTAAAGGTGTGCGCTGCCACCACCCCACATTGGGTAGGTTTTTGACAACTCCTCAAAGCAATCCATAAAATTAAGAAGATTGTTTTCTCTCTTCTCCCTCCTTCCTAGAAGATCCTTACTCTGGGGAGTTGCTGCCCCTTGGAAAGGAATGCTGCACAGAGACCTGGAAATCTGAGCAGGCAGCCCTTCCCCTACCTATCACACATTGCATCATTCCCTTTCATCCAATCACATCTCTGCATAATGGTCCATTCCCTATTGTCCTCTTAGCATGAGTAGCTTTTCCTAGGTCTTTGAGGCTTCATTTCTGAAGGTCCCCACAACACACCAAACTTTGATGAAATGCATTTTTTAAAATACCTCTCCAAGTTAACAAATATTGTATCTTTGTCACCGAAGTGACAGCAGCGATTCTGCTGGGTGAGGATGTACCATCCCCTTTTCTGCCTCCTCCAAACAGAGGAGAGAAAATACTATTCCAAGGCATAGACTAGGTTTCTTACTAGCCACAATCATCCCTTGAACTCCAGACTACAAGGTTGCTCCTGGGGCAGAAGAAACAAATTTCTATTTCTAACCTTTCTTTACACGGCCTTGTGAAGAGAGAAGGATGGGGTTTATTTTTCCTCTCAGTTGCAGCCAGCCACCTCCCTAGCTCAACAGCTCCTCTCTCAGCTGTGCAAACGTCTTCACCTAGCTCTCCTGCAGGGTGAAATATCCCGGGTCATGGCAGGGAGTCTTTCTATAGTTAATTAAACCAGCTGGCCCTCCAGCCTTTAACTTCTCCGGCTACACAAACCAAACAACTTCATTCAAGTCAAACCCAAGTGGGGAAACCAGTCTTGGCCGTGTTTTAACCAGATGCCTCAGCAAATTCGGACTCAGACAGAATTCTTTTCTTGTCACTTCGCTGGGTCAGTGCTTTGGCCACACACGGTGCTTGGTGCTGGGGGCTTTTCTCTGAAGGCTTCTTTTACAGTGAGGACTTCTTGGAAATGCTGTTTTACCTCAAGTGGCCCGTGAAGTGCACTCACCTAGCTGAAGTATGGACACTCAGTGAGTACTAATACTTGTTCTTCAGGTTCTGCTGGTCTGTGATAAACACACACCTAGAAGCCAAGGGCAGCACAGGCCAAGACCTCAGAGTTTCTCCCGTATTCTTTTAAATGTTTCTCTTTGCCACTACATTTCCTAAATAAAGCAAATTGTTCTTGCGAGCTAGTGAATATAAAATCTGTGGAACCGAATAGTTGAAAATGTTTGGAACCCTGATTATCTTGCAAAGCAGGACCTCTGAGTATATTACTCCCCTCCAGCCCCCCCCCCCCCCCCAGTTTTCAGGGTAGAGTGAAGTACAAAGAGTCCTTGAAATCAGCTCATTTATTCGGCGAATACGTTTTGAGTTCTGTGATGTGTTAGGCACAGAAATCGGGTGAAACAGCATTCAAATAGAAAACGACGAGATTTACCGTCAGGTCTGTCTTTATATATGAGCCATGTTTCATGTTACTTAATTCCCTTATTTATAGACTGGGAAAAGTTAGGGCTCTGTCTACCCAAAAATGCAGAGAACAATGCACATGGAATGCCATTTCCATCATTGCTGTGTCCATTGCATCTCTCCCCTCCTCTACAGTGCCCTCATCAGCACCATCATCATTTCTACTGTCTTAGGTCGGTTTTCTAGAAACCCAAGAAGGAAGTCTTTCCTGAAGGGAATTTATGTCTGTAAAGGAGTGGGATAGGGAAAACTGGGCAAGGAGGAAAGACAACCTCTGATGATACTTGTGTTGGTGACTTAGCTTGTTTCTGTGACAAAATTCTGGCAGAAGCACCTTTAGAGGGAAGGGTCTATTTTGGTAAATGGTTTAATATTTTAATTTAATCCTCCATCATGGTGGAGGAGACCTGGTGGCAGGAATGTGAGATCACATTATATTCATAGTTAGATGGGGAGAGGGAGAAAAAGACGGCGGGGGCGGGGTGGATATGCTGGTGCTATAGACCACATATAGAGTGTTTCTTACCACCTCAATTAACTCAATCTAGAAGCTTCCTCACTGAATGACCAGGGGCCAGCCTCCTAGGTGGTTCTAGATACCATCAAGCTGTCAATCAAATTGACCACCACAGGGTTTAACAGAGGCCACAGGCAGCTAGGGGACTGAGATGACCCTTCCAGTTTGTCCAAAGTGAAGACAAGGCCCCCTAGTACTGGAAACATAAGCACCTTGGTTCTGAAGGGGAGTTATGGAGGGAAATATCATTAACACATTCTGGACCTTGGCAGGCCTTGAGGTAGTCCTGCCCTTAAGGTCACACAGTCATTTTATTTCCTTTCCACATCACAAGAAGAAAGAAAAGACACAGTTGCCATGACCGGAAGCACATGTTATAGCTGAACCTTGAAGGGCCCTAAGAGGGCTTGCGTCTACCATCTGCCGCAACAGTGCAGAGGCACACGCTGGACACTGATTCCTTCAAACTCTTTTTTTTTCCACACTAACTGCACTGTAGCTTCCATTCCACGCATTACATGATAGACCCCAGGGCAGGGGACGGCTCTGCAGGTCAATTGGTTAAAGTACCACCTTGTGATTAAGAGCTCTGTAGAACTCTATCAAACATTGTGCAGCCCCAACTCGGTGGCCCAATCCCTGTAAAGAGGCGCGCTCTGCATTTTCAACCTGCTGGGGCTGAACCTAATCTCCCAGGTTGTCTATTACTTTTGTTCTCATTGATGCACTGTGAGACAACCCAGATAAGAATCGATCTATCTTCCATGAACACATACATGTTTTTGAACAGTCCTTTGTTTTGAAATGTGCCCAGTTCCTTTTTGTAATGATTTGCAATGTTTTCAAAACCAGTGCATGGCCTTGCTCCTTGGCCTACCTTCTTGAACTGTGACGATCACCTCATGGGTTTTCTATCCCACGTAGGAAGGATTTGACAAATGTCTTTCGTGCTGTTAGGTCTCTCCTTCTAGGTGGTTTCATGTTAAAAACACTAGTATGTACCCTCCATGTGTGAATGGATGTGGTTGACAAATAAAGCATTAAGCCAAATCTCCTGTAATCATCCATTAACGCAGTGAACTCTTTTTTTCGAATGCTAGTGACAGATTCCGTGTAGACTTAAGTACAATTCAGTTTTGTCTCTGCTTGAAAATTTGAAAATATTGAGATCTTGGTGGAGACTTGTTGAAGGATTTTTCTTTTGAAGTGCTATTAAAATGACCCCTGCTCGCTCTCTCTCTCTCTCTCTCTCTCTCTCTCTCTCTCTCTCTCTCTCTCTCTCTCTCACACACACACACATGTACATACACACTTAATAAAAACATTGACCAGAACAACACAAACCTTTAGGAAAACAATTTTAAAGTGGAGAGAAATTAATTTCTATTTCCATCCCCCATGGTCAAGCTCGCTAGACTCACAAGCACCCCAGGGAAGGGAATTAAGAGGACCGGATGAAGCAGATGGAGCATCCCGCTCACCAAGTGAAGAAGAAATGAACTGTTTTAGAAGTTGCACCCCCCGTTTTCGCCACACAGTATTTATTTAGAAAATGTGAGCGCCTCCTCTCAGCTGTGAAAATCTATCATAAAGAAGACCAGCTGTTTCTCATTATCAGCCAGTTACCTCGGCAAGCCATGGTTCCATACGGTCCAGAATCGTGTTTCCGCTCAACTTTCAAGCAGATTAAAACAAATAATCTCATTTGCAGATTCAGATCCCCAGGTGAGATGACTTCACTGAACTGGACGGGGGAGGAGGATGAGTAGCTCAATATCCCTGCACGGATTGTCTCTGAACTGAGTTCAGATGTCAGATTTCCTGAGCGTCCTCAAGGGTCGTCAACCCCAGCTCTGACAGAATTTTAAGAGGCACCATGGTAATTAGAGATCATTTGATTATGTCCACATTAGTCTTTTCATTTTTCTCATATTAAAGCTCACGCTACTCGAGTCCCTATATCTCTTCCTATTTCCTTGGTGACTGCCATTCATCCAGATACACAGATCGAAAGACAGATCGAAAAAAAAAAAAAGAAAAAAAATGAGATTAATTAAACACATTTTGTTTGTCCATCCAGACGCTTAGGGGCATAATTTAGAGGTAGAACCATCATGCTATTAAAGCTTTCCCATCAGGGAATTCTGTACGATAACCACTCTGAAGAGAACTAGCACACTATAGGACCACAGGGGGATGCTTGTTTTTCTTTGTTGTTTTGTTTGCTTGTTTTGCTTTGCTTGGCCAGTGCTCTATCACTGAGCTACACCCCCAGCCCCTGGATTTTTGAGACAAGACCCCACTGTGTACCCCAGACTGGCCTTGAACTCGCCCGTCTTCCCACTGCAACCTCCTTAGGGCTGTGACCATAGGTGTGTATGTGCCATCACGCCCCATGAGAAAAGCATATTTTCCCCCAGCAAATAGCTCCATCTATGCCTAACATCTGACTTAAGTCTGCAAACAGGGAAGTTCCAGGAGGAAGCTGCTGAGCAAACATATTTATAAGCATTGAAGAACTTAGAGCATCGCCTTTAAAGTGTCGGTAAAAGCCTCCTTTTGATCTGTAAAAGTGGAACCTGCTCTGGCTTTTAGCTGCGAGCTTCTCAGCGGAAAGTAAAAGTGCCTGAAGCCTAAGGAAGACTGCCGCAGGCTGGGGTCTCGCTGGCACTAACCGGTCTTCTGCTTTGAAGGTCTAACAGGACTGTCTTAGCCTGCGCTGGGGCCGCCTGGTTAATTATTTACTTTTCTCACTGGTCCTCTCAGATTCTTTTCTTATCAAATGACTCTGTCTAAACTCTAAACAAACAACCTCCCTGGGGCAGTTAGGACTTCACTAAACTGGGTTTCTGTGACGCTGACTGAGCCTATTCTCTCCAGTCTTTCACGGGCTCTCTTGTGCTCAGTAACCAGGAGTAGGCTAAGGCTCACTGGTGCTGCTGTGTTGGTGCTTTATTGGACCTTGCTTCTTTTGACCGCCCCCCCATCCCCAGCCTTTTATTTTTAGATCCCCTACTTATTTTAAGAGCTGTTGTGACTCTCCATTCCATAGAACCTTTCAGATTTCACCTGATAACAAAACCTCTCTGTTCTGGAAAGCCCAAGGTTTTCTGCTGTTTGAGGGTTTGGCTCACGGCCTCTGGAACAGACATAAGGCAAGGCACTCACCCAGACCCTGAATGACTGGACAATTAAACACAACTAGAAACCGAGTTGGTATTTTGGGCTTTGTTCTTCTTCCCTCCCAGACTCCCACCGAAGCAAACTGCTCTGGCCAAATGGGGCAGAAAAAAAGTGAGCAGGTGGGGTGAAGTCAGTCAAGCAGAGGCTCCATTTCTGCACAAACTTTGAGTTTGAGTTCCAAGGTGAGGAAACAGTTATTTTCACCTCAACTACACCACCCTCAACCTCTTATCTTTAAAGGTCTTAGGCAGTATATCTTTTATTAGGCTATTTCAAATCATTCCTGGAAACAGAGGAGATTCTGGAAATGAAGTTAAAAATGAGGGGGAAATATGGATGGGACCAAAAGGGATCCCACAATTTGTTGGTGATCATATATTGAGTCAACACTTCCTTTCTTCATATGTGAGCCAATCCCTCTATAAAGGAGCCAACTGAGAACTTAAGAATTGCCCAGAAGGGTCACAGAGATAATACCTGTCATTTGAGTGGAGGAAGCCAAAGTGAACGAAGTCCTGAGTGGGTGATGTTGCCACAGACGTGACCATGTGAAGGACTCCAGTGCCCAGCCCCACAGGAGTGGACAAGTCTTTCCCAGATGAGGCTCAGTGTGATGGCAGATTCTGGGGGTCTGAGTGAGAATTCTAACAGAGTGTGTAAAAAAAATAAACACCATAGCTTTCTCCTGCAACCAAATATTTACCTCCTGAAGACTGCTCCCCTACAAAGAAAGACTGCTCCTACCCAGATTGGGATGGCTCCTTGATTCAGCTGCACACCTGCCTCCTTGATCTCACTGTGTGCAGTAACTCCACACCCCTGTCCAACTGTACGTAATAAACACTTTGAGTTTCTGGGGTGCTGTGGCTTCTCATCTGAGAGTCCAGACAATCTGATCCCAGCTCTTCTGTGTCCATGTTTCTGTTCATCCATCTACTCATCTTTTCTTCATTTCCCTCCCTGCCCCATCAGGTAAAGTCCCTGGGACTGTGTAAGGACTCAGCACCCACCCTCAAAGAGTCGTAGGTTAGACTAGAACATGGTTCTCTTGAGTCCCTAGACCCTGTTCTCTCAACTCACTCTGTGACACCATTAGTGTTTTTTTTTTTTTCGAGACGGGGTTTCTCTGTGGCTTTGGAGCCTGTCCTGGAACTAGCTCTGTAGACCAGGCTGGTCTCGAACTCACAGAGATCCGCTTGCCTCTGCCTCCCGAGTGCTGGGATTAAAGATGTGCGCCACCATCCCCCGGCCACCATTAGTGGTTTTTAAAGTCTATTCCCTGAATCTGGCAAACTGTCTCTCACCTGTAATCTTAGCACTCTGGGGGCTGAGGTAGGAGGATTGGGAGTGAGTTGAAAGACAGGCTGCGTTATACAGTGATAGCCTGTTCCAAAGCATGAAAGCAAACAACTAAGGAAACATATTCCTTGTTTTTCTAACTAGGGGCAATTGAGTCAGATTGAAGTTAGCAAGACCTCAGCTCTTTCATCTCTACATTTGCATCAGTAACAGTGCCTTGCTAACCCCGTGGCAGATTCAACAAAGGAAGAGCAAACCATTGGGTTCAGCACATACCAATCACCTTTGTTTTCTGGTCATAAATGTCCTCAACCCTGTCATGACAAAAAGAGACTTTGATAAAAATTGAAACTCAGAGATATTTGTTCTCTTCATATTAATACCTTGCAAAGCAACTTCTTCGAATGTGTCCACTTAGGGCATCCTAGCTTCTATCAATTTTGCCATTTTGCACGTAGTTTTTCCTTTGCTTACAATCCAGGCAGGTAGTGAGATTTCAAAACCAGCAGCCATGGTCTGAACTCTACATAGAAATGTGTGATAATGAGTATATATTACACATATGTTATATGTGCATATCGTATATAACTGTGTTGCATTCTTATATTTTAAGATGTTTCTTTCCTTAAGATACCCACCCAGTGTATATAAATTGCTAAAGCATTAGCCCACCCAAATCAACTCTAGTGAAATTATCAAGCAGTTGCATTTACCTATTTGATCTCTATCCATTTTGGCTGCTTATAGATGAAGTGACTCATATTTTTGCCTTAGTAGTAAAAAAATATTATTTGTGACAAATAAAAGGACATGGACATCTTGGTACAGCCATGATTCATTTTGGTTATTGTTTATCAAAATGCCATTCGAAGAATTGATGACAAAAAATTATCCCATTTTTAAACATTTACTTACTTATCTATTTATTTAATTTATTTATTTTTGTTCCTTACTCTTATCCTTATCCCAAACTTAGGTTGATCTTTTTTCTCCAGGTGTGACTCTTTTGGCTGAAGGTTTACCCAGAAGCATATTTGCATAGGGTAACCTTTAAAACCTTTCTTCTACCGACTCAATTTGTTCCAAGCATTCTTGTGGAAAATTATGGGATCTTTTCCATTAAGAATTTTGAGAAAATATTAATCTCCTTCCTTATCTGAAGATGGGAGCCACTTCTTAACAAATCATTAAGCATTAGTCCGAAGTCACTGTAAGGCTGAAGGTTAACATGGCCTTGAGACTTCACTGTTTCAATGAAGCTGTTTCCTTCTCAAAAAAGGACCTCAGCAGAACTTGTATTCATAAGGTCTTTCTGGCTGTGACCGAGCATTAAGGGCATCATTGTATTTAGCTGGAATGTGTGCTTGGTTTTTACACTTTCCTCAGTGACTAATTCTGGAGAACAAGGTGTAAGTTAGCCACGGAGAATGACGACATTGCTTTATCTTTATCATTGCTGTCTGACCAGAACACAACCAGTCACATCATGCCCAAGCAATGTGAACATGGCGGTTTGGCACAGTAACAATAGCAGGCTGATAAGTGACTGATCGGCTTAGCCATAGCATTCTTTTCTCCGGTAGGTCACTGTCCCTTTTTTGTTCCTCAACATCTAGCAATGGTTATGCATTCTGGAAAGATGGCATTTCAAATCAATTAAGTAATATCATGTCCACAGTGGCTGGAATTATCACCCTGTAATACCTTGCTTCTGTGTCCACCTAATTAAAACTATTCTAAATGTAAGCAATTAAGCAATGAGTGCCATAAAGCCCCATAATTAAAATGCATCTTTAGCATGATTTTTTTAACCGAGTGGTTTGGAAGAGAAATAGTTTGTGTGATAAGTTACAAATATGTATGACATATAAAAAATGGTCACCTTATAGTTTGATAAGTAGAGACTATATCTTATGATTTCTCCACATGTAAAATAAGAATTTTAGCACCTAATACATATTTTTTGGTCATGATTCATACAGGGAATCTAATTCAGGTAACAAGAAATTAAATTTCATATTTATATGGAACATTTAATCAACAGTCCTCACTACCAGTCTATTTCAATTAATGAAGAACTAAAGTATAGTAGAATATAACACTTGAAGCCAAGTGGTGTTTCCTCATCGCCTAAGGAGTGTGTGTATCCTTTACCAGACCAACAGCTCAGAAAGGGTAAGCCTGTAGCAAGCAAACCAGTTCCTATCACGGAACACATTCTCAACAAATAGCTCTAGAATTAATCTATATATGGGGTAAATATAAGGAATAACGATGGAATAGATCTCTGAGTTCAAAGCCAGCTTGATCTACAGAATGAGTTCCAGGATAGACAGGGCTACATAAAGAAACCCTGTCTGAAAACAAAAACAAAACAAAACAACAACAACAAAAAAAACAAATCCTTTTTTTCTAGTATCTATCGTATTGTTTTTCAAGGTAATTTCCAAAGTTTAGATGTTTTCCACAGTCATAAAATACAACTAATATTCAGAGATGTAAAACATATTATAGGATGTCTTCGAAAAGTAATTTCCAATCATCCTACAAATAAGATGGAATGAAATAAAACATAATTTAAATATAGAATTGTTGCTTAACCACAGAAAAATAAAAGACCCATCCATTTCAATGGTGTTCAGATTTTACCTGACGTATTTAGTAGAAAATGAAACAAAACCACTTCTCATGTTACATAAACATGACATTTTCTCCTAAGGAATCTAAATTACAGAAGAAAAATAATTTGTCAAAAGAATATTAGATCATGCTTCCATAAATTTCATTTGAGTGTTGCTTGAAAAAAAATAAAGGATGGAAAGATTTTAAATCTTGTTGTTTGAGTTTTTTTCTACAAATTTTGAGCAACATTTTCCCCTCCAGGGGCGTTCAGTTAACAAGTAAAGGGAAAGAGTGTGGGCTGATTTCTCTCTCAGCAACCATCACAAGACACGGGAGCCAACTTTCATATTTTTGAGAAAAAAAATTATGTGCACAAACTAAAATTATGTAAATCTAAGTAAGCTTGTTACTTTCGAAAATGTCCAGATAATTAAATTTATGCAGATTGTTGACTCTAACAGAGTTCATCAACCACTTGTTGCTGGAGAAGCACAAGTCCAAAGAAACACCACTGGAAGCCAAAGCCTTCCCTGTAAATTGTAATTCCATTTCTTCATAGGCACAGCTGGACTGGGGAAGATGAGCGTCAACCATGCTCTTGAAGAAGTCTGTGTGGGGGCCTGAATGTGTCTCACTTCTCAGGGGAGTTGCTGACTTTAAAACTCTCCTGTTGGATAATTTTATTTTAAAAAACTCAGATGAAAAGAAAATCACAAGAAGGATTCTTCATGGAGTCCTTCATCAAATGCACCTGGGTTGGAAGAAAATGCTTATTACTGCGCTTGACCCCTTTAGTGGGCTTCGCTCTAATGAAGCAGGCTGAGGTAGACGATCTGTCTTTAGAGCAGACTCACTAACATATGCGACTTGACTCAGGCTGTAGTCGATACGAACATATGCAACTCCATTTAGTCTATAGTCGAGATCATTCTATATAAATATACTTCCCGCAGACATATGGAAATACGTCTCAAAAGCCTATACATCTTTAGGCGGTTAATTAGCATAAGAGCATGGAAACATAAGATGATAATGCAAAGTCTGTGGATGACAAAGCACTTAGGTTCCTCTAAGATGACAGTGACTGTCTCGCAGGGGCACAGCTTCTGTCCACTCTTTGTGTCTTCACCCAGTATCTTCCTGTGTAACCCAGGCTGGCCTTAACTATTTTGATCCTCCAACCTCAACCTCCTAAGTGGTGGGGTCACAGGTGTGCGCCATTACATTGGTTAGTGTATATCTTCATAAAGATAAAAAAAATCAATTAATTCTTTGACAAAGAAAATAGTGGAATCTAGATTCCCTTGAGGATTTTTTGAGAAGGCAAGTCATCCAGTTGCTTCCATCTGAAGTATTTGTTTTGAATTTGGAGATGATCCCTAAAAGATTGCCCCCCCCCAAGCCCACAGATCTGTATTTTCATTGAAATCTCACAATTTCCTGTACATTTCCCTGTTGAGATTATTTCTATTAGATTTTGGTACTTGTAATTTGTAAAGCCTGCGTGTATCCAGTGTTTCCTCACGCTCCCTCAATTGCGGCACGCTAGAGTGTGTATAGGGCTCAAACTGCACACACTAAAGGTCTGGCTATTCCCACTCCCCTCGTCATTGTCAGTTCCCAGCTGGAGTGGTCTCAGCTGTAATTGCAGTCAATTGCTGTGGCTGTAAAACCATAGCAGAGCCCCACAGGCTGCCTCCACGTCTCTGGGGGCAGGCAAGGCCACCATTGTGTCCAGGGGAGTTTCAGTTATGGCAATTTGCCACCTAGGGCTAGTACAACTCAAATCACAGAAGCCATGGTTTCATCAGAGTCTATCTGGAGGGCTCAAATGCAAAATAATAATAATAATAATAATAATAATAATAATAATAACTACACAGCAGTGAGGAGGAGACTGTTTAAGATACACAGCTTCATTCCATGTGACCTGACAGACAGTCATGTTTTCTTTACTTTTTATTTTTAATTACTTTTACTTATGTGCATATGTGTAACTGCATGGGCTTATGTGTACCTCATGTATTCAGTAGCCTTAAGAGGCCAGAAGATGGTGTTGGATCACTTGGAGCTAGTTATAGGTGACTGTGAGCCATCCTGTGGTTGCTGGGAACCAAACCAGAGTCCTTCGTAAGTGATCTTATAGGACATCACCCTCACTCTGCCTTTTAGACACCAGATCTTCAAAGTCTCAAATGCCACGTGATGTTGTTTTGCAAGCTAGGGGAGAACTTTCAACTCTCACATTACGTTGTTTGAGAGAGATTCAGAACGGTGAAGCCTGTGCTCCTGTGTGGACAAGGATTTTAAAGCTGTCAGAAAAGAAGTTGAATCCAAAGACAAAGAAAAATGACAAAGTCTAAAACAAACTCCCTGGTTCAGTCTGCCGTGGGCTCAAGGCAGAGACGTGGACATTTGAATAAGATGTTGAGACTCTTCAAACCTGTCTCTGTTACTTCGTACAAGATGGAAGGGACAAAAGGTGATCTTGATGATGTTAACCCTGGGGAAGAGATGACATAGCCTTAGAACTGCTGCTTCTTCTATAAATCCTATAGTCATGCAGATCCTTGCCTTATGAATGCTAGTGCCACTCTGGGGAGGGTCCCAACTCAGTGGCAGGGTAGGCATTAGAGAGGGTCAAGAGGGAGGAAAGGGCGAGGAAATGAATGAAGTTAGTTACTTTTCAGTGGCTATGATCAAGGTAACTTATATGAAAAAGTGTTTAAGTTGGGGTTCATAGTTCCAGAGGGTAGAGTCCATGACGACCCTGGCAAGCAGCATGGCAGAGGCAGACAGGCATGGAGCTGCAGCGGTGGCTGAGAGCCTATATTCTGACCCTCAAGCACAAGACAGAGAACTGCCTGGGAGTAGTGTCGTCTGGTCAAACCTAGAAGCCCATCCCAGCAATACACCTCTTCCAATAAGGCCACGCCTTCTCATCCTTCCCAAATAGTTCCACCAACTGGGGACCAATCATTCAAATAGATGACCCTATGGGGGAGGTCATTCTCATTCAAACTACCGCATAAGGCCCCTGGGACAAGGTGACATCTGAACAAATCGGCAGGCTTCAAGCGGACAAGTGCGGGAAGCAGAGCAGGCAATGAATGAGGTGAAGAGTGGTAGAGGTGAGGAAATGTGTGGCCTGCAGGATGCTGCAGATGAACAAAGGTCAAAGTACCCACCGGGCCTTTCTTCCCAAGCCATGGCACTTGAACCTACCATTGTAGGTGAGGTAAAAGCCCTCAAGTCTTTTGAGTTGGGGAGTGAGAGAGTTATATGTGTTTTAGGCAGGGTAAAGAGAGCAGAATGAATAAGAGAACACCAGTTAGGCTGCTGCCAAGGACGATGGCCTATGAAGTGGAGGTGGAAGGGGCTAGTATACGACAGACAATGGCACTATGGAAACAGAACAAGATGAGTAAAGACAAGTGCACTTCACCATAGAGTGGAAGGAGATGAACATGTGAGTTAGCAGTTAGCATCTCTCTCCTCTCCTCCCTCCCCCTCTCCCTACTTTCTTTTCTTTCTATTCTTGCTTGCTTTCCCAGAAGTGGCCAGGGTCCTGGGCAAATATGTTTCTTCCTTGCTGCCCAATAGGACCTCATGTCAGATCTCTGCTCTGAATGGGAAGACAGAAGGATGGGAAGACAGAAAAGAAAGGAACCCTGTTATTACTCGGCCGTGATGAGTAAGCAAATGGGTATGGCAGCTGGTGGAGTGAGCTTTTGCCAGGACTGCTGCATAACCCTTGAGAATCTTTGGTGCCACGAACAGCTGAGACCTTTGGCAGGGGCTCACCAAAATTCCTGAAATTTGTTTTCCTAAATGCTACCAGTAGTGTCTCTGGCCTTTACTCCTTTAGTGCCTACAATAGATTCCACAGAGTCCTAATTCTCTGTGTGAAATCATTTTCTGATGAAAAAGTCTCACGTGTAGCTCAGAGGTGGGGTGTTTGCCTGTTGTCTGCAAGGCCTGAATTTGATTACCAGCCAAAGAGAGAAAGAGAGGAGTGGAGAGAGGGGAAGAGAGAGGGGGAATGGAAAGGAGGGAGGGAGAGAGAAGGGGGAGGAAGGGAGGGAAGGAGGAGGGACAGAGGGAGGGACACACACACACACACACTGGGGAGGGGAAGGGAGGGAAGGGGCAAGAGAGTATTCTAAAGTTTTTAAATCCAGAGTCCATCTCATACCTATGAAACCAGCAGGATTTCCAAAAGAGGAACCTAGAAATCTGTACTTTGTACCGTGGGTGTAATGTGACTTGGTATAATTTTAGGCTAACATTTCTGAAGATTTGGGGTCAATCTGTAACAAAAACACTACCACCACCACCACCACCACCACCACCCATACACACGTCAAGAATGGTTTCCATTTTACTGTTGGAATAAGACAATTCTGAGATTTCCATATTCAGTGACCAAGTAGATGTGAATTTAGAGATTTCATTTACACAGCATTCATTGTTTATTAAACATCTATTATGAGTTCAGTCATTGGAATAGGAAGCAGGGAATATAGTTACAAGGTCAATATCCCTGCCCTCAAGGGGCTTGCTTTCAAGAGGGACAGATAAAAGGATACTATAAACAAATGATTAAACAAACAATATTATATCCGATAGTAACAGCAGGACAAAAATCCCAGATGATCAGAGGAAAGGAAACATCTACATGGTAGTATAGCCTACACTGAGTAGAAGAAAAAAGCTGAAACACACATCCAAAAAGTGCTAGTCATACCAGGTTCGCCTGCTGTTACGAAGAATGAAGAAGCTTGGTTGGCTCAGAAGAAAACAAAGATCCAAGGTGGAGTGCAGTGGATGTGAAGGGAAGTGTTAGCAGATGAGTAAGCCTGAGAGGGAGATAGAAGTACCATGCCGGGCCTACTTGGCTCTGCTACAAACTTGAAATAAGACATGAAGACATTTAGCCAGTTGCCAATGTAATTAGATTCATCTTTTTTTAAATAAATATGTACCAGAAAACCAAGCTATGTTGTACATGGAAGAGTAGTGATGATGGGTAAATATTAATAATATCAATTTGATGTGCCACTAAGAGATACATTTGGCATGGAACTTCACAAAAAATTCCTCTAGGAAAAATCTAGCATTCAGGAGTCTATACACAGGTAAGACATCAAAATGTAAGAGTGTATGAAATGATTAGAGATTTGCTGACTATGTGGGACACAACCAATAAGGGCAGCTGGAGGAAGAGGTGCCTACCATGTAAGGAGGAAGGCAGAGAAATTTAGGCAGGGACTACAAAATTCAAGAGTGTTTCATCATGGGAAAATAAAAGAGCAGCTCAAATGTGGTTGGTTGAGAACAAGGAAAAGATTCCTGCTTTTGCAGTTCTTATTGTATTCGATATCCTCGGCAGAGCAATAAGGAAAGGAAAAGAAGGAGCAGATGCATGGGTGGAAACAAAAGAACCCAACTGCCTCTGTTCACAAAGGACAAATAATCTGCAAAGGAAATCGCAAAGAATACGCAGGAGCTATGGAACTGATTTTAACAAGATTGTGGAATATACACCAAAATGCATAGAAATTCGTCATAAGCGTACACACTAGCAATAAACAACCAAAATGCAAATAAAAGTATCATTTGCAATCGCACCAAAAACTCAGGAATCATCTATTACAGCTAAAAATTATGAGTGAAAGACACTAAAACAGACCTAAATGAGTGGGAAGGGTTATCAAGTTCATGGATAAGATAGTTTGATGGGAAGATGGCTCAGTGGACAGGTGCTCGCTGTTCATATTCCCAAAACTCACGTGGAACTAGGGACAGCAGCTTCCCTCTGTGTTCTAGTTTCCTTTCTGTTGCTGTAATAAGATAATCTGACCAGAACTAACTTATGGGAAGATGTGTTTATTTCAACTTAAAGTTCAAGGTCATGATCACCATGAGGGAAGTCGGGAGGGAACATAAGGCAGGAACCATACTGGAATCGTGCTTGCTGGTTGATTCTTTGGCTTATTCCTAGCTAGCTTTCTTACACAACCCAGGACTACCTGCTTAGGGATGGTGAAACACTTAATAGGATGGCTCTCAGGCATCAATCAGTGAGCAATCAAGACAAGTCCCTATGTTGAGGCCTGTAGGCTGATCTGATCTAGGCAACTCAGTGATCAAGACTTTCTTCCCAGATGACCATAGGCTGTGTTAAGTAGACAATAAGACAACGAGGACAGTTTATAATCCTGTTGTTGGACCCAAGACTGTATATTCCATGACTTATGAGATAAGATAATCATTTATTGGAGACAGGAAAGACACAGATTGAAATAAGAGAACAAATGCATTAAATCCTGCATCTCTAATGAAGCACCAAAGCAATTCAATGGAGAAATGATTGCCTTTTGAGCAGATAATCCTGGAATCAAATATGTAAAGAGTATAAACTTGGTGAACACTACCTGGGTGGTTGGAAAATGGACTGACTGCTTAGGGACCGTGGGTTTTATTTGGGAATGGTTAAGACTGGCGATGGCTGTAGAGTGTAAATCAGATAATCATCACTGGACAGCATATTTTACATTATGTGTATTTTACCACATTAAAAGTTGTAAAATAGCTGGGTGGTGGTGCATGACTTTAATCCCAGCACTTGGGAGGCAGAGGCCAGCAGATCTCTGTGAGTTTGAGGCCAGCCTGGTCTATAAAGCCAGTTCAAGGAAAGCTAGGGCTGTTATATAGAGAAACCCTGTTTTAAAAAAACAAAAAGTTGTAAAGTATATAGGAACAAACAAAGGAGGTGACCTTTGAACACAGGTTATAAAAAATTTACATTTGACCCATATTTCATGTTATAGAAAATTAACCTATAGAATATAATCAAAAATAAAACTTTTATGACTTCTATCACTAAGAATGAAAAGAGAGCCATAAGCCATAAGAAAATTTTATAAAATGTAGTGGGCCGGTAATCTAGAATATGTAAAGGAGTTTTACAGATCAATAAGGATAAGGAAGCAAGCAACTCCATTTTCAAACTGGACGAAAAGTTTGAACTGACAGTCCGTCAGCATGGAGGTGTAGACACAAAGAACACAATGTTTACAGTACCACTGCTCAGGGAAATGTAACTGAAAAGCACAATGAATCATCTTACTCCTCGCTGCTTATTCAAAGAAACCAAACATGCCATCTGTGTGAAAACCCGTATGGAACTATTTAGAGAGGCTTTATTCAGCATAGCCCTGAACACAGATAGTTCTCAGCTGAAGAATGGCTAAAGAAATAGGATCCTATGCACTATTAACAAGGAAACTATTATTTCAAAATCTATTGACACATGAAAACATGGGTGACTTGGGCAATGGTGGTGCATGCCTTTAATCCCAGCACTAGGGAGGCAGAGGCAGGCGGATCTCTGTGAGTTTGAGGCCAGCTTGGTCTACAATAGCTAGTTCCAGGGTTCCAGGACAGCCAGGACTACTATACAGAGAAGCCCTGTCTCGAACCCCCCAAAAAATCCCACCCCCCCAAAACAAAACAAAACAAAAAAAAACAAAACAAAATATGGGCGACTTTCAAATGTTTTTTGTTAATAAAAAAAGAATAGACAAAAAGACATGTTCTATCAATACAGCATTCTAGAAAAGGGAAATCCAGGGAAAGCATTTGAGGTTTGTTGGACAGGGAAGGAAAGTGAGTATCAACGGCTATGAGGATATTTGCAAGATGATGCAAAAGCTCTAATCCTTCTGTGATAGATGTTTCAGAATTCCTTCTAATTTTCAAATTTTATATGTATACCTTAAAAGAGTGAATGTTTATAAATTATGTGTTTATTATTTTGTATGCTTCTTTTTGTGATAGTATCTCACATAGTCCATTTTACACTCTGTTTAGTGGCCAAAGGTGACCTTGAACTTTTTATCCTCCTCCCACCGCACCTGACTAACATGGTGCTGGAAATCAAACCCCTAGACTTCATAGGTGCTTGGCAAGTGTTCTACCAACCGAGCTACATCCCAGCCCCAAATTATATGATTACAAACCCGACTTTAAAGTGACTAAGATCGAGGCACCCCAAAACCTTGGCAATCCTCCTGAGAGCAGCCTCTCTGGGTAAGCCTAGGAGTGCGATCATAGCACACATTCAGTGGGGAAGAAAGCAAGGCAGAGGATAGGACAAGTAGGTCACTCATGAGTCTGTCATTAATTCAGTCCAGTGCTCAAACTCAGGAACATTTGGAAGAGATAGGGCAGAGGAAGGAGTTGGTGAGGATGAGTCAGAATCTCCAAAAACACTGGTGTTTGATGAGTTATGATATTTAATTTTGAGGACAAAAAAAATCCTACATGTCAAATAAAAAGCTAGAAAAAGGAGAGCTTGGTAAACTCTTATGATCTGATGACAACCAAGATATTGGGAAGTGACTCATGATAGGCCCCTGCTCCCAGGGATGCTTTAGTGTGGTAAGAATGACTGTGGGGATGCTTTTTTTTAAATAATAAAAGAGGATATGGAATGAAACAATTAGACAAAGCCTATGCTATGAATTTACACTTGTGTTTAGTGATAGAATGCAATATTGACATTATTTTAATTCTTCTCCCATAGTATCTTAAGACTTAATAATATGTTTTCATTCTAGGATGAAGGGAAAAAAACTAATTTTGTTAGTTCTACTTTTTGTGTGAAGGCAAAGCAAAAGACTGGTTGCTGTTTGGGAGTAATAATCTGAGTTGGTCTCCCTTTTGGAAACACCTGCAATATCTTTTGGGTGGATGCAACAATATCTTCCTCTGCCTGGTGGAGGTGGCTACTGAGTGCCAAAATGCTGGTGCCCTGAAATAATGTCACACACATGTGTCATGGTGGACAATTTTAGTGTAGGTTCCATTCTTAAGGGCTCTGTGGTCTCTGTGTCTGCATCAGCCAGACAGATCTCCCCCTCCTTCACCTCACCAAGTTCCAGCCAGATCCCCGAAGAAGGATCAGTAAGTGACTCATGGCATGTGTGAAATTCCCTTCACTTCGCTGCCCTTCCCGGGCTGCCGTAGATGTCAGTGACAATTATAGCAACCTTGACTCCATAAGGAATGTGACAACTTGAATCTTAGCAGTGAGTCATTCCAGAGCACGGATTTGTACCCTAGGGCCTGAGCTGATGACTAAATTGTGGAAGCATTGAGAATCCATCTAAGGAGACTGGTTCATGAGGCAGAAACGGACTTCATAACAATGAGTAAAATTTCTCATGTGTCATTTTGATTGTTTGACTGTGTGTTTGTCCTAAGGACCAAACCTGGGACTGAACTAATCTATTCACTCAGTCCTACCCTCTAGTCCTCTGGTAACGTTTTTGAAGACCATTCTCCTTGAGCAGCAAATGGCCTGCCCTCCATCTGAGAACTAACTGGATCTTTGAAACTCCATAACTTATCACATTCATGAAGACTCAGGGATGGTTTGTCGTATACTCTGGGATCGAAATTTTCCAGGAAATTAAGACTGTCCAAACTGATGGTGTGTGCCTAGTCTTGCTGTATCTTGTTATGCCATGTTCAGTTGATAGCCCTTGGTAGGCCTGCTCTTTTCTGAAGGGAAACAGAGGAGGAGTGGATCTGGGGCAGATGGAAGGTGGGGCTGTGAGGAGTGGAGGGAGGGAAAACTGAGGTTCGGATGTGTTGTATGAGAGAGGAATGAAGAAAAAAGAAAAAAGAGAATCTCCAGACTGATCCTCAAATCATAGTTTGCTGTTGGGCTGTCTGCCAACTTTGATTAAATTCAGGGAGTCAGTAGGAATGACACTTTAAGTTCTAGGCTCAGATGCCCCCAAACTACAGGAATATCATGGGATGGAGATAGAGAAGACAATGTAGATTTCTTATTTTTTCATAAAGACTGTGGGATTAAGGCCAAGCATGCAGTGGTTCCTATGTGATTCAGGCCTTTAAGAACACAATGGGAAGCTGGGCGGTGGTGGCACACTCCTTTAATCCTAGTATTTGGGAGGCAGAGGTAGAAGGATCTCTGTGAGTTTGAGGCCAGCCTGGTCTACAAGAGCTAGTTCCAGGACAGGCTCCAAAGCTACAGAGAAACCCTGTCTCAAAAAAACCAAAACCAAAACCAAAAAAAAAGAAAAAGAAAAAAAGAACATTTGGGGAAAGAGTTGTGGCATGTAGATAATGGTCAACTTACAAGAATTGCTAAATATTACCCATGGAACTGTAATATTGAGGAAACAAGAGAGAAATGGGAGTGGTTGGCCAAACAATGGTGATTTAGATCTCATGAAATTCCTTTGTAACACATTATCTTAAATTTTGTATTGGTAAATATTTTTCCTGTCCATAACTGCTGTGACTCTACAATCACAACTTGGACCCAAGAAATCAACTTGAATGCAAAACAGTCAACATAAATTTATGGAAGATGGGCTTGGGGAAAAAACTAGGAAGAAGTTTCAGAAGTGGATTTTTTTTTTTTTTGGTTCAGACACAAACCCAAATTTTTAATGTCCAGTATAGAAAGAAAATTCCTGATAGAAGCTTTTAGCGTTTCATCTGACGGTTGAGTCCATTGGATGTGAACCTTAAGTTTAAGCTTCGTTTCTACAGTAAATATGTACTAATCATTCTGAAGTTGATTGAGACAGTTTAGGAAAACTGTAGATGGAACAGAGTCAACTATCTTCTATAGCACATTTACCACTGTGGTTTCTTTCCATCAGAGACGCATACGATTGTGGCATAGTTGTGTCCCAGAAATTTGACCATGGCAGGTTCGTCTAGAAAAAGTTGCTTGATTTCGGACAATATGATGGTTAATCTTGACATCAACTTGATGAATTTAGAACAAGCTCTGTCCATCCGTGGGAGACTTTCTAGATTAGGTTAACTGAGATGAGGAGACCCGTCCTAATGTGGGCAGCACCATGGGCTGGTGTGACTACAAAGGAGGAAAGCAACTGAGGGGGAGGAAAGGAACTGAGGGGGAGCAGTCTGGATTCTCTGCCTCATGTCTGTGTGGGTACAATGGGCCCAGCCGCCTCAAGTTTCTGGTGATCTTATGATCTGATCCCCCAAACTGTGAACCCGAATAAACCCTTACTTCCTCACATTGCTTTGGTTGGGCATCATATTTTGGTCAGGACTCACAAAAAATAATGAACACAGACAGCGACCTTCAATCATGACCGTGATAGTGAGAGGGACCTGTTGAGTGGCTGATTCTTAAGAACAAGAGGCACTGTCTCAGGACCCCATTAGGTTAGAGCCCTTTAAGGCTGGCAGAGCAACCCCTTCCTACTCAGAATTTGGTTGAGCTCTTTGCACCTCAGCATGCTCCTGTTGATTCTGGTTTCACTCCAGAGAAGGAGAATTCTCTACTGATCTGTGAGTTCCGGCTTGAGACTTTGAAAGACTCAGCCCATTGTATATTTGAAGTAGGATTTTCCTTAGTGGAAAAAAAAATCTTTCTCCATTATTTCAGTTCACTTGACAAGGAGATAATTCATAAATTCAAAGTGACATTCTGAACTGACTGTTTAAACTGGCTGAGCTGGATCGTCTTTTGCCTCTTTTCCTCAAACACACATATTTGAGAAGCTAAACTAAAAATGCGCCAGTGCAGTGTGGGGATAATTAATTCCTGGACTCCAAAACTCTTCCTTCTAAATAAACCCCCGCATCTCTAAAATTAGTCTTTTCGACGCTGTCTTTGTTTTTTGATGCTTCAACCCTCCTTGTAGAATAAGATTGTAGCCCACCGTCATGCCTTCCTGGGGGGCAGGCTTGGGTCTTTACCTAAAAGGTGAAAAATTAGTGTGCCATTATTTTGGTTCTGATGAATGTGTAAGTATAAAAGGCCCCATTCCATCTGGCTGTCTTCACAGGAGACCAAGAGAAGACAGGGTTGTTGATGGCCAGACCACTTCAATTCTATCGAGACTAAAAAAGGAGTAAGGAGAGATCTAGATTGCCAGGAAACAGAAGCCAGGCAAACGGGTCCTAATATGGCAAGAACAACTGGATGGCCAACACAGTCTGCTCTAAGTGGCACGAGGGCTTCTTGGTGGCTTTCTGATCCACACCCACCATGGCCATTGCATAAACATTACAGTCTCCATGACTGTGGCAATGCTAATTCATACTTGGTCTCTGGCTTCCGGTGAAACAAACTCTTTCATGATATAAATGCAAAGCAGAGACCTGATTTGAAGATCCCTGGGAGACTTTTCTTCTCAGCCTGTTCACAGGCATGACTCACCACTTCCTCTCCAAATCTGGGGTTGGGGGATGCTAAACATGACTTTCATGTGGGATACCCAGTTGGTGAGGTCCGAGTTAGGGACTATGGACATCTTGGGCCATCTGCTTGCCACCAGTCTTCAGAGCATCTTTCAGATCCTGAGATGCCTCACTGGAACCTGAGATTCTGTTTCACCGACCTCACCTCCATGTTAAGAGGCTAACAATTTTTGCACGGAAATCACTGGAGGGAAAGAGAGCAGTTTCTTCATCCGTGTCAAAACTCAAGCAAATCCACTCACAGCTTCTTGGTCTGGCATGACTGTCCTTCAGATACGTGTACTCCAAGTGTAGACAGAAAAAGAATCAAATAAAAAGATGTGCTGACTTTGTTTCATGAGTTGTATTCTCAACCGAAACAAACCTGTCTTGCCCCATCCCCTCTGAGTAGCACTAGTAATGTCTGGAGTGCCTGTGCTGGAGACCATTGTACTCTGTATTGTATCAAGTGTGGTCAGAATCAACTCAGAACATGTGATAGTCAAATTTAGAGGGGAACTTGACTAAGTGATGCCCAGATGGCTGGTAAAACCTTTTGAGTATGCCTGTGAGGGTGTTTCCAGACGAGATTAGCTTTTGATTTAGAAGACTGAGAGAAGAAGATCTGCCCTCACCAACGTGAGTGGGAGCTGCCCCATCTGTTCAGAGACTGAATATAGCCAAGGAGAAGTGTGGAGTCGCTCTTTCTCTGCTTCTCTGGGAGCATCTGTCTTCTGCCCTAGGACGTCACTTTTGGTTCTTAGGCCTTCGGACTCATACTTATACCACTGGCTTTTCTGGGCACCCAGCTTCCATTCAGCAGATCATGAAATTCCCTAGTTTCCATAAGGCATCTTCTATAAGTGTGTGTGTGTGTGTGTGAATGTGTGTATGCATGCACACACACATGAATGCACACATGTGTTCTGTTTCTCCAGAAAACCTTCACTAACACATATGCATATATCAAAAAAGCTGTTCAGAGACACAGTAAACAGCTTATCTTTTATGCATTTTGCCTTTAGTATTGTTGCTGCTAAACTCAGAAAGCCTCTATTTCCTCAGAAATTAAGAAATCCATTTGAAAATAGCACCATGACCAAGGTTTCCTATTTATTTACAAGTTCATTTAAAAACAGATCTAAAGGGATTTTCCTTTTCATAGTTCGAGTCAAGAAATACGTTGTGATTACAAATGATAAGTAGATTTATCTGTGATCGCTTTTAGGAGACAGCATCTCCATTTGTGAGAAGGGTGGGGAGATAGAGAAAGGGCGAAGGAAAGAATAGAGACATTTTGCCAAAAGAGAATTTGCTAGTCCCCGATTGTGAGTATATCTTCCTTCCTTGGATGCCAGAAAATTCTCCTAGCGTATCAAAATGTTTTCTGCAAGTATCAATGGGGTTTTGAGCTTTAAGATTAAGGCATTTTATACACATGGATAACGTGAAGATACCGTAAAGACTGACAACGATGCTCTCGTATATATTTATAAACACATTTAAATCATAGCATAAGAAAGACCGTAGTCTGTTTACTTTCTTCAGAAAACAAGACCAAAACAGCGACTGTCCATTCTTTCAAGAACCAACTGCTTGCAATGATCCAGGGCACAGTGATCATCTCGTATCTCCATCATTACATGAGTTTTAGTGTTTTCAGGTTGCTAGCTGGCCACTACTCTCTGAGGGCTGATGGCATATTGTTTTGAGTTTGTTCACATGGTGGATTTATTTGCAGGTACACAACCCAGGTGTGAACATAGACACATTTCTTTTTTTGGTCTAAAGCTGTACATGGACATATGATGTGTCTGTCTGGGGTCACTTTCATGGTGTCCTGGCGTTTATAAAGCACAGCTCAGCACAGCGCAGAGCAAACACAAGCACTTTACATAGAGAGCGCCAGGCTCCATTAAGCACTTGAAGTCCCCGGAGGGAAATGTCATTTCATTAGGAGGCCTCTTGGCTGCTAATCAAGAGCCTTCCATTTCCTTAAGCATATTGATTTGGGAACAACTTTACTTTTCTGAAAAGCAAACAGTTCAAGAGGCACTTTCTGATGACACACCTAGAGAACCTGTTTTTCTTGGGGAAATAGAAACATGGTAAAATTACCTAGGATTCAAGCAGAATGAAAGTCTGGCATCTTTTCTCTGATGTGATGTTACTGACCAGACCGAATCCTTTACCCGTCTTGATGACCATCAAGGCCCTCCACTGTCTCTGAGCATCCTATTTGTGAAACACTTGTAGCAGTGATTTGTATGCAGAAGAATACCAGGCCAGCATTAACGTTAAGAAGATTCCATTTTGACTTAGACCCTTGCAGTAAACTATAGTAGATATCAGAAGACAGCCAGGCACTGCTTTGGGTCACTCGGTTTGAAGAATGAACCACACTATGTTTTAGTGTGGATTTGTAATTCCAGGCACAGAGTCAGTACTTAGCAAATGTAAGTGAGATATGAAACTCAGTGGGCAACACTGTAATGTCTGTTCAAACTTAACTCTCCTTCAAAAAGTGCAAAGTTAAAGAAACACCAGAACACAAACCAATGCGTGTCTCCCGTTCCCTTCTATACCTCTTTTCATCTGAAGTCCATTTCAAATCAACTTGAAAAAATATTTTCAAATAATTAAAATAAAAAATTATTTAAAAGTTTATCATTTATGCACACATGTATGTGTATGTTCGTGTGCATGTATGTACACAAGTGTGTGCAGGCACAAGAAGAGGGCGCCTGATGCGGCAGAGCTGGAGTTACAAGCGGTTGTGAGCCGCTAGATGCTCTTAACCGCGGAGCCATGTCTCTACCCCTCAAACCATAGTTCTTAGCTGGGATGCTCATGTAGAATAAAGAGAAGTATCCTGCGCTACAAAGATTATAGGGTTCGTGATCAGGCTCCATCCTAACTCTGCTCTCTCCCACATAGTCACCTGCCATGGCCGTGTTCCTCTGTCCATTGATTCCCAGTGTCTAAAAATTATCTACAGGTAGTGCTAACTAGCTGTGAGTTTTCACTTCTTCCTTGCGGGTAAAGCCTCATCACACTATCAGAAATTGTGACAAAGGAGAACATAAGATCATGCGTTCATATCCTGATGGTGCTGGTTGGCTTGTGGAATCTGCACAATGGGAGTGGCTTGTTCCTTCCTCCAGACTCCACATTGTCACCCTGCTCGTATCCACAGGTAAAACTTTTGCAATCTCGCTTAAGTCCCGAATGTTTTCTACGGTTGGGGACCTTCTAGCCACTGTTGTCCCACCCTGCAACCCAGCACTGAAAGTTAAAATACTCTTGTTGATGTACACATTCCTATTTCTCATTGTTAACCCCCCCATTCCCCCTTTATGTGCTGGGAAAAGAATTGTCATGGTAAAATAAAGTACATCACGGTTTTCCATTTCCTTTCCTCTGGATCCATAAACTGCCTTTTGGCCGGAGTCAGCATGAAAACTGGTGGGCCACAGGCAAGCAGTTCATTGTGCTCCATTAAGGAAGACTCAATTAAAGGACTGTAAAGAAGCCCACGCCACTAGGACAAATGAGAAGAAAATATACTCGGAACAGAAAGGTGAGTGAATTCTAACCTAACGAGTTAATTAGCTTCATATGACAATTAGAGAAATATTCAAAGCTTATGACCAGAGAAAGCAGTAGTTTCCATTTTCTTTTCTTGTGTCATATTCATCTACTTCTTACATAAAAGCAAAACAAGGCTGAAGGCTTCAAGAGGGGTCTACATATTTGCTACCCCGTCTAGTGATACTTGGGAGTAATGATCACTTCTGGAAGTGAATTGTTTTCTATTCATTGAGATGAGTCTATCTGTACGTTCTAATGAACTCGTATGAATTTTGGTGAACTTAAAAGACTAATGGGAATAAAAATAAGAAAATAGGAGAATAAAATGCAATTAAAACAATAAATCAAGTTATCTTTTATTGTCTGCAAAGAGGGTTCTCCTAAGACTATAAAAAATACAGTACTGGCCGTAATAGGAATTCTCTACTCAGAAACACTGATAAAACAGGATAAAATAGTGAATGGGCTTTGGTTTCTTGCTATTCCACAGTGTGAGATGTACACACCTTCTGTGGCCATTTTTCCACAAAGAAATAACATTCAGACCTTTGCACAAAGTCTCCTAAGGCTTTGTTCATCTCCCATCCCTCTTTAATCTCTCTCTCCCTCTCCTGCACACTCTGTCTTCCAAAACTCTAGATTCTGTGACTGTTCCTACCTTAATGAATTGACCTTTCTTTCTAGGACATCCTGGTTTTTCCTTTGTGGGGTGACTGTACGGCCACCTCCCTCTGAAAGCATCTCCAGGTTGACTGGTTTTATGGCTCTGACTGTTCACATCTCATTTGCTGCATGTACCTGTATTCTAGATGTCGCTTTACCTGTCAATCTTTTCTCATAGATAGACCAGGCTTCCTAAGGCTGCCATGCCTTTCTAAGTCCCTTTTGTGTTGCTAGTACCCGGAACATAATGGTAACCCATAAAGCATGGGGAGTAAACGGAACAAAGAAGCAAGAAGAAATGTGGCTACTCAACAAAAGCTGAGGTGCTGGTGGCTGTTATTCTCAAGAACAGGTGCACAAAGATAATGAGTCAGTAGAGAAGTAAATATTGTTAGTCATGCAGAAAGATGAGAAGTAGGGAAAAGTCACATTGAGTCAGGAAAATTTTAACCACATGCTATGGCGCCTTTCATATATAAATCTTTTCTCCCGCTTTGGAGCTTGCTTGAAAGGTACTCCTTAAATCAAAGGTCAATGGTGATTTTATAAGCACCTGCAGAGATTCTGGAAAACTTTCTACCAAATATGAAATAGGATTACCCAGCAAAACAATGAGAGACAGGGCCCATAGGTATGGGTTCCTTCTGTCTTGACTAAAGGCCAGAGAGTTGGAACCTACTTCTGTTCCTTCAAGGTTATTGCAGACAGTTCAAGTAACTGGTCAGAGAGTTCTGTACTCTCGAGGTTATTGTCAACAGGTGTGGCTAATAGCCAGACCCGGTATTTCAGGTATTAAGAAGTAAATCTGTTTCTCCCTCGAGCAAAAGTCGTAGAATCCCACTAGGTTCCGCTCCTTTAGGGGCATAACTATGGATTCCACCCAGGGAGTGGTTTGCCTACAGAATGTTTTGGTCTAGGGTGTGGGCGTTACTTATCTTGTTCTGGTAACCGACGAGAATGTAGTCAGTAACCCTTCAACTGGTCTGTTCATTCCCTGTTATGTGAATGCAGTTTTTTTTTCCCCTTACCTTTTGGAGTCTGGGTATTTAAGCCAATGGAAATTAAACATGGGCGACTTTTGGCATTCACTGAATGTCCCTCCTAATACTATCTTGTTTCTGTTTCTTGTTTCTCCTATATCTATGTTCCTTTTGCCTAATAATTCTAATCCTCAAGCTCCTACCCTTGAATGTACGAAGCCACCACCTCTAGGAGCCGGGCAGAAGTCACTCTGAAAAGGTGGCTATGACAAACGAGCAGAGGAAGAAAACTGGCTCATGAATAAGGAAGTAGCCACTAAATCTGTGAGATCATACCAGGCTTTGGATGAGAGACTTGGAGAGTGTGTTTCATATTGAGGTTTCCAGAGCAAGATCAGATAGTAAACAATCTAGTTACTGTTATCTGCAGGTAATGAAGGAAGATGGAGCATGTAGAGTGTGCCGGAGGGAAACAGAGGCTAGGGAATGACTGTAACAGCCTATCTGCTCAGATGCAGCCTTTGAAATGGATAGCATTTAATGCCAAGACCTCACCGAGTAGAGGAGCTGTGAGAACACATGGGAGAAGAATATTTGGGGCAGGTGGGATGTGTCCCTGAGATCAGAGGGAGTTCAGAGTGTCTGAGAGATCCAAAAAGAGGCCACTGTGGGTGGGGCATAGAACAGAAGCCATTCCCATAATGAGCGTGCAGAAACAGAGCAAAGGCAGCCAGGCAGTGCTTTAGGGGTCAAACACTGGAATCTGGATTTCCTTCTTGGAGTGAAAACAGATTTATACTTGATACATGACGCTTTGCCTGCTGTGTGGCAGAGAGTTGATAATAGGACCGTAATTTGAAGCAGGCCAGTGAGGACAGTAGCTTGAAAGAGAGATGGCAGTTGCACGAGTCAGATCCTGGCAGTGACAATGAGAAAATCGAAATTATAGTGATTATTTGACTAGAGGGCATGGGAAAGAACACAATTTCCATAAACGTAAAAATTGAGTAGAAAGTTGCGTGTGCACAAGGAATGGGGCTAGATAAATTTTCAGGGCAATAGCAACACAGAGGTGAATGGGAATCGGGCAGTGACAACAGATGAGGGCAGAAGAGGCCATGCTGTACAAAGTCAGGTTGTGCAGAATTTTCCTCATCAGCCACACAAAGTGGCCGTTGAGGTTAAATGCATAAAAGTGACTTCATGACTTAAACTTTGCATATCTTTCACTAAAATGCAAAGAATTTGCTTAAAGGCCATGGGTGGGGTCTCAGCCCACCACTACAGGCAGTAGAGCTTCCCAAAGGGGTCTCCTGTGCAAACAGGAAGGGCAACCAGATCCCTCACGTGACAGCAGTAGCGGGTCTCTCTCCCTTAGTAAATCCTTAGCCCGTGCATATGGTTTATTAAAACCTTTGGGATGGTTTCCCTTGTATTTCAGCCATGATGTGCAAGAAACGCTTATTTCTCAAATGGTTTTGCCCTGGGAAGGTCTGGGGAAGCTGTTTCTTCTTCCTCCTGCCCTTCACCCTCAGCTCCCGCTCTTGTTTCCCCTGCCAGTGCATGGTGGTTAAAAGAAAAAATATGCCAAGTTAAATCCATGATGTCACGTTTATGCATATAGCCTCAAATACATCAGGCAAGCAGTGGGCTGAGACAGAGTGGAAAAAAAACTCTCCCGTGGATTAATGTATGTTATTCTGGTGCAGTCCGTGAATAGAATAAGTGACTAATTCTTCCATATGACATTGGCGTTTACACATTAGAAGCATTACATGTATTTAAAAAGAGCAGCAGGCTAAACTAGGAACGATGAGATATTCCCCTCTCATTATACTGTGTATAATCTGAATAACAAGAAACCTTGATGGAGAACGTCTATGCTTGCCAGCAATTGCTCCGCTTGCCAGTAATCTGCCCTGCCAAGAAAGAGGTTGAAAATGAGATAAAAATAATGTACAATCCTACAAGGTCATGGGAATTGAGTTGGGGGAGAGTGATAAGAACACAGACAATTGCAATAAGATGCAAAGTCTTAATTAGTCACATGTCATGATGGGATCCTCATCTGTAGCTACCACACTAGCAGTGAGCAATTCATGTGTAGAAGTCCACACGCAACTGTGCTACTTTCCTTCCCATTCGGATACCATTTTTACGGGTTAGTTTCATAAATACTAGTGTGGTCAAATAAGATTAGAATCCCGTTTTCAGGCTTCTTATCAGACCAGGCACAAAACTCAGTTATCATTCTAGTTTAGAGAGAGTCGAACCCTCGGCTAATTTAAATGCCCCTTTTTGTAGATTTTAGTCAGAATTCAACCCAGAAAATGCAACTGGAGTGTGAACCTAAGAGACAGACGCATGCTGTCTTTGAGAGGAAAAGCTCAGCTGTTAATTTTCACATCTATTAGCCAATCAAAGGTTATTGCGAATTAAACGTCAGGGCTTGTTCAGCACAGGCTTTTGGATCTACCTATCTTAGTGTGATTGTTCCATTTAACCAGGCTGTGTTCAAAAAGAGAATGTAGTTTAGCCAGCTGTGCGTGTGCTTAAAGAGAAGATAAAGGTTCCTACGGGAACACAGATTACCCTAGACAAAGCCATGGGCCACAAGTTGGACACGGTTTTCACCCTCTTCATTTTTTGCTCCGCAAGATAAGGTGAGGTATGCGATGGGTGACGCCGGTGGGATAGTTAATTTTAACCCCCATATCAATAAGCAGAGGTCTTTTCAAGTTATAAAAAGTGTGCCATTCCTGTTATCAACTGGAGAGAATGAGGTCATTGTTCTCATAACTCAACCATAAAAATCTGGCATGTACCAGACGGATGGCTGAAAGAACACCTTGGGCTGGAAAAGAGTCTCCTGCACCCAATGAGATCCGTTTTAAACTGAGCAAGAATTGCATTGAACGCTGACTTTTCTCTACAACTCAGCATTTAAATTCAAAGAAAGAGATTTCTCAGGAACTCAGTTTGATAGTTGCTTAGCAGTACTTTCCTTGCCGTGTGCCTTCTACAGCACATAACTTAGGACAGACATCTATCTAATTTTGATTATTACTACCTTGCAAGATTATCAACCCACCCCTGGATTGGCTCTATCAATAAAGTCTTAAGAACTTGGAAATCAGGCATGCACATATAAATTAAGGATTTACTGAATGAAAATAACTTGGCATGGGTAAACAAAATATCCTATAGGAAGAGGGTGGTAGACAACGGGAATGGGAGGAAAAGCTTCCTAGGAACTGATATTGCTTGGGGGTAGAGAAGTTGTTCGTTTTGCTCTGCCCAGCCTGCCTAGCATTCTTCCTGCCTCCTCAAAAGAAGCTTGGGTTAGATATTACCTGAGGGATCTTTGGGTTCTGCACTTTTCTGTCTTTGATGTGGTTGCCAAGATGGAATAATTTAGAATTCCTTTTTTTTTCAAAGAGAATATCTCACATAAGTTTAATTTTCAACCCCGAACTCACGTGACTGAAACTGAAGGGAGGGTAGTGACAATCATAACTCAGGGGCCGTTCTTCGGCAGGCGGACAAGAAAGGGTGGAACTCCTACTGGAGTTCCGGATTCCCACTGCTGCCAGTCACCCTTTCACCCTGTCCCGGTGCCCCTACCCTCACCAAAACCTCAAGTGAATCCCACCATACTGAAATTTATCTTTGTTTATGTGTTGAAATGTCAGATACAAACCCTGGATCAAAAATCACCAGATTTACTATTTTGGGGTTTTACTCTTTCTCCAAATCCAGTAAAGACAACAGTAGAAATCAACAGAAATAAAGAAAACCCTTGGAGGGGTAAATACCTAATGCTGTCTACACTATAGTCTGTGCAGAAGATATTTTAAGTGCGTTCTTACCCCAGGACTTAACTTACCTAGACATCCTCCATATTCCAGCTTATCTTTAAAGACTTTGCTTTTATGTCAAGCAGTCAGGTATCTCTCTTCCCAATGTGACCTTCGGTTCCAGTTTCCAAGAACCCCAGTTAAATGTGGCACCAAAACGTTTTTAAATTTTGCTCTAATTCTTTTGTCAGATACTGTATTATGAAAATGTCAGTTCGTTTTTTTATTTTGTTTTCATTGTTGGGGGGGGCAGTGGTGGTGGTACTGAGGTGGGGGTCAACCCCAGCCCTTGTACATTACTGAACTAAATCCCCAGCCTTTCCAGATCTTTCTTCTCATTTCTTTGATGCTGTGATTCTTTTCCAGTGATGACACAGGTTTGTCTCTAAGGCACAAACTGTCCAGAGGCTGGTTTCAAGTGACATGACCTGTGTGGGCTCTTAGCCATGCACATGCTTGAACTCTAACCCAGGAAATGCTTGTCATGGTTTCTACAAATGGCCACAGGAAATTCCAGAAGGCCTAGAAAGCTTCAACTATGCAGTCATATTTGAGAGAAGTTTTGGTGGTTCTCTCTACACACCCGCATAACCCCATTTTGTAATCATTGAACTGGTTTCTGAAGTTCAGAGATGTGTAGTACTATCCTATTAGCCCTATGAGATATTGGTAACCATTACCAGGGAATGGCTGGAGGAAGACGATGTCGGGTGAGTAACAGACTGGACACTAAAGAGGCCAGTGTCCCCCAGCTTGCAGTAAACAAACCACATCCATGTTTGTTGCGAAGCCAACAAGGAGAACTTTTCCAAAATTGGATTTCCTTTCACTTCTAACTCAATTACTTGAAAGTTACTAATTGCTCGAAACAAACTTAATTAAAATAAATTACTTTGCCTCAGCAATGGGTTTTGCTTCAACAGAACTGCCATTGATGAAAAACAATTAGACATTTATACACAGACGCCGCACTTAAACAGTTTGACTTCGTAAGAACTGTGAGCCCATGCAAGGCCACTGTTTTCCTTCTTTTTCTTTCTTGTCTTAGCGAGCATACTAGAGGAAGAAACAGATTCAATTAGCTTCTATGGTTGCTCTGTTTCAATTCTCTTTAGTGCGTTTCATTTAATCAATTGAAAACATTATTTGTGGGAGAAAGAGTCAATTTCGTTCGCCGGTTCCCCCTTTTCTTTCATCTTGAAGCTCTCGGTTCTCAACTGTGTAATTCGTTATATTTGCTGACAGATGTATTTGCTTCCCATCTTGCTGGTCAGCTAGAAATCTCTACATGAGATGCAGATTCTTGCTCCCTAAGAATTTGATTAGGAGGAGTACCACATTTGGGTTGGCTAAATTTGATGAATATTAATTGGTTAATCTGCCAGGCTGCACTCAGGAATGGCTTACTGAAAGAGGTGCCATGAGGGAGACGAAGGAAACCAGCCTCTGGGTCTTGAGATAACACCCTTGGCAGCGTTCTCATGAGCGATCCCATTCAGGTGTTCGGTGCGCACTAGAACATGGCAGCTCCGTTTTCAAGATAAAAGTCATCTTTGACTAATCTCAACACTAGCTTATGTTAAGATGACCCAACTCTTCTGATAAGAATCACAGTTAGAGCTGAAAATGCAGCAGGGGTGTAAGGGTCGTTAGATCATTACTGCAGGACTTATGCGTGACCTTCATTTCCTCTATAAACAACACAGTAGGCAAAATGTCTGTCCAAGACACTAAGTGGGCAAAAACGTTCATATCTCTCTTCCGTTTATCAACTTAAATTTGACTCAAACCCTTGGGCTGGCAGGAAATATAGCCTTAAGTTATTGTTTTGCTTCACTGGGAATATCCCTGTTGGGCAAGTAAGTGCTCTTGTATGCCTCTAGGCCCAGGAGTTCTGAAGGAAGTCCAGTCACTAGCACAAATACAATCCTCTACTAATTGTTCCTATGCTACCTTCAGGCGTGGGGATTCCTGTTGCTACAGTGGGGTCTGGAAGTCTCCAATGGGGCTGGAGTGTTTATATATTGAGGGAACACCCTCTGTAGGTGATTGTATACAGCTAATTCTCCAAAGTCTTGCTAACTCTACAAACTACTCACTGGATACATGTGTGCGCCTACCACCTCCTCCATGTCTTATTTGTTAGGAGACCACTCTCTTACCACCTCCAAAGACCAAGTCCTTCCTTCCTCTCTTTCAGAACACCCACTTAATCGTAGTTCATTTTAGCCTCTTGCCGTAGTTCTGGAATAGATCTGGAATGGTTCCAAGGTCCATGTGTTGAAATCCTGTTTCATAGAGTAAATTATTGGGATACAGCCGAATCTTTATGAGGTAAAGCTTAGTGGGAGGCAGTTAACTCACTGCGGCTGTGCTCTTAAAGGGATATTGGGACCCTGGTTCTTCCTCTTTCTCTCTTTGCTTCCCTGTTGCCAAGAGGTGAAAAGCTTACTCAACCACACCTTTCTACCATGGTATATTTCCTCACTACAGGTCCTAAACAATGCAGTCAATCTACCATGCACTGACAGTCCTAAACCTTCAACTAATTAAAATTTTCTTCCTGTACTTTGATTATCTAAGAACTTTTAGTAATAATAGAAAACTGACTAACACATACTCCTATAAGCGACAGAAAGCATCCCCTGCTTCTAACAGAATATAAAAACAATTACAATAGTACAGTAAATATTAAAAGTTTCTTTCTTCAAGGCAGCATTTACCCACTAGTATGTCAGGTAAGGAGTTAAGGGGTAGGGATGGAAAAAGAGAGACAATTCTGACAAATTAACATTGAAACAAATAAGTCATCCCTATCAAATGTATTTTGTTTTAGTTTAAAACACTTGTGTGCATGTGTGACTGTGTGAATGTGTGTGTGAGTACGAGTGTGTTGTGTGTGTATATGTGTGACTGTGTGACTCTGTGTGTATGAATGTGTGTGTGAATGGGCTAGTGTGTATGTGTGAACATGTGAGTGTGTGTATGTGTGACTGTGTGAGTGTGTTACTCTCTGTGTGTGTGACTGTGTGTGTGCGAGTGAGTGTGTGACTCCGTGTGTGTCTGTGTGTGCGTGTTTGAGGAAAAAAGTATGTGTATATGTGTATCACAGAATGTGTTCACGTCAGAGAACAGCGTGCAGGAATCATCCCTCTCCTCTATCATGTGGGTTCTGAGGATCAAACCTTGGTCCTCGGGCTCAGCAGCAGGGGCCTTTATCTGTTAAATCATCTCACCAGGGCTAATGTTAAAGATCGTGATTGTTGGCCAAGTGCCATCTCTTTGAACCTTCACCTACTGTAATTTTTTTATGCTGATCTGTCCCTAAAAACACAGCTTAGTGAAATAGAGAAAAGCAGAAGATGCTTGGCAAAACTCACTGGCCAGAAATTTGTAGCCAAACTAGGACTATGCCGCCCTGCATGGAGAGCACTATTTCTGCATCTGCATGGAAACCCCTTGACATGGCAGCGCTAGGATAATTTGTCAGATAAACACATGATGTTCACTCAAGATAGATAGCAGTAAATATTAAAAGTTTCTTTTGCTTGAATGTGATTAAAAACAAAACTGTTCCACCTAGCTAACCAGGATGACAGAATCTTAATTCAAAATAGCAAATGACCCTGATAGAGTCTTTAATCTTCCTTTTGAAACTTCAGAAGCCAGGCTGCCATATTCTACACTGTTCTCTATATTCTTATCTTCTGAGCTCCTAGAGAATATCCCACGGGGCTCTAAAACTCAATAGCTTTTCTAGCCCAAAGCTCCAAAGCCTTTCCACAGTCCTACCAAACACACAATCAGGTCTGTTATAGCAATACCCACTATGCTTGTACCAGCTTGTCTTATGGTTTCTCTTGCTGTGGTGAAACACCATGACCAAAAAGCAAGTTGTGGAGGAAGGGGTTTATTTGCCTTACACTCCTACATTGTAGTCCACCATTGAAGGAAGCCAGAATGAGAAGTCAAACAGGGCAGGAACTTGGAGGCAGAAGCTGATGCAGAGGCCCAGAGGAGAGCTGCCTACTGGCTTGTTCCTCATGACTTGCTCAGCCTACTTTGTTATGGAACTCAGGACCACCAGCCCAGGGGAGACACTACCCACCACAGACTGGGCCCTCTTTCATTCTTTACTAATTAAGAAAATTTCCTACAGGCTAGCCTAGAGTCCTGTCTTATAGAGGCATTTTCTTAGGTGAGGTGCTCTCCTCTCAGAAGACTCTAGCATCTGTCTAGTTGATCTAAAATTAACCAGTGCAAAGTTCTATTGGTAGAACAAACCTGAGCTCCTGCTTATGTAAATCAAGGTCTGATGCCCTTATTGTTTTGTTTTTCTATTGAAAATACCTCGTAGCAGATTAGAACTTCTCCAAAGGGCCTACCGCATCACCCCCAACCTAGACTCCTATCCTGATGTTCTGCCGCCCTGGGTGTCTGCCCTCATATTTGGTTCACACAGATAGACTGCGCATCTTTAGTGGTCACATCCATGTGCCAGTCAAAAACGCAGAGGAAACAGAAAGGAAAAAGATAAAGCACATACCAACAGGATTGAAGGATATTAATATTTCATTGACCCAGTTTGGCTGCAGGAGATGCTAGGACATAGGGTATTTACTTGGACATGATGTCCTGTCTAATGGAAATGTTCTTTTAGTAGAATAAAGGGCTGGGTATGGGGCAGGTGTTTTGGGAGTGCTGGCCACAGTCACCAGGTAGGAATGAAGTCTCATGGACAAATCCATGGGGTTGGACATTACCCAAGGAGGATTGATGTTGGGTTGAGGGGCAAGGAAGGAGAAAAGAGAGACAATACAGACAAATTAACTTTTAAAGTACTTCATCACTATTAAATGTTTTAGTTTGAAACATTGTGAAATATTTCTCAGCTACAAAGGGAAGTTCTTTTTTTCTAGTTCCATGAGAATGAATTTATTGGAGAAAAATACAAAAGTATAACTTCATTAACATTTTCTAAATAAAAGATACTATAAATCACATGCATCCTTCTTGGTTTATAAATAAGACTGAGAAAAAGTAAAAGAAACCTTTCTTAAATGTTTTCTGAGGGAATAAGAGATTTAATCAGATGTACCATAACTAGTATGCAATAATTATGATTTACCGCTCTAATAATTGACACTGTTAGCAATCATTACATTTTCAAACTTTTCACTCATTGTTTAGTCTGAATTTCCACTTTTAGTTGTCTTTTGTTTGTTTGTTTGTTTTTGAGATTGAGTCTCCTGTAGCCTAAGCTTGCCTTGAACTCACTATATAGCTGAAATTGGCTTTGAGCTCCTTCTGCCTCCACTTCCCCAGTGCTGGAATTCCAAGTTCAAAATACCATGTCTGACTTTAAACTGCCTTATAAGTAATATATATATATCTTAAATATATGTAATATATATTACAAATATATATTACTTAAATATAATATATCTTAAATATATGTAATATATATTACAAATATAAATTACTTAAATATAATATATATATATATACTTGTGATTATATCGACTCCATGGTTATTGTATAGCTCCTATGTATTTCAAATGGACATCAAGGAGAAGCTAACTTCCTTGCACAGCAGAATTACCAGGTACATGAAATTTTCAGGAGACAGAAGATACCCACAGCCTTAGACAACACAGCCTACCCCCTCGGGAGTCTCACAGAAAACCATGTGCCTCTGCACCCTGCCTCTTTTCTGTTCAGGACCCAGTATGGCCTTCTAAGTTTATCCCAACAAAAACCACTCCTTTGAAATAACTGGAAGCTGCAACTCCTCTTCAGTATTACGTTTCAAACAGTTTGTCTCCGATCTCATATGAACTCTGGTCACAATGACTGTGCCTCCAATGAGACCAAACTGCCGGCCACATCAGAGGCTCTGCCTAACAAGTGTCTGAGGTCACTGTGGACTGGGGCTGCAGGGATCAAGCAGGGAGAAAGTGCAATGAACGTGTCCCTTACTCTTTGTCTTCTGCAGTGAATTATTTTCTTCTGAGGGGTAAGATCCAGAGAGTGGCCCCAGTGGTTGCGCATGCACGCCTTTAATCCCTGCACTTGGAAGGCAGTGGCAGGTGGATTTCTGTGAGTTCAAGGCCAGCCCTTGGGCTACAGAGCAAGTTCCAGGACTTCAAAGTTACTTGAAAGACCAAAATCCAAAACCTAAAAAAATAAAGTCCCAGGAACTATCAGATAGTACAGAGAGAAGCCCCATCCATTCCTGAAACTTTCTGAGCACCCGGCAAGCCTCCATGGCTTTTGAAGCGGTTGAGACAGAGGGAAAGAAACAAAGCGACATTGATCATTCTCTTTCTAAAGTTTCTCATTTGCACACTAGGAATAAGTAGTTCTTGGCTACATTTTAGGGAGTCAATGAAAATAATTTTCCTTTTTTTTTTTTTTTTTTTTGGTTTTTCGAGACAGGGTTTCTCTGTGGCTTTGGAGCCTGTCCTGGAACTAGCTCTGTAGACCAGGCTGGCCTCGAACTCACAGAGATCCGCCAGCCTCTGCCTCCCGAGTGCTGGGATTACAGGCGTGCGCCACCACCGCCCGGCTTGAAAATAATTTTCCAAAGTGAAAGCTAATGCAATTATCAAGAAAGCAATTAGCGGACAAGCTTTGAATCAATAAAGCCATGCACAGTTATGTTTTTCTCCATGCTATTCTTGTGTGGATGTGTCCTCCCCCAATTCATATCACAACATGGGGCCGATATGCTACTGTTAAGCCCTCTAAGGGGTCACTGAGACACTAGGGCAGAGCATCATGTGTGTATTTAGGGCCCTTACAAAAGACTGAATGGCTGTAGTCAGGATGCCACACCCTTGACGCATGACTTGACTCATTTTGATACACAGCTCCTGAAGCAGGCTTTCTGGATCTAATTTTCTATTTCTTTGTGCATGCCATGTTAGTCAGTGTTATCTGTCTTTGCTGACCTGGTGCATTGATGGATATAACCTCATTCTCAGGCCTGTCGTTAATCACTAATGTTGCAGTGATCACCAACCACAGCTGTGTGGACTTCCCTTTGAAAAGCACTGAAGTTGGAGAAAGTTTAGGTTTAGGGTACTTTATGTTTAAAAATCCAAAAGGTCAGCAGATATCACAATAGTACTCCCACTTGGCCTTGGCTTGGCTTCATTTTCACAATCTGAAAGTACCCTTGAGCAGAATGTCTGGTTTCACTTTTCTCAGCGGATGGAAAAGAGGAGGTAGCCAAGCCATTGGCTCTTTCCATAGACAACTTCTTCAAAGAAGTGTAAGGTGTAGCAAGTACAGGTAATTCAGGCATCTGGGACATGACCTAGAGTACTGAATACCTGGATTCTGCCTGTTATTTCAGGTGGGCCTCTGGGCTTATACCTCATATCTCCATTTCCCTTTATTCATTCAATGAGGGCAATAGTATCTTCATAGAATTATGTTTGAGAATTTTACAAGCTGTTCATACAAACATCTTTGTGTATGGCAAGCACCAAACACCAATAAATGATCGAGGATGGTGACAATGAAGGGATGACTACAGTCATTAGTGAAAGCATCCCCTAACTTTCCTTGATGCTACATAATAGAAAACCAAACCAAACCAAAACTTTAAGAAATTGATCTTGCCTCAGCAAGATGGCTTAGCAGGTAAAGGAATTTTTAGCCAAAGATAATGATCTGAATTTGATCCCTGGGATCCACAAAGTAGAAGGAAGGGACTGACTTCTGCAAGTTCTACCTTGCCTGACCTCCAAAAACATGCTATGACACTTGTACGTACACACACACACACACACACCATGCATGCGCATACACACATACACATACTAAATCAATGAAGTAAAAGAAATTGGTCTTTTACTCTACTTTGTTTATGCGATCAGGACCCACTCAAGATTTTTTAAGTGGTCAGCTTAGAAACAGAAAAAGCAGAAGAAATATGCAGGAAAGGGAACACAGACACCTTGCTTCAACCTTGTTCAAATGTTCCCCTATCAGCCTGTAATGCGGGAGCCACAGACCTCTCTCTAATGTTGGGAAGTGTTAGGAAAGGAGAGAGCTCTCTCTATTTCATAATTCCTCTTGTTCTTGTGGCTGATAGGGTTAGTTATACTATCAACACCTATCGTTATCTGTGGTGTGGGGGTCTATTGTGATAAGAATTGGCGGTAGGCTTACTGGTCAGTCAGTGCTAGGAAAACTGGACATATCTGCTTCCGTTCACTAATGGATGCCCAAGTCTTTAGCATATAGGTTGACAATATGACACATAGCAACTATTGGTTGAAAGAGTAAATAAATACTAGTGCAAAATGAATTATTAGTGTGTAAATATTTATTCTATATATGTATTATTTGTGATCCTTTTATGTATGCATGTATATATAACCCTCTATTTACTCATGTATATATAACCTACCTATGTATTTATGTATGTCATCTATGTATGTATACATAATTCATCTATGTATGTATCTAATCCATGTATGTATATAATCTAATATGTATAATCCACCTATGTATCGATCTATGTATGTATATATAACTCATGTGTGTATGAGTGCATATATGTATGTATAGCTTATCTATCTGTCTATCTGTCTCTCTGTCTATCAGTATCTCCATTTTATATATTCATCCTGATCAGTTAACCCAGAGAAAAACTCCCAGGGAACCTAGCCAGATACTCTTCCCTCATTAGGAAACCCATCATTTTCTATGCCACAATGACTTTATTTATAAACCGATCTTAAATCTTCTGTGATAGATTGAGTGAATTTCAGAAGCCTATATAGGTCCCTCACCTTATGTGAACCAGTGGTAATGGGAATATAGAAATCTATTCTTAATGATATCTGCTTCTATTTTCTCTTTCCCTGAGTGGTAGCTGCCAATTCTATTTCACCCTTGAATTTCCATTTGATAGCAACATAAATTCATTAGCATATGAAATTCTCAACACTAAATTTAAGCTGCTTGTAGGTGTAGTTATGTTTCCAATTAGACACTGAGCTCAGATTCAGAGAAAACAAATACATCTTCTCTACAACTAGGTACTGATTATGAGGATGGCTCCATTAGATACTACTTATTATCTTTGCTTTTATATAAAAGCATTTGAGAGAAAGACTAGACCATTAATTAAACCCTATACTCATTATTGACCATGTATATTAATCAATACTATAAATTCCAAATCATTTGTTCCCTAAAGCAAAGCATAAAAGTAGACCGTTGTTCTAGTTTCAAGGCTGTTGCCGTGATAAAATATCCACATAGGAGCAGAAGTTTTTATTGGCTTATAGTTCCAGGAGATAACCTGCCACTCAGCAGAAGTCAGGACAGGCACTTCAAACAGCTAGTCACATCACATCCAGCCAAGAGCAGAGGTAAAGACACTTGTGGATCCTTTTTGCCTGCTTATGCTCAGCTACCTTTCTTCATTATTATATAGTCTAGGATGCCAAGCTCAGATTCTGCCCATAGTTGGCTGGGCCTTCCTACATCAATTAATAATCAAAATAAAACCCCCAACCGACATGACTACAGGCCAACACAATGTAGCCTCTTTTCCCAGGTAATTCTGGATTGTGTCAAACTGACAGTTTAAACTAACTAGAATTAAATTAGACTAATATAAGTTTAGTAATATATTCCCCTCTTATTTTAGTTATGCAAAGCAGAGACATTTACTTTTATGTGATGTTTTTCTAACTTACAGTAAACTTTAAGTTAATTTAATAAAGCATTTCAATGTTCACTTTCAGATACGTACTGACATTGTCCTTGCATCCGTCACCCTGGGTTGTGACTGTGGGAATGACATTTCTCCTAACAGAGGGACAAGGCTATTTAAAGACCATTTAGTCCAAAGTGAAAGAGCTGTGATTACTTTTTTTGCATACTATAGAATATTGAACTTGGCATAATGCTGTATTCACATGAATATTTATATTTTAAGAAGTCTGAATCTTGACATTTTTAATATTGATTATCTGGTTGGGTAGATTCAGCAGATTTGGTAATGGGAATGTGTAAGAGGGATTCAGAGAGAATGTGAAGTCATCATGTGGGGGTCATCTGAAAAAAATCTAAGACCAAGAAACCCATGTTAAACTCTCTGTTCTATAAAATACTTGGCTGTGAGGTTAAACGTCCCCTAGTTAAAACAAATTAATGATATCACGAAGTCCAAAGAGCCTGTTGTTCTACTTATTGACTCAGTTAAATGGAAGATTTTCATGACTTGAAAATAGTTTAAATGCAATTATCACACGATGATAATTACATGAATTGTTTGCACCTGTGATATCTCACCTATGCATCTTGCTTTGCTTTTGAGTCTGAAACTTCCAGCTTCCCAAAGCTAGGGTTGAGGTCATTTGCCAATATGCCAGGCATTAGCATGCCTTAGTCATTCCATAATATATACCATACTATATAATATATATGTATCTAATTTTTACTTCTAGGTTAAAAATAAGCAAAATATAAAAACAAAACAAAACACTTTCTTTGAGACAGGTATTTTAATTGTTCTTGTGGTCAGTTCCTATCACTTTATAATTGAGCAAATATGTCTGTTAAATTGGGTGAAGCACACAGTTAATAGAATAAGAATGTTTTTTTCTTTACTGTGCTCACTTTGTAAACTACATATACAATATGTGACAATGCTCTATATTGTCTACATATGGTTTATGGCATAACGACTACAATGTGGAGAAGACAAAGAGGACAGCCTTTCTATTCTCTTATGCCTGCCAGCCCTCCTTTCTCTTTAGAGGACGGCTTTCGAATCCTTCCTAGATTTGTCCTGGCATTTGCTTATACACAAAGCTGCACGTATGCCCACAGATACAGCTGTTGCCCTGGTGAAGCATAAACGGCATCCTAAGGTCTGCGCCCTGTCTTTACTTGCTTTCTTTTGCATTTGGTCATTTAATAATACGACTTGTAAGACTTTTTAAACCTTAGAATATACATAATTTTTTTTAAAGTTATGCAATAAAGAGTTGATATGCCTAATCTAGGTTCCCAGTCTTCCTCAGTGGGGGCCATTTGTTTTCTTTTCTAATATTTATTTGCACACAACAGCAACAACATTCTATATTTAATACCCTTCTCCATACAAATTTTGACTTTAGTGTAAAGTGCTTATATGCAATAGATTTTTTTTTCTGCTTAACAGGTCATTTTTAAAAAATTTTTAAAACAATCTTATTTTACATACCAATTTCAGTTCTCTTTCCCTCCCCTCTTTCCGCTCCCCTTACCTTCCCCTTACCCCACCCCCATCCACTCCTCAGAGAGGGAAGACCTCCCATGGGGAGTCAACAAAGTCTGTCACATCCCTTGAGGCAGCACCAAGGCGCTCTACCCTGTATAGAGGCTGAGCAAGGTATCGCTCCATAGGGAATAGACTCCAAAAAAACCAGTTCATGCCCTAGGGATACTGATTCCACTGCTAGTGGTCCCCACAAACTGCCCAAGCCACACAACTGTCACCCACATTCAGAGGTAGACGCCTAGTTCAGTCACATGCAGGTTCCCCAGCTGCCAGTCCATACTCAGTGAGCTTGACCATTTGCTTGGGTCAGCTGTTTCTGTGGATTTTCCCTTCATGGTCTGGACCCCTTTGCTCATATTATGGCTCCTCTTTTCTACTACTGTATTTCAGGAGTTCAGCCCAGTGCTTAGCTGTGGATCTCCACATCTACTTCCATCAGCATGGAGGTTTCCCAGAAAACTCGGAATCAATCAATCAATCTACCTGAAGACCCAGCAATACCACTCTTGGGCATATACCCAAAGGATGCACACTCATACCTCAAGAATATTTGCTCACCTATGTTCATAGCAGCATTATTTGTAATAGCCAGAATCTGGAAGCAACCTAGATGCCCCTCAACCAAAGTATGGATGAAGAAAGTGTGGTACATTTACACAATGGAGTACTACTCGGTGGTAAAAAACAGTGATATTTTGAAATTTGCAGGCAAATGGATGGAACTAGAAAAAAAAAACATCCTGAGTAAGGTAATCCAGACACAAAAAGACAAACACAATATGTACTCACTCATAAGTGGATATTAGACATAAAGTAAAGGATAACCAGACTATAGTCCTCAACCCCAGGAAAGCCAGGAAACAAGGAGAACCCTAAGAGAGACATTCATGGTTTCTCTCTGGGAAGGGAAAATAGACAAGATCTCCAAGAAAATTGGGAGTGTAGGGGAAGAAGAGGGGGGTGGAAAGGGAGTGAGGAGGGGAGAAGGGGAGAGAATAGGAGAACATGAGGGATGGTTGAGTTAAAGAAAGGACAGAGAGGGAGAACAAGGAAAGATATCTTGATAGACGGAATAATTATGGGTTAGCAAGAAACCTGACACTAGGGAAATTCCCAGGAATCCACAAAGATGACACCAGCTAAGAATCTAGGTAATAGTGGAGAGAGTACCTGAACTGATCTCCTTCCCCTGTAAGCAGATTGATGACTATCTTTATTGTCATCATAGAACCTATATCCAACAATAGAATCTTAAAAGAAATTTCAAGGTTTAAGGCTTAAAATATTTATCTTTTCTAATAAAATTATTGCATCCATAAAAAGGTAGTTACTAATTTAGAGAATTAGCTGATTCTAGATGAGTATGTACTTGGTGCATTTGACTACTAAGAATCTTTAACCCTATAGTGGAAAGAAAGGACTAATTTGAATATCCGAAAAGATACTCATGCGATAGCTCAGTGCTTACATAACGTGTTTAAAGTCTTGGCTTCAGTCTTCAGTACACTCCCCCAAAACAGCCCAAACACGTGAACAAACAAAAAACTGATGAAAATATAAGAGAGGAAAGAGCAGAGGAAGAGAGGCTGTAAGGAGATGTAAGGCATAATCTATTGAGTCTCTAAGGGGAAAAGATATCTTTAATCAGTTCTCGGGCAGAGCTCTTGTCCCAGGGAGCCCTCTTCCTCTGCTCACATATCCCATGCCCCATTAAAACAAGCCTCTGAAGATTTTGGAAGTTCATTTTACAGGCTGATCTAACCACTGCTAGTTTATTGAAGAACACATGTTAATTTGGCTTAAATGAAAGTTGAAGAACAGAAGCTAGTCCAGCAAGGGTGTGGGAACTATAAACTCCATCAGCAACACTCCCCAGTGTGAGATACACTGTCCACGGCCCCACAAAACTGAAATCTAAGAAGCAGAAAATATGTTGATATAGTTAAAATAACAAGGAACTGCTTTAAGTGGTTAATTGTTGTGGCTCTGGTTGTAGAAAACATTATAGCCAATGGAGAAAGGTAATGAGCCTCAAGTGAGAGAAAGGCTTCAATACAAGCATAAAATGATAAAACACAGAATTACATTTCTTTTTAAAGGGGCTTCCTAGGGGCAGAAATAAACAGCTGTCATAATGCCATAAGCTACCTATAAAAAGGATCAGAAAAATACAACTTTTTATTACAATTTGAGGTCTATTAAAGACATTAGCTTTAAAATTGAAGGATGGCTTTCAAAAAAGCTTGAAACGAGCTAAGAAAGAAATGAAAATGAAAATTTATGTAATAAGGCTACTATTTACAAGAAACTAATTTTACTATATTTAACAGTTTGATTCATTTACAAATCATTTCAGACATCATTTCTCTAATTCAGAATAAGCCAATACCCATGTAAGTAATACCACATTTGACATAATTATTAAATTACAGCTCTCTTGGGGCTTCAGGAATGCCTCAGTGGGTAAAGTGCTGGCCGAATAAGCACAAGGGTCTGTGGATTCCCAGAACCTATGTAAAACTCCAGGAAAGTTAGTATGTGCCTCCAACTGCAGAGCTGGAGGAGGAGCTAGACAGATCCTTGGGACTGATTGGTCAGCCAGTCTAGCCAAAATGGCCTTCTGTTCAGGAAGAGCTCCTGTCTCAAAATTAATGTGGAGAATATCAGAAGAAAGATAGAAAGATCTACTATATTAATCTTTCTGGCCTTACACACACACACACACACACACACACACACACACACACACACACACATACACGGTAAGCATCCCTACACAAACTTGAGTATACACATACCACAACACACACAGAAAATAAATACAATTATCTTGAATCCACAAATGAATAATCAAATAATCATATATTAAGTGGTTAGAATTCAGCACTCATTGCTCATTACAAGTGTGGAGACAATCAAATGTAACTGCTCTTTCAAAGCTAAAACAAAATATTATCTTAAGAGATATGGTATTAAAATAGGAACTAGGAACTAGACAGGAAAATAGTCCCCCAATTGTCTTAATTTCAAAGATTATGGTCAAAGATTATGGTATACACAGTTAAAGAAGAAAGCAATTGCCTAAGTATTGGAGGAAATATTAAATTAACTGCAATTGTTGGTAGTATTATTTTTTACACAGGCAAACAAAGTGATTCTGGCTTAAAAATAAAACAAGAATTAGAACAGAAATTTACATGTGTATCAGATAAATAGATTTGAAAATATAAATTTTCTGTACTTTAACTTTAAGTAGAAATATGAGTGTGGAAAATAACCTATCAATATAATTTGAAAAGCTATATATTACCAAGAAATACACAAACAAATATCATTACACAATCTTATAGAATGCACCAGCCTGGGTTGAACAAATGTAAGGTCTGGAGAAATCAGCCCGTCATGTTTTGAATGAAAATGACCCCAATAAGCACATATATTTGAATGCTTGGTTCCCAGTTAGTGGAAATGTTTGGGAAGCATTAGGAGGTGTGGCCTGGTTGAAGGATGTGTGTCACTGGGAGTGATATTTCAGGTTTGATATTTCAAAAGCCCAGAACACTCCCAGATCTCTCTCTCTTTCTCTCTCTCATTTTGTGGTTGTTGTTTCAACATGTAAGCAAACTTTCAGCTCCAGTGCCATGTGCCTTCCACTGTGTTCCCTACCATGATGATCATGGACTCACTTTCTGAAACTGTAAACAGGGCTCCAGTTAAATGATTTTTTTAATAAGTTGCCTTGGTCATGGTGCCTCTTCACAGCAATAGAACAGTAATCAAGACAAGGTCTCAGGTGGGTTTAATGATGATGGCCATTAGCATGGCAGCTGCAAGGCCTGAACTCCATGAAGGAGGAAGAGAGAACTGAAAGAAGATGACAACGAGGAGGAAGGAAGACTGGACAATAATGACAAGAAATTACAGCACAGAACG
>JABTXL010006712.1:21170779-21187857 GCA_025134845.1 Neodon shergylaensis | reverse complement strand
TCCTTCCTTCCTTCCTTCCTTCCTTCCTTCCTTCCTTCCTTCCTTCCCTCTTCCTTCCTTCCTACCTTCATTCCTTCCTCTCTCTCTCTCTCTCTCTCTCTCTCTTTCTCTCTCTCTCTTCCTTCCTTCTTTCTTTTTCCACCCACTCTACACTTTGATTTACTGCTGGATTTTTTTGCCCTTTTAATTTTTTGAGATTTCATATTTTGATCTTATTTCCCTCTCCTTCAACTCCTCCCAGATTCTCCCCACCTCCCTATGCACACAACTTTATCTATCTATCTATCTATCTATCTATCTATCTATCTATCTATCATCTATCTACTTTATTCTTATTTTTGTATCAGCAACCTTCATGAAGCAACATAAACTGGAACATTCAATTTTTTAACCAAAGCTCTTCATGTAATTAATAAAGATTTTGATTATATACTGATGTTCATAGCAACATTATCTATAATAGCTAAAAAATGGAAGCAGCCCAGTAAGTATCCATTGACAAATGGATTGGCTATGAGGATGGTATACACATATCCATAAATCCACTAATAAGTGCATGAACAGAGGCTGAATTCTGACATGAGCTACAACATGGATGGATCGTGAGGAACTTAAATCAGACACACAAGAACAAACATTGTACAGTTCCAGTTAGACAAGTTACCCAGAAATTTGAAGTGAACAGGGCCAGGAGAGTTGGGAAGGTAGGCGTAAAGAAATGTAATACTTAATGGAAATAGACTGTGAGTTTGGGAACATGAAGGGGGGCACAGGAGACAGATGGGGCTGACTCACTTCCATGTAAATGTCTCATACCAGTGGACTGCACGGTTACCATCGTTAGCTTTTATATTATTTATAACTTGCCACAATTTAAAAAGAGAAAGAGAGCGGAGGATGTTGTCATGTAGAAAGACAACTACAGCACCCTGAAGCAAGAATGAAGGAAATTCAGATCACATTCTTCTCTGGCCCAGATATACAAACAAGTTGTTATTCAGAGCTAATAACACACATATCATTTCTTGGCCCTGTGACCAAGATTAAGTGGGGAGTTGCCAAGAGTAAGTGTGGAGCTGATGACATGGCTGCCTTGAATTTTTGGAGGATTATGAATGTTGAGGACAGGGATTAGGATTCACGGATTAGAAGAAGGATGATAGATGCTGAGGACCAGGATTAGGATTCACGGATTAGAAGAAGGATGATGGATGTTGAGGACCAGAATTAGGATTCACGGATTAGAAGAAGCACGATGGACGTTGAGGACCAGAATTAGGATTCACGGATTAGAAGAAGGATGATGGATGTTGAGGACCCGGATTAGGATTCACAGATTAGAAGGAGGATGATGGATGTTGAGGACCAGAATTAGGATTCATGGATTAGAAGAAGGATGATGGATGTTGAGGACCAGGATTAGGATTCATAGATTAGAAGAAGGAACTAAGATTTCTGTGTATCACATGGAAGGGGAATGCACTGAGAAGCTGCTGTACTTAGGATGTGGGCTTCCTAGTGCTGGCCTCTACTTAGATGACAGGGGCTGATATTGCCAAGTTGAGTTTGCTTGAATCTGGATGGACAGGTTGGAATACACCAGAGGCAGCAGCCTCGACCAAATGGAGAGTAAAATGCCAGGGACTGAGTTTGATGTTGGCAGGCAGCCACTGACAGGGCTGGTGTACAGAAGACTTCAATATTCTCTCTGATACCGAGAGAGGTGCTGGGTTTGCTGGGCAGCGCATTCATGGATGTGAAGTCCGGCTTTGGTAGACTCGTGGAGGTGTGCATAATTTCAAATGGCTAAGAAAGTATGGGGACATCCTAAAGTAGAAGATGCAAGAAAAAAAAACAGAGCGAAAGAACTAATGTCGAAGAAAATCTTGGCAGGAGGTATTGGGGAAAGTGGGAGCAACCCTTGCCAACTGCTTCAGGCTGCTGGTGTATTTGCATAACATTAAAATTAAAGCCTGACTAATTTTCCAACAAATTACTTGGCTCCAAAAGCAGAAATCAAAAGGAACTAGTCATTCAAACATTAAAACATATTTTTCTTGCCTGTGTATAATCTGCACATGTCTGTTTTGTTCTTTTCTTTTTTGCTTTCATGAATGGTCTTCACCTAGGACATTACTGTCCATACTCATTAAACTATCTATTGTACCGAAGACTCGACCAAGAGCATCACCAGTGTGCAGATGTCTCACCGTGCAAGGCACCAATTTCCCCCTTTAATTATTTCCCTGTCAGAATCAATCTCTCTCTAGGGTCTGCTTTTGAGGCTCAGCCAATCAGCTTCATTGTGCTGACACAGCCCAGCTGATGCCAAACAGGACTGCTGCTGAGGTCCCCATTAAGGGAACAAAACACAGTCATCCCAGACATGGCACCCCACTGCTACAGCAAGCCTCACCATGACTTGAAAATCACAGACCGCTGGGAGAATGAAGAGAGCCTGCAGACTATCTAACGCCAATCTAGCATCTGCCTGAAGAAGAGATAAGAGGACCATGATTGCCTGGTGAGCTAGGGGCTAGGGACAGACCTGGGAATCTACGTATGCTTCCTGATTCCCATAGCTACCCCCTTAACTCTCTCCAGTTCCTTCCAGCTCCCTCCATATTCCAGCAACATGCCCCCTACCAACCCACAATGTCCAATTAGTGCTGCCCAAACATGCAAAGGCTTGGAACCACCCACTGAATTATGAAATACCTCCCAGTGGTCATGCCCTCAAAGAAGAATGGTTCTCCCCAATTAGCTATCGACTGCTAATAGCTCCTCAGTAAGGGATGGGATCTAGAGATCACCTCCCCCTTCGTACAGCATCTGCCTTCCTTGTTGTATAGTGATACTTCATTTTAGACTCAATAAAATGTGACTTAGTTGTGTGTACCCAAGAATTCAAAACCCAGAAAGAAGAGTGAATAGGGCAGCAGGCTCTCTCTGGACCAAATTCTTCTAACACACACACACACACACACATCTTTTGAGTGACAGGGCGAGCCATGATATCAGTGAAGCAGAGGCAGTCAACTGATGAAGGTCAAGGTGGAAAGGGTATTCTTCTGGATGTACACTGTCTTCTGAACCCAGTGCTTGTGTCTGAACAATTCCCTTCTATATGAACTCTTCTCCATTGAACTATCCCAAGAAAACACACAAAGGCAGGCACAGTTGTCCACAGTCTCAGCCTGGGGGACAATCTCAAATTTTCAGTGTGAATAGTAAAAGCCAGTGGAATAAGAACCCTGTGGCAAGCTGCAGTGATCATGGTGTCCGGATGGTGTCCATTGTTCAAGCTTGGAACCCTAAAAACTCTTGTTCTATCCCTGGCTACTTGCCCGCTTTGTGACCAGATCTTAATGTTCATATCCCCGGACAGGACTGGGAACGTGACTGAAACAGGTAAGACAGCATAGAATGAAAACCTAGAGTTCATACTTGAACAATCATCCCTAGTAGCAAAAATCTGTTGTTTTTTTCTATATGTGTGTGTCCCATGCATTTGATTAGGTTTGTCTGAATGAGCATGAGTGAGGTGTTGTCCCTTGAATGGGGGTAATGTATCTGTGGCTACACCACTAAGGAATGTCACCCCCCTCGGCAATGTTTAATTTTCTATAGGTCCTCTATCAGGAGTGGGGTTTTATGAGTTCCTTCCCCATCCCTGAAGTAACATCAATGGACCCAGGCCTGTGCAATTCTTGTGGAGGAAATCACTGCTGCTATGAATCACTGGTCCAGTATCATTTTGAGACAGGTTCTCTCAATGAAGCTGGAACTCTCTAGCCAGCAAGCTCCAGGGACTCTCCTTGTTTCTGCCTCTTACGCGCTGGGATTATAGACACAACATAGCTACCATTGCCATTTACATAGGTGTTGGTGATATGAGCTCAGGTCCTTATACTTCTACAGCAAGGCTGAGCCATTGCCCAGGCCCAAAGAATTTGAATAATAGTGGTATCATCACAATGTAACAATGTAAATTAATTTCTTTTTGGAAATGTAATGTGTAGGCAAATTATATGGTTTTGTTTGCTCTGGACAAAAGTATAGCTAACTTTCAAGTGTCTCTGGCCAAATTCATCACTTTCTTTAAAAAACACCATTATTGAAAATATTTGGTCACAAATTCACATCACAAAACTCCATTTGGGTTAAAATTTAAAAAAGAAGACTCGTCAGTAAGGCTCAGTTGGAATATATTAGACTAATTGAGTTTGAAATCCCAGTGAATAGTAATAACTTTAATTGTCCTTTATGAAGATGAATTATCATCAGGAAGAAATGAAGGAAGGAAGGAAGGAAGAAAAATCGCTTACACTTATCTTCGTGTTAGGCACAATATCATTCACTGCATATGGGTAAGTGGTAGGAGTCCATGTTGATTTTCTTTAACGGGATATATTAGAGGAAGAAGACAGATTTCAAATGATTCATATATAAGGAATGGCCTTAAAATAAGGGCATTTTATGAAAATTTATGAGTTCTTCAATGGATACTGACTTTCAGATTTAGACAAACTGGGGACCATGAGCATTTAGCAGGTTCGAGAATCAACGGGCGTATTCCATTGGAAGTGTGGCCTGTGTAACAGTGCGGTTCTGGTTAGGCAGTAGCTGATGGTCGTGTTAAAGCCCTCACACAGAGCCTGGATTGTATCTTGAAGTGGCACTTGCAGCTGGCACAGGCAGTCGTGTGCACTGACCTCTGTGGGCTGGAAACGTAGATCAGAGGAAAGGAAAGGAAATGCCAGCAGTGTTATGTTTTCACTTCATCAAGGAGAGCAACATCAAAAACTAATTTTGCATGCCAAGGTCAAGTTCTGGCAGTGATGAAAGAGTAGGCCTTGACACCCCAAATAATTACAAGAACCTGGAAGAGGAGAACTCAGAACAGGGAAAAATGACAGGAATAGATGCCTGAGAGATCGTACTGAGTTTAACTTGGACCTTCATAAACTGAAAATATAAAACTTTAAACAATGGAAATTACCCAAGTTGCTGTAAATTTTGAAACACAGATACAGTTCAGCTCAAAGAACATTATTTTTTTGTCAGATGTGCTGTGGCCATCTTATTCACGGAGCTTTCTCTGAGCAGATAACCCCCAGATTTCGACATATGGAAATCCCTTATGTCCCTTTTCAAATGACTGTTCATTTGCTCAACTACTGTGTGGTTCTCTGTGACCCTTGCAGGGTGGGTTTCACTCCCCTCTCTTATGCACATGTCCAGAGCATCTGCTCAGCAACAAAACCCCAAACCTTCTTCCGAAGATGCTACAGAGAGCAAGTCTTTCCTTGAAGGATGCTGACACGCATCACTGGGAACTAGTGGACGGTGCTGGTACACCGCTCTCAGCCTTGCTTAGCGGTGCCATGATGCCCTCCTCCACAAACACTACTTATGTGGCAGGGGACAATTTGCCACACAGCAATAGTTCTATAATTCAAGGAGCTATCACACAATGTCCAAGCTCTTGTGTGTTTACTGAACCATTAGGAAAGCCGTTATCTTCTGTAGCAATTGGGAGTATGGAAGGCTGAGGAAGTATGTCCTGAACCCCCTTTTCTGTATGTAGCCATGAGTAAACAAAGCAAGAATACAAGCATCCTTGTGTTGGGCCAATATACTAAAATTTAAGAAGCTAACTGTATATTGATTTGAGGGTAGGGCTAACATCTCATCTAAATGGACTGATGATAATATTGTCTTTGGACAATCTCGACGTTTTACTAAATATTCTTCTACTAACACCTTCTTTACTCTTGAAAGTAGAACAAAGGAGCCAAGGTTCTGTTGATACATCTATATCCATCATATCCATCAAAAATTCCTTTATATGTTAAGCCATTGACATGTTAAGATGTGTGTTCTAAATAAAAATTCAGTTCAGTGAATGCAGGGAGAATTCATGGCAACCATACCTGATTGACTGATAATAGAACCCTGGATGAGTAAGGAATAATTTCTTGGCATCTCAAAGAAAGCATTGCTTGAAGTGAGTTAGTGGCAAGATAAACACAAGAAGACTAAATGAACAAAAATTAAATAATCCTGGCAGCATACTGCAGGTTAGCTTTAATTCTTTGCCTTTATCCATGGGAAAAGAACAAAGATGTGGTATAAATAAAATGGAGAGCTGTGTGTGAAGAGTCAGGTCGGCGTGGGGTGAGGTCCAAGTCTTCAGGAAAAGCAAAGAGAATGTAACTTGGGTGCTCTGAGCTTCACTGTACAGCAAAGCATTGTGAAACTCAATAAAAGTGTATGGAACATAACTCTAAACGTTATTACAGCCATACAACTGCACAGCAATTTGCATGATAAATTTAATGGTAATATCCTGAGCCAGTTTTGCCTAGGGGATGTTTAATCGAGCTGCACATAAAAATGTTCTGCTTTGTTTCTGGAAGGAATTCTATTTTGCTCGTATTTCAACGGGAAGGATGCTTTTACAGCCAAGGGAGCCTACAGGAGCCTATAGTCTCTTTCAATGACAATGTTCTGAGATTATACTTAATACGGGCTGTCTGCTCTGGTCCAAGGGAAACAAGAAGCAGAACAGGCTCTCACACAGAGTGCTCTTGGTATAAAGAGATGGCATAGTGTTGCACAACCAATCCCAGATTCCACAACCAGTGGGCAGACACAAGCAGCTGCTGGTTCTGGACAGAAATCATGAGGGATGATCCAACCTCAACTGGACAGAAAATGTCCATTGGATCATTACGGTTTAGCTGTGGTACTCTGATGAGAAAAATATTGGTGGTTGTTCTCAGACCTGTCCCATCTCACTTCTGTACCGAAGTGTGCACAGGGATGTTGAATCTCTTTCATTTCAAAGCAGAGGTTCAATCACTATTAAATATCTCCTTTTTCCATTTTATGAAACACTAAGTAAATTGACCTAAAAAGCAACCAAACCAATTATATCCCTAGGGATTCCCAGAGCTAAACTCATCTGGTTGAGCCAGGGTTTGCTATTCAGGGTTAGAAATATGACACGAAGAATGTTATTAGCAAATTCTACCTCAATTAATAGACTTGTTCTTGTTTGAGCTCATTAGTATGTAAAAGCCCAACAGTAATCCACCTTGATGGTTTAGCATCATCTTGATAATTGTATGAATTCACTCATTTACTCAATGACCCTTCAACAAATGGTTACATACTGGACAGTTGGGGAAGTTGAAACTATAAACAGTGGTTAGGATGCTGCCCCAATTTAAATAAAGCTAGATGAAGGCTGGTAGTGGATAAACAAATGTTCATGCTTCAAAGTAAGAGGACAAACTAGAGATCCTGTTTTTTGAATTACAAGAGATCTACCCATCATTTTTTAGAGACCTTAGCAAATAACTAATACCTGTAAGGCAATAGGAACTTAAATGGTGGGGAAATTCAAGACCAGATTATTTAATCCCAGAATTTGGGAGGCAGAGGCAGACAGATCTCTGTAAGTTCAAGAACAGCCTGGTCTACAAAACAAGTTCCAGGACAGCCAGGGCTGAAACCCAGTCTCGGAAAAAATAAATAAATACAAAGTTTGATTTGTGTGTGTGTGTGTGAATGTATAACACACATATGTGGATATCCTCCAGGGCCAGAAGTGGGTGTTGGATCCCCTGGCTAGATGACTGGCAGTTATAAGCTATTAGATGTGGAAGAACAGGAAGTACTCTTAATAACTGAGCTACCTCTCCAGGCACAGAACCAGCTTATTTTCTAAGCAAATTCAAGATGAATATATATGGAGGTCAAAGAATCTAGCTCTGAAAGTCTCACTTGAAAACTATTCACAACATAAATTGATGGTGGCTGTGAGGCTGCAGGGTTGATTATCCCAAAGTGGTAGAAGCTTCATTCCTCTATAACTGAAATAATTTAGGGAGAAACTGGGAGATGGCGCATGTGGATCACGTGTTGGGAGAATAATAAAAGAAGAATCACAACAGACAAGGAAGGCTGTTCTACCAGAGGAAATGTGAATTATAGAGCCAAAATCGTTCTGCTCGGAAATGCGGGACTGAATTTATTAGAAGGCAGAAAGTGCCCAGGAACTGTCACAATGCTCTGTACGTATTGAGAGAGGGATATGCCAAACATTTCAGACCAAGAATATAATTCAGGGTAATCAATACTTCGATGCTTATTCTACATTTTAATTATCTCTTCATAGTGACTATATCACTAGCATATATATGTGTATATATCTATCAAAGCTTTACATTGTATCCTCACAAATACGTAGAAAAACTGCGCGTCAGCTAAAGTGCCTGTGGCTAGTCCTGAGAGATAGAGAGATGATAGCGGTTATGTAGGGAAGTTGCAAAGTATTCAGGGGTAAATTAAAGATAGGAGCAGGGGCTTTTAACAATGGGGCGGGGAGGACATTGGGCTGGAGAGAGAGAGTGCAAAGCCAAGAGCACTCCCTCCAGGGGATAAAATACCTTCTTCTGGTATCCACAGGCCCTCCATATGCACATGAACAGAGAAGCACACACAAAGATATACACAAATAAAAGCAAAGTCTTTTATTAAAAAGCATTGTGCATGTTTAAGCCCAGATACTTCCTGCATTTTTCTGGAGCTGTTCTTATTGACTTACGATGTATTCCAATTTACTGCTGTGAAGAGAGAGTGGTTTAGCTGGGTTGTGAGATGTTCCCAGCTGTGGCATTCATTCTACGGCACAAGGATGCAAAGCTCCTTTCTAGAGCCATTATGGCTGAGCTGGAAGCCGCCTTTGGCATCTGCTAGTTGTATGCTTTTACCAGAAATTATGTAATTCCTCCAAGTCTCCAGTTGTTCATTTTTGCATATCCCATTCCTTAGAGAACAGCAAGAGTACCAAACCCACTGAGGGTTCTCAGTGAGATGCCTGCCTGAAATAGTCTATGTAGGAGACAAATGTCGGACACCATGTTAGACTAAAGAGCCAAAGGAACTAAATGGACATAGCTTATTTTCTTGCAGTGATATTTTCGAGAGGTATGAAATAGGAAATTAATGGGTATTTCTGATTTTTGAATTAGAAATCCTTAATCTTCAGAGGAGGAGCTTTTGACTCCTTCAGATTATTGTGGACTTTGCAAAAAACCAAACACTAGCATGCCGCACTATGTCTGATGGTAGCTTAGTACATGGTAGGAGAGTCTTTAATTGCTGTTGCCGGGTTGGTCCAAATTACTTTCTGTTCACTTTCGGCTGGACCCACGGAAGTTATCCATGGTCACCCAGGACAATATTGCGGAGAAGGCCGAGTTTCTGGTCAGTACACACCCTTTTAAGTTCCCTTGCCCCCTCAAGAGGAGCTACCCCTACATAGCTGCCAGTCTTCCCTGACCCTTGATCTAGAACAGTTTGGGGAAAGTATGACTAAAGAACGAAACCAATTTCATTTTCTATGGGCTTTTCATGCTAAATTGAACAGTGAGTGGCGATTCGTGAAACCAAGGCAATGCTGCCGCGTTCTGCATTTGTGGTGCTGATCTTTCCCGGAGCCTGTCAGAGTCCACCACAACCTTGAATCTGATAAAACTGGCTCTGGTTAGAAAGAAACTGGTTTCAAGGGATCACACTATGGGCGGTACCAAAAGTAATAAAACCACTAGGGCATGTAGACAGCAAGTAGATAATTACAATGCTCTTCTTTCAAGATCTCACTTGATGTGGAAAACTGCTGGTCTATGTGGCTTTGCCTCCAGGATAACTTCACGAAAATTTATTTCCTTGACCATAATATTACGTATTTTTTAAAAAAAATACTAGAAAGTACCATACATTCACCTAAAATGACTTGAAAATGGAAATTTTAATTACTTGAGAACTGTGGCCTCTTATCGTGACCTCAGTTTTCTAAATTTAATCTTCGTGTGCTATAGTCTTATTAATTAAAGTGAACACCACTTACGGAAGGAAAATTCTAGAGTAAATATCTACTCTCTCCCAGGATAACAGCAGCAGGATCCCAGTGTTCATGCAGGTACTGTTGACACTGGACTTGGAGTATACATTTTTGTGTTTAGCCACGAGGAAGAGGTTGTACAGCTTGTTGAAGTGTGTTCCACCTCAGTCCAGTGATGCTGGGTGAGCAGAAGAGCAAGGAAGAGGATGGTGTGATGACCATGACTTTTTATAATCTTGGGACCATGGAGAGACACCTGCCTCATATGATTTTCTACCTGTATATATGACCCTAAAATAGTAAGAAATTAAAATCCTTCCTCCAACTTGTCATTTTTCTGTGTTTATTGACTTCAGTATTGTCTGCTGAAGAAAATCAGGAGAAGAAGCGTCAAGTGTTGGGTAAGGCAAATCCAAGTCTGCCCCTTGGTATTGTGAAGTGGAATTCAAGTTTCAACAATTAAGAAGGGAAAAAAGTATAAACATATTAAGAATTTAATTTTTCCAGAGAGTCCTAGAGGAGCCCAGGTCTTCTATAGAAACTCAACCAAATGAAAATCACAGCCATCTCCAAAGGTTAAAGAAATTTCAAGAAGAGGACGTATGTTTTCAAATAGACTGCATCTTCCAAGTAGACTAGCTGACCCAAATCTCATGGATTCAAACCCATGGAGAACTAGGAAGCAAAGTCAAGGACTCTATAAAATAATCTTTAAAATGAGGTTTCCTTCAGTGCTATTTATTCATACATACATACAATTATAAGTATAAATGCATTGTAATTTAAATGTGAGGAGAGCTCTTTAAATATACTGGTTATTTTATAGTAGTATTTTTTTCACTTAAGAGGTACTAAAAGTTGTATTATGTTCATACAAAGGCCAGCTACCTGTTTTTAGTCTACAAAAAATGTTTTTTTTTATTTTAACTTTTAAAACTTTAATTAAATTTAATATTTAAAAAACTTCATTATTTTAAAAATCATTTAATCATTTATTTTATATATATGATCATTTGTCTGCATATATTTTTGTGTATCATATATGTGAGTTACAGAAGGTCTGTGAGCCACTGTGTGGGTGCTGGGAATCAAACCTAGGTTCTCTGGAAATTCATAGCCAGTACTCTTAACCAGCAAGGCATCTCTCCAGCCATAGAATATTGCATTCACAATATTCATAATAAACCTTTCTGAAGTGTAAAGACACACTGTTAAATTCATCAGTCTTTGAGTTTAAATTAGATCCTAATTATTCCTTCTTTTATAAATATGCTAATGATGACATTATATAACTTTCCAAGTTAAAGGCCCTCCAAGACAAGTAAACTAGGGTATTTCAGCCAAAGATGAATGTCCTTTGTTGTCACAAGGAAACCACCATTTTTCTGATCTCCACAGAGAGGCTGGGGTCTTAGGCTTCTTCCTCATATTCAGTTTGAGTCTCAGGAGGCAATCTGAACTATAGTAAAAATATTTGAACTATTGTAACTACTTGCAGCAAACCACACTTTTCTCACTAATCTCCTTTTAACTAAGCACGGCAAGCTATCTTCCAAAATCATTCTAAAGGGAAGAGGGGGGAAATAATTGGAAATAAAGCTCTGAAGGGCAGAAAGGTGTGTGGACAATGAATTGAAGATTTGGCTCTAAACTGGTGACAGGTAAGGCATAGAGCATTGGCATCAGACTCAAGCAAACACTGCGGTGGTCACAGGTGCCATGGGTAGAAGGAACTACTCACTCTGGCTTATGTGAAGTGTTTATACAAAAAACCTACAGACTGTATCATCTATATAGATGCTGAAAATGATCTCTACTTATGTTTATGAGCCATGAGTTATTTTATAGTCTCTAGATTTAATATTCCCTTGCTTGTAAAAATAGGATGCTTTTATTATTTATTTATCAAAGTTTTTTTCATGAACACTTTTCAGACTGTGGAAAGTTAATGTTTGCTAAGATGTTTGGATTCAAACAGAAAACTATTCAATCATTTTTAGAAGGATTATTTTGACATGAACTGACTGTTCATTGGCATGATGTATAAACTGCCATTCACAAAGCAAGACTTAAGAACAATATTTTATTTTCTATAAAACCTATCAACAAATAAACGAATAGTGTTCCATGAAAAGGAAAATTTGGTCTACATACAAAATATTCTTCAGCTCTAAACAAAAAATGGGGTTAATTTTTTTGCAAGAAAATGGATAGGCATTTTATATTATAATATTAAGGGAGATGACAGTTCTTTTAGAGAGAAAAAAACCTGCATGTTCTTGTTCATGTGCAGAATCTAGCCAATCATATGGGTAAATATGTAAACAAATGTACATGCTGGTACAGAGAACAGGAAGAAAGGAAAACAAGAAAGGCGAAATATTAGGGGCTGTAGAAAGACTAAATGAAGGTAATGGACGCGCTCTACGAAAGAGGGCATAAAGCTAATTGTTTCTCTAGTTCTAAGTCTGTCGTGGAACTTTTGGTTTTGGTGATGGATAAGTATTTGGTGACAGATATATCCTGCACAGAAAGTGTAGCATTTAAAGTGAGGCACCTTCTCGAATTTTGCATGCAAATGGATGGAAATAGAAAACACTATCCTGAGTGAGGTAACCCAGGCCCAAAAAGATGAACATGGGATGTACTCACTCATAATTGGTTTCTAGCCATAAATAATGGTCACGGAGTATATATTTGGTGAACCTAAAGAAGCTAAATAAGAAGGCGAACTCAAGGAAAAACATATAATTATCCTCTTGGCTATGGGAAGTAGACAAAATTGCCGGGTAGAAGATTTGGGATCTTGGGGGTGGGGTGGGATGGGATTAGCGGGGGATGGGGAGAGAAAAGGGAGAAGGGGAGGATGAGGGAAACTAGGGGAAACAGGTTGATTGGGATAAAGGAAGGTTGGATAGGGGAGTAAGGAAGCACAATTCTTAGTTAAGGGAGCCACCTTAGGGTTGGCAAGAGTCTTGAACCTAGAGTGGGTCCCAGGAACCCAAGGCGAGGTCCCCAGTTAGTTCCTTGGGCAGCTGAGGATAGGGAACCCTAAATGACCCTATCCTATAGCAATGCTGACGAATATCTTGCATATCACCATAGAACCTTCATCTGGGGATGGATGGAGATAGTCACAGAGACCCACACTGGAGCACCGGACTGAGCTCCCAAGTTCCCATCGAGGAGTGGAAGGAGGGAGAGCATGAGCGAGGAAATCAGGACCACGAGGGGTGCACCCAACCACTGAGACAGTGTGACTGATCTATTGGGAGCTCACCAAGGCCAGATGGAATGAGATGGAAGAAGCATGGGATAAAACCGGACTCTCTGATCATGGCGAACAATGGGGGCTGATGAGAAGCCAAGGACAATGGCCCTGGGTTTTGATCCTACTTCAAGTTCTGGCTTTGTGGGAGCCTAGCCAGTTTGGATGTTCACCTTCCTAGACATGGACGAAGGGGGGAGCACCTTGGACTTTCCACAGGGCAGGGAACCCTGACTGCTCCTTGGACTGGAGAGGGAGGGGGAGAGGAGTGGGGGGAGGGGGAGAAGGGTGGAAGGAGGGGGAGGGAAATGGGAGGTGGGGAGGCGGGGGAAACGTTTTTTTTTTTCTCAATAAAAAATTAATAAAAAAAAAAAATAAAGTGAGGCACCACAGTTTCACTTCTCAATCAATGGTTGTTCTAACTGCATGAAAGCTCAGTGAGTTGTATAGACTTTAGGGCTGCTGGACTTGGGTATATGATGTTTTTATTCATTTGAAAGCTTTTGCTCAATAAAATTTATTTATTAAATACTAAATGAAACTGACTATTCTTAATAAAATTGCATACATTTCTTGACTATGTGCATGGCTGTAATACATATGAACATGATAAAACTCATAATACATTATCTATCTATTACATATCTCTCTCAATGTGTGTCCGCCCATATATATCCATGAACTAATCTAGGATGCCCTAAGGTAAAATTCTTTTTAAAAACTTTTTTTGTGAGCTGGCTCAGTTTTTTTTCTGGATGGATGTTGGTTACAGTCTTTTTTAAGGTAATTTTCATGGCTTCATTAGCTTTGGTTATTTGGAAATAAATTTTATGACCTGAATATTTATGTTCAGTACTGTTTTTCCCATAGAGAGCTTTCGTTTCTGCCTGTTCATAATTTGTTTCTTGATAGTTGGAATTTTACATAAAATCATACGTTATGCCTTCATAGTATATGATGCTAGTTTCTGTGTCTTGGTGGTTTAGCCACTCTACCTCTCTAGCAGGGCAATGTGTGGATATAGATGAGGACATAATTTAGATACAAACTGTGGTTTCTCTGTCTTCCTTTACCTCTTTGCTCTCCCTCCATCACATGTATGTAAACATCTACCTAAACTGAAAAATTATTCTATAAATATTTCCTTTATTTTGATTCTGTTCTCACAGCATATAGGTTATAAACTTTACTTAACTGTCTTTGTGGTTTCTTCTATCTTACGAGGCTTGATCGATTAAATTTGGGGGTTTATCTCATGAATTTGAACATTATATTGGCAAGCTATGTAAAATATGGGACTAATTATTTGTTTTTATATAGGTTACTTGCTGTAGTATTTATTAGCCATTCCACTAAGTAATTCTCCTCTTAAATTGTCTTGAGATATTATAACCATATATTTTCTTATATGCAACATAAATAATTTCTTAATGCATATTTTCTTCTGTGAAAAATCTTAAAAATTTTACAGAAGAAGCCCCATTTTTGATAAAAGTCTATGTACATTAAAACAAGTCACAGAAGTATGAAATTGAGATGCACTTAAGGAAGGAGAAGGAAGAACTAATCAACAAATAAGCCAAAGATGAGAATAAAATGGGACCAAGAAGCAAACACCCGGAACAGAGTGCACACTGTGATGTTCTCAGTGGTGCTGGGGAGAGGTTACTAATGCAGGTCGGATTTTCCTGCAGCCACCGGGAAATAGTCTCACTTTTTGGTAACCCAATTCCTAGTACTCTTGAGATGGGAACTGAACAATTTTTATTATCTATATGCCAACTTCAAAGTTATTTCTCACTGGAACCTCCATGATAAACTTACTCTGGAATCTAATGTCTGAGTTGTTGGGCCATATCCTTATGATTGATGTGATAATTCTGTGAGGTTTGTTTTGGTTGTGGCTCTGCAACAAGATAGGACGATTAGAGTGATGCTCTTAGGTGATCTGATGCATCCTGCTCATCACTGATGCTGACCGTCTGCTTCATTCCTATCATATAGTCAGGGGCTATTTGGTAGATGAAGTAAGAAGAATGTTACGATACCCATGTGTATTTACTTCCTTTGAAATGATCATAATATACTTACACAATACAATTGGTTCCACACAGTCCCATCTATATTAGCTCTTAAGTAATCTGAGCACTGGGTTAGAGGCTCTTGGTCAAAGTTAGAATAACTGCCTATAAATACTATATTATTGCTCCCTAATATATCGACACCACCCTATAATATACACCTTTAAATCTGATTAAGCATCCCTTTCTTTTTTGAAAATACTCCTTCCTATAATTTATTGACATATTCAACTGATCGTGAAAATAATCCATTCTGTCCTAAGTAGGGTCCCGCTTTATTCTTGATAGTATGGCTTATGCCTGATACCTTAGGATATTGTTTTAATTCTCAAAAGTGTTCAACTCTTCTCTTGCCTCTAGTCTTGCTTAGCATCACCCCATTGTTTACTTTCAAGTACAAATGACTGTTCTTTTTCTGCCTTAAACACTTTCAAATATGCATATTTAATGTATTCACTGATACTTTCTCATATGTTTTCCCAAATATTTTTTAATATTTATTAGAAAAAAAAAATCGCTACTGAGATTTTGTACTTAGTGGTCTGTATATTAACATACATGACATGTTTTTCTTCGGTTGTATCTTTTCTCCACAAACTTTTTTAATTTAATGTTTTAATTTTTTTCTACAATTCAGAAGCCTATAGGATGTTGCTCTTAGCTTAACACATTAAGCTATGTAATTGTTTTAGTCATATTCCAAAGATACCTCAAAAACAAAATAAAGAGCCTGGGGCTGGAGAGATGACTCAGCAACTAAGACACACGTTGCTCTTACAGAGAACACAAGTTTGATTTCAAGCACGCACGTGCAGCTCACAATTGTCTATGACTTCAGGTCTAGGGGATCTGATCTGCTCTTCTGACTTGCTATAGGCACCAGACACACATATGGTACTCAGACATATATGCAAGTAAAATACTCAGACACATAAAGTAAGTGACTTTTTATTAAAAGATAAAGAGTTTGGACTTCCTATTGTTTGCCCCCAATGAATAGTTGGTCTGCTTTCTCTATGGTTTAAAATATCACTAATAGAGTATCATATTTTTTTATTAAAATCATTTCACTTACTTGTATGTCACTGCTCTCGGAATACCTATATGGGAGACAATTTCCCCTAAATAAACAAATGAGGAAAATGAAATATATGAATTTTGATCCAACAAGAAAATGATAGCAAAATTAAATGTGAACATTTTTTAGCACTTTTCTTCTCATCTCTTTGTGAGAAAAAAGTAAATTAATAAGAAAGTACAATTAGACATTAGTGATATATATTTATCCCTTTACATTTTTTGGGGGGAAATCTGTGTTGCTTTTATGAAGAACTAACTTTGATTTATTTCAAATTTAAATGCATCCTGTTGATAAATGGGCAGTCATTTCATACGTGGGCATAGCAATATTTTACACTTCTTTTGTCTCTACTGGTAATAAGGAAAGGGTTGGTTTAAGTAGAACAAAACCTCTAGGCTGTGAAAATAAAATGTTGAAATGTAATCCCTGCTCAGATGCCCTAACAGTCAAGGACCATGTGGACACAGAGTAAGTGTTCTTCAACACAGTTCGGTTGTTGTATTCTTATGGTCCCTAGAGATGAACCCCCTTCATCTCTAAGCGTTCCTAGCAACCACTGCAGAAGAAAACGGGAAGATGTACAAAGCAAGGTGTTGTCTTTAGCTCGAAAAACATGATTACCTTAGGCATCTCAGAAGTTTCACTTTTCAATTCACTATGTTCACAATAAACAAAAAGAAACATTCACACACACACACACACACACACACACACACACACACACACACACAC
>JABTXL010006712.1:21095725-21170769 GCA_025134845.1 Neodon shergylaensis | reverse complement strand
ACACACACACACACACACACACACACACACACACACACACACACACATTGACCTGGAGGCTGGCTATTGAGAAAACAAATCTGGCTCATTTTCTAAGCATTTGACAGTGTGAGCAACTTAAGACGCTGCACAGCAAATAAAAGCAATAGGCACACACTAACCTGAACTGGAGCTAATGAGCTGTTGGGATTGTTAACATTTATCACCTGTGATTGTGCCACTTTTGTCTTAGGGATACAGTGAGCCCTTCTAGATGATGACATCTTGAAATTCAAACAATGACTCATGGAAAACAAAGTTTTTGTTTGCTAAAGAACTGTGGGATTGAATTGAGAAACATCTTGCTGTATGGAAACGGGGGCTGCTTGAACAGCCACACGAAAACGATGGCGAACTTGAAAAATGCACGAGGCAGTTTCACTTGCGCCATCTAATTGGAAAAAGAGAAGCAAACATAATGATGTTCCTGGGACCCATTCTACAGTGATGTCCTCTTACATAAGCAACTGTTATATAAAACAAAGCCATAACTATCACATCAAATTATGGAACAAATAAAGTCAGGTTTCCCAAGAAAGCATTCAATAAAGCATTACAAATAAGCCTCATTTTACTCAGAACCTAAAGATATTTATGTACTTTGATTTACACTCACCCAAGAAACCAAAAGCGACTTGTAAAAAGTCTATGCTAAAACTTTACCCTAGGATTCACTCATGATACTTTAAAATTTATCATTTTATGTTTATGGGTGTTTTGCCTACATGTATGTCTATATACCAACATAGATGCCTGGTGCCAGCAGAGGTGTTCGAATCCCTGGAACTGAAGGAGCAGATGGTTGTGAGCTGGGAACCAGACCAAGGTGCCCTGGAAGAGCAGTTGGGGTTCTAAACCATGAGCCCTCTCTCCAGCTCCAAGTGAAGAATTCTTTAAAGTCAAATAGGGACCAATGTGGTTCAAAATGAATTCAAAATGAGCTTGGATTCTGTTTTTCTGCGTTTTAAATCATTATGTTCAAAGTAAGTCTTAAGAAGTCATTTATCACTAACAATTTTTCCCATGTTGTTTTTCCTTTTCAGGTTCTGATTAAATGGAAGTTTAAAGAACATGGCAAGTAGACGGTCTTTTTCAACAAGCAGTAGTTAGAGAAATTTAGCAATTTATTAAAAGCAAACCTGTGGTAGGTTGTTGTTCTGGGGTTTAGAGTACCCAGGTGAGTTTCAAAGACTCACTTATTGCAATGGTTTACTTTGAATTTCTTCCCACTAACACTTTATTTGGAGATTTGAAGGTCAAACTAAAACCATGTTCATGTAGAAAACAACTTCTCCTTTGTAATACACGGCTTTGAGAAAATGTTTAACTCAAGTCACACAGAATTTCCTTGCAACAATCCTTCATAAATCTATATACATTTCTCCACATTTGCAGCACAGGGCATTAAATATGTACTACTGTTGACATCAAATGTTGGAGATTAGAAAAAAAAAAACGAAAACTCTACAGAACAAAGTGAGTCCATACTTTAGATTCTCCAGCCTGAGCTTCTGCGGTTACATAAATGGGTTTTTATTGCAGACAATAATAGGTCAAAGTTACTGCATCCAACTACTAGCAAGTAAGTGTGAAAACTGGCCATAAAATACCTCATAGAAGGATTCATTCTACACTAGGAAAATTATAAATACTCACATACTAGTCTCTACGAAAACCACTACTTGTGGGGTTGTACTCGCCATTGCTGCAACATCCCTCCGCCCAACAGCTTGTTAAAGGATCATCTGACCACACCAGCATACTTTGCATGGCTTTTACTTCCTCCTTTCTTAAAAGTCCACCTTTATAATCCAGTCTGCAGAATTACCGCCGTGCAACATTAACTTTGAGAAATCACCTAAGTGTGTCGTTTCATAGCACGTTATGTAGGCGCATGCTAGAGCACTATGAGCCGGCTGGTTTAGAGATCGGTAGCCTCTAAATGCGCAGCTATCAGGGATTTGGGCCTGAAAGGCACCATTATGCTATTACCATGGACATAAGGTTACTGTAAATACTGCGGAAAGCTAGGCCCGAAAGAATCTATTAAGCTAACATTATGCATTCTTGGGGTTTTGAGGTTTCTGAACCTCATCCATCATTCAGTCCCGACTGACGCTTATGAATACCACAGAGCTCAACTATCAGGCATCTTTTCATTCCACCTGCCCCTCCCTTCCCCTCTTCCCGTCTCGCCATCTTTAGCTAACCTCCGTAATTGATCCTGACGGGTTGGTTATCATTTGAAAAACAGCGCTAAAGTGTTTACACACAATCACTTTGTAATTAATAGGAAATGGCTTTCAAGGGGCTGTTTGACCATTTCCAATATCCTTCAGTGGCGGTGTGTGGCGAATGGATTGTAAAGGAAGTCAGGCTGTGTAATAGATTATGGCTCCAAAGACTGATAGAAAGAATAAATAGTTAAGGAAAACAAAAGGTTGCCAAAGGAAAAAATGGGATGCCCTGTGGACCAAGGTCATAGATACAACCTTTCATTTGATCTTCATGCATGACAGAAGAAATACTACGTGTTTTCTCTTTACTTTGTTTTAATATCAGATTGTACATACATTATGCATTGATATACAATCATGTTCTCTCTTGTGTTTTTGGATTAAATAATAAAATAAAATACTCTCTCTCCCCTCCTCCCCTCCTTTACACTGGTATCAACAACCTTCTTATGTAATGAACTGTGTGGTGAATTTAACAGAGAGGCCTGAATGGAGCATTTGTTTGGAAGGCATATTTGCTTTGTATTATCACAACCTCGCCCACGGTTTATCTGACGCCCCAGGAAGCATTCTCAAACAATGTGAACCTTGGAGATGCTTAGGTAAGAAGCCTAGTGATGATCAACTTCAAAGATCACTATACCAGCATGGGAAAGTCATTGTCATGGGGAAGAAATGCAATTGTGAAATCAAGCATGTCAGAGGAGAGAGAAATAAGCACACAATGACGATTGGTATTTGTTTTTCTGGTTGTTTTTCTACATTTCTCCTGTTCCCCTTCCTACTTCTATCTCTTTTGCCTTTTCTCTTCCTTCTAGAAATATTGAGTATTTTCTATGTGCTGGTGGGAAAAAGAATGTATCAAATCATGCCTCTAAGGGGCATTAGGTTGAATAAAAGAGTGGCATTAATCAAATCGTTACTTTACGGATGTGGGATGTGTCACTGGCAAGAAAGATAAATGTTGTGAGTGAAAGGAACACAGCCCCTTAAAGGGGTTAAACAAACAAAGGAACTCAACTTTGACCGATTGTGTTGAAGGTTTTACTTCTCGTGTGATCAGGAAAGCTTGGATGGGGAGGACCATGTATTCTGGAATCTGAAGAATGCAAATTCACTACAAGGAAGGAATTTGGAGGAGGAAGTGGCACACACAAGGCCCATGGTCAAGGATTTATGTGAATGCTTATAATAAAATGGTCAAGGATTTATGTGAACATGTATAATAAGAAGGCAGAGAACTAAAGGGCAGGTGGTTTCAAAGAGTTCCTAAGTAGGGGGTGTATTGGGCCAGGAAGTTACTGAAGACCTAAACTAGTGTAACAAGATTTTGTTTTCATTTCTAAAGATCTATTAAGACTGAAGGATGAATCATAGGCCAGAAGAAGAAAAGAATTGATGCAATGAGTCTAAATTAGGAGGTCATTTCAGAGGATAGACTGAGGATGGTGGAGTTTTATGCAAAAAGAACTGGACATAAATTAGAAAAAGGGGGACGTTGTGGTACTCTTGGTCCATTTCCAGCCAGAAAATCTATAGCAATGGAGCCCTTCAAGGCGGTCACTGGAAATTACCCTGAGGAAGATGGCCTTCTGTGGCTATGACCATTCGAGGTGCCCTGCTCATCTTGCCTAACTTCACCTTTGAGTTAAATCCATGCAGTCACTTGCTCAGGGAAGCAGTAGTAACAATTGTCATTAAACTGGTCCAGTTAGTCATGGGATGTAACAGCTCTTCTTATGGGCTAGTTCTTGAAGTAATTTGCTAGGCAAAGAGGCTCAGTGTGGCAGTGAGGAATTTGATGTCTAAGAGCTGACACTCTCAGCACACTCCCTTGTTAATAGTGGTTCTCACTGGTGGCAGCTGTACTTCCTGGGGCACATTTTCCATATCATCACAGCTTGGGGGTGAGAGCTACTGGCATCTTCTCAGCAGAAGAGAGTGAAGCTGCACAAACATAACAGCCCCTCCCAGCAGCAGAGAATGATCTGTTTCCAAGTGTTCAAAGTGCCAAGGTTGAGAAGCGTTGACCTTTCAAAACAGGCTGATAAGGTTTCCATCTATCATGACCTGACAGACAAAACTCTTCAGTCATGGAAATGAAATGAGAGACATTTTAAAGGGAAGAAGTTGACGTATGCTAACAACATAGGTTATTTATAAAGTCTTGGGTATATATATATTCAATCAGTATTTATAAAGTGCAATACCAAATAGAAATGCTTGGCAGAGAAGAAGACAATGCCTGGTGTGTGTTTTTTTCCAGATTTATTAATTTGTAATATTTCTTTCACCGCAAGCAGTTTTGTAAAGTGTTTCTTCAGAAACTGTATTTGTTATTTTTCAAACATGACAGGCTATTTGACCCTATTAGCAGATAATGCAATTTACTTTCTTTGTACATTTGAAGTTGAAGGAAGAAATACATTATGTATGGTAAAATGAGTTTGTGGTCTTAGCATTTAACGATTTTGGTTCCCATTCTGATTTTAAGTAATTTTGGTTTGCCTCCACACTGGATAACTTTTGCTTGAGACACCAGATCCCCTTTCTCTGTACACTGTTTATAGGTCGCTGGTCTCGATATCTGTTTCAACATACAGTCCTCCTTTCTGACCTCAAGAGGCATTAGACAATAAGAGATGAGAAAGGAAAATAAGGTGTGTGAAAAATTGTTTCCCCTGATTTTCTCTGATTGGTCACAGTATTGGTACCATCCTTCATAATTCATTTTAGCCCTTCTCACAGCTCTGATTTTTCCACACTAGAATCCCACCACATTGCAATGCCTTTGGTATTTAATTTGTATGGCTACACCATTGAAAATAGTCTTGCGGGATCAACCTACCCCAGGATCCAGCAATACCACTCTTGGGAATATACCCAAGAGATGCTCTATCATACTACAAAAGCATTTGTTTAACTATGTTCATAGTAGCATTATTTGTAATAGCCAGAACCTGGAAACAACCTAGATGCCCCTCAATGGAAGAATGGATAAAGAAAGTGTGGAATATGTATGCATTAGAGTATTACTCAGCAGTAAAAAACAATGACATCTTGAATTTTGCGTGCAAATGGATAGAAATAGAAAACACTATCCTGAGTGAGGTAACCCAGACCCAAAAAGATGAATATGGTATGTACTCACTCATAAGTGGATTCTAGCCATAAATAAAGGACATTGAGCCTATATCCATGATCCTAGAGAAGCTAAATAAGAAGGTGAACCCAAAGAAAAACATATAGTTATCCTCCTGGATATTGGAAGGAGATAAGATTGCCAGGCAAAAATTGGAAACTTGGGGGTGGGGTAGGGGTAAGGGGAGATGGAGAGAAAAAAAATAAAGGAAAAAAAGAAAATAGTCTTGCTTCCAGCTCTCACTAATATATTCAGCTTTTACTGTTTTCTGCCGGTAGCCTGATAACTACAACTCATGTTGTTATAGCTTACATGTTTTTAGGGATTGACAAAGATTGCATATTTTTAATCATAAAGCACCTTGCAATTGGTATAAAATAATGCATACATCTATGCCAGATAGGATAAATCATCAGATGTGGCCTTGGTACCTAAGAGTCTTCATAAAATCAAAACACAAGACTGAGAAACATTGTAACTGCCTAGATAACAGATAATTCTTGATGTCAGTAAAGTGTTTACGCAGCTATATTACAAGGGATATGGGGAGACTCCTCAAGAACTCAATCTTTATTGCAACCAAAACTTCCTCTTTTATGAGCCAGCAGTTAACCCACCTCCCAGAACATTAATTCATTATTGTTTAATTCAATCTCCCACTTAATTAGACATTAAAAGATATTGCTCAGTTATTTTATTCTATGTTCTGTATAGAAACCAGCGCTACATCATCTGCTTTCCATAGTCCCAGGCGACAGTACCGTCAACCCTCAGCATCTGTGGGGTACTGCTTGCTCTCAAGATCCTCCCGTAAGATGGAATAGAAGTTACATATACCCTGCACACATGATTGCACACATCTCAGATCCTCTCGAGATCGTCTATAACACCCGATGCAATGTAAATGCTTTGTAAACACTTGCTAGACTGTTTTCTTTCAGGAACAGTGACAGGAAAGATTCAATACACGTTCAGCACAGATTCAGCTATTTTTCTTGAAATCCCTGATACAGATCCGGCAGACATGCAGCTGCGATTGCAGCTGTGGAGAATTTCTAGTTAGGTATCTCTGTGCCACGGCTCTTTATCAAGACAAACAGGCTCAAACATCATTGAGGCTGCTCGCTACATCTGCGACCATGCTTAAACCCCTTAAGATGTCTATGCCTTAGCTTCAGGATCTGAGGATGAGATTTAAGGCACTTAGTGACATTTGAAGAGCATAATATATTGTTTCTGCCTCTTGCTCCTTCTTTCCTCCCCTTTTTTCCTTTCTCCCCTGCGAGAGCAGTTAAAACAAGAAGAGGAAAACATATCATAAAAGATGTCGTTTAGGAGGAGGCTACTTCACAACGACTCGGGCTGACATAACTACAGACGATGCAGTGGGTGTGCACCAGTGGGTACTGGGAATCTTTATTTCCATTGTATCTTTCTCCCCTGTTTCCATCTTTACACAATATGAATGTCTCAGGGTTCTGCCCAAAACAATGCACATTGGGTGTTTAATGAGAAATACACGCTGAAGGATACATGCGAGGCCTTGGCTTTGCTTTCTCTGTGTCTTCCTTTGCTTCCACGGTTCCAACAACATCTCCTACCTACATCATAGTGTTTCCAGAGGAACTGCAAACTCCTTAACAGGACACATGTTACTCCTCTCAGATTCTTATTAACTTAGAAGAACACAGTAAATGATTTATGCTATAATAAAACATACAAAAAATAACTGCTGTTATTGTGAATTATCACACAAGGAGGTAACTTAGCCTGCCATTGATTGCAGATACTAATAAATCTAAACAAAACAAAAAAATTAGAAAATCAATTTAAATACAGTTAGGGGATGAGATTATAATTGTTGGATTGTTTTAAGTATTAGCAATCTTAGAGTCATAATTCTGAATTGAGAATTCTAAGGGTATTTAAATGGTCTTCATGACTGCTACAAAATGGGACTTCTAAATTCACTTTATTTTTTTTCCAGCTCTTAAATGGCCAGATAAAAATCAGAGGCCCAGCCAGTTCCCACACCTCTGATGTGGGCTGGCATTCTGTGTGCTGGCTGACCTAATGGCAGCCCGAGGCAGATCAGTTTACCGCGGAACAAGGCGTCTCTGTGCTGGGACTTGTGTACCTGCGTTTGTAGCGAGTCCAGTCATATACTACACACCTACTCTGCCTGTAACCGGAGACAGCTGATGCACAATGGTGCTGAAAGAAGCGTACCTTTTCAGCCGGGGGACTTGTAACAGATCCCTTCTGCATGTAGAGCTACCACACAAAGTCCCCCCATCCCGTCCTCCTTAGAAGTGCCCGAGTGATGGAGAACACTCTAACTAGTAGAATGGAGTGTGTGTATTCAGAGGCTCTGACCACTCAGCGCACAGCAAAGGGGATGTAATTTAAATCTTCAGTGTTTGTATTTTTGAAAGAAAATGGGCAACTTGAAAGCAGTTTCAAAGAAAATATTTGTGAGGCTTTCCTAGATTCCCTCAAGAAGTTGGGACGGCATTGTTTTTTTACCGCAGCGTAGTACTCTAATGTGTATATATTCCATACTTTCTTCATCCATTCTTCCATTGAAGGGCATCTAGGTTGTTTCCAGGTTCTGGCTATTACAAATAATACTGCTATGAACATAGTTGAACAAATGCTTTTGTCATGTGATAGGGCATCTCTTGGGTATATTCCCAAGAGTGGTATTGCTGGGTCCAGGGGTAGGTTGATCCCGAATTTCCTGAGAAACCGAAACACTGATTTCAATGACTTCTCGAAGTTTGCATGCAAATGGATGGAAATAGAAAACACTATCCTGAGTGAGGTAACCCAGGCCCAAAAAGATGAACATGGGATGTACTCACTCATAATTGGTTTCTAGCCATAAATAATGGTCACAGAGTATATATTTGGTGAACCTAAAGAAGCTAAATAAGAAGGCGAACTCAAGGAAAAACATATAATTATCCTCTTGGCTATGGGAAGTAGACAAAATAGCCGGGTAGAAGACTTGGGATCTTGGGGGTGGGGTGGGATGGGATTATCGGGGGATGGGGAGAGAAAAGGGAGAAGGGGAGGATGAGGGAAACTTGGGGAAACAGGTTGATTGGGATAAAGGAAGGTTGGATAGGGGAGCACGGAAGCACAATTCTTAGTTAAGGGAGCCACCTTAGGGTTGGCAAGAGACTTGAACCTAGAGTGGCTCCCAGGAACCCAAGGCGAGGTCCCCAGTTAGTTCCTTGGGCAGCTGAGGATAGGGAACCCGAAATGACCCTATCCTATAACAATGCTGACGAATATCTTGCATATCACCATAGAACCTTCATCTGGGGATGGATGGAGATAGTCACAGAGACCCACACTGGAGCACCGGACTGAGCTCCCAAGTTCCCATCGAGGAGTGGAAGGAGGGAGAGCATGAGCGAGGAAGTCAGGACCACGAGGGGTGCACCCAACCACTGAGACAGTGTGGCTGATCTATTGGGAGCTCACCAAGGCCAGATGGAATGAGACCGAAGAAGCATGGGATAAAACCGGACTCTCTGATCATGGCGAACAATGGGGGCTGATGAGAAGCCAAGGACAATAGCCCTGGGTTTTGATCCTACTTCAAGTTCTGGCTTTGTGGGAGCCTAGCCAGTTTGGATGTTCACCATCCTAGACATGGACGAAGGGGGGAGCACCTTGGACTTTCCACAGGGCAGGGAACCCTGACTGCTCCTTGGACTGGAGAGGGAGGGGGAGAGGAGTGGGGGGAGGGGGAGAAGGGTGGAAGGAGGGGGAGGGAAATGGGAGGCGGGGAGGCGGGGGAAACGTTTTTTTTTTCTCAATAAAAAATTAATAAAAAAAAATATTTAAAAAAAAAAAGAAGTTGGGACGGTCCAGATCTACCACTTAAATATTGACACTAAATAAAGTGAATTCTACTTCTCTGAAAAAAAGGTGAAAGGGGATGTTGCTATTCTCTTCCTGATCAAACAACAAAAAAAAACACTTCCAAGAGCTCACAGAATGCGGTGGCCATGAAGGCAGAGTAGTAGGTATTGCACAGGGAGACCCACCCCTTCACGAGATTCCCTGTCATGAGGATCTGAATATTAAATATGAAAGGAAGCTATGGGCTTATCCTTTGACAAAAGCCCCTCTGTGTGAGAGGCAGGATTGGAGACAAATGTCACCTTTCTTGGCAATTACCAGCCTAACTCTTCAGTGAGTGAGCAGAAGGTCATAGCAGATAAAAGAGGAAAGCCGTAGCCCCCGCCACAGCTGTACTTTGTATTGTGTGTACTTTTCAATTTTTCATGGCTCTTGTTCTCATAGACACTAGACAACTCTGTTTATCTCTCCCTTTGCAGCCTTAATCTCCCTTCCCCACACTCAGCCATTCCCAAATCGAGGATAATAGCGATACCACAGGGCTTAGCTGAAATGCCTGCAAGGATCTGAGAGTCGTGGTAGGCCTTCAAAATATACAATGCCATTTCCAAACAAATGCAGCGGAGCTGTGCAAGGTAACTAGCCCCTGGTGGGAACCTGCTTGTAGAAGCAAGGAAAAGCAGCTTGAAGCTTGCTTGTGAGATGGTTGCATCAGAAGCACGGATTTTATTTGGGGAGAGAGGACATCATGATAAAGGTGGGTGACATTGGGAGTGAGGGTTTGAGGCGTTTTAGTTGGCATGTAAGAAATCGAAGCAAATCCACGGGAAGACATAGGTTTGCAAAGAGTTGGAGTACATCGGCCACAGTCTTCTCTTAGCCAGAATGCAGTCCTATCAGCCATACACCAAGCTAGCTGTTATTTTGGATGAAAACTGTACGTAAGATAAGTTGCAAGCATTCCAGAATCCCAGAGCGATGATTTAAAAGCAGTTGATTCTCAACACAAGATTTTCCCATAAACTCTCAAACACTAGTGTGTTTGTTAGTAATGTGTGTTGTCTCCATTGGGGCAGAGCAGCAGCTATAGGATTGCTGCGTGTTTTACTCTATTCCCATCGCCTAAAGCAATGGGCGAATCTAGTTGGTGCCAGTGGATGTTTGCGACATGAACACACGGGTGGGTTGAACATACTACTTATGTGAGGATGGGTAAATAAGTTTAGATGTTGCTTGCCTGCCCTCAAGGAACTTGCACAGGAGATGAACTTCAAGAGGGGTGCACAGTTTTGTTGAAATATGGACGTTGTCGGTGAACAGCCGGGAAGGGCTCATCTCTCAGGAAGCTGGCAAAAGAAAGGCAGAGGCAGAGACCTCACTTCTTCCTGCCCCTGTAGGCAGCTGATGATGCTCTTAAGAGGATATACACAGCAAGCCAATGATGCGCATAGTCAGGCTAAAAAGTTGCCACATTTAAATTCATATGAAAGCAAGACAGAAGTAATTCATCATGATGTAGGCGCACAGTGTGCTTGCATCTGTGACATACTAGCAGGCATAATCTTTACTTGGTAGGCTCTTCAATTTGCTGAGGACATATCCCAATTTCAGCCCCGCCCCCCAGTCATTGTTCTATTTTAGGGATGAACACTTCCTCTAAAGTTATTCATATTTAAATGCATGAATGTTAACTTGGATTTTAAATGAATATCTACATCATCTTGAAGTGAGAGTGCAAAGAATATAGAATAGGATGCTAAATAGTACCCAGAAATCACCATATGCATCCTCAAATATATATATATATATTTGCTAATGCATATATTAAAAACTATATTTTGATGGTATTTAATAATCAATAAACATCAATATTATTTTCACATTAATATTTTATTGAGTGATAAATGTGTAAGATTCAGCATTGTATTTGCAGATAAGCGGTGGATATCCAGGAAAGAAAGCAGCCAAGACTCCCACATCACAAGGTTAAAATCGAAGAAGCAAGATAGATATTGTAGTCAAATGATGATTATTTTATTTGAGATAGGGCCTCACTATGCACCTCTGAGCTGGCCTGGAACTTACTGTGTAGACCAAGATGACTTGAACTCATAGATATCCACCTGTTCCCGTCAACCAAATGCTGGGATTCAAGGCGTGTGCTTGATTGCAGGGATCAGGCTGTGTGCCATATCTGGGCACACAGACAATAAACACTGGCAGCCTCTAAACACAGGAACTGGCATTTCTGCACCACATTTTCTTACCGACAAAGTGACTGAACTAAAATTAATTTTAGTTTGGAAAGATTCGTTGTGGCTCACAGTTTCGGAGGGCTCAAACCGTGGTTGCTTAGCTCGTCTCAGTTGGGCTGCGACGAGGCGGAAGGAAACAGTGATGTGAGCATTTGGTAGTTGCAGTGGCATTTCATTTGTATTTGAATAAAAAAAATAGCTTGCCTGAGGATCAGAGAGTAAAACAGCTACATAGGTCAGCCTTACAGACCAGGCAGCAATGACACACACACCTTTAATGCCAATAGCCACACTAGCTTGCCATAGAAACCAGGCAGTAATGGTGCACACCCTTAATCCCAGAACCAGAGAGGATTATAAAATGGGAGGAGACAGCTCTCGGTCTCATTCTGAGATTCCTGGCGGCAGGATGCCATCTTCAGACTGGGGTCGAGGTAAGAACCAGTGGCTGTCTGTTTTGTTTTACTGACCTTCAAGATTAAACTCCTATTTCTGTTCCTGAGGTTTTTTTTTTTTTATTAATCGTGCTTCAGGTAGTGGAACTTGTTCATCTCATGGCAGGTGGGAATAAGAGGGCTGTGGTGAAGTAGAAGCATGAGGAGGAGAAGCAGCCACCACCAGGCAGAAGATGCTCCCCTCAAAGCATGTCTTCAGTGGTCCCTTTCCTCCAGCCAACCCCACTTTCTAGTGTCCACCTTCTTACAATAATATGCCATCCAACTAAGAATCTCTCAATGGATGATTCCCCTCATTATAACAGTTCCTTCACGACCCACTTATTTCTCCAAAGTCCTACTTCTGAGCATAGCACTGAAGACTAAGCCTTCAACAATCGACCCTTTGATGGTGGTGGTGATGGTGTTGTGTGTTGGGGTGGAGGGCTTCTAGGTCTAAATCTAAACAAGATCAGAAGTAAACGTTTGTGGGCTGTTGGTAAAGTGGTTTTTTTGTTGTTGTTTTTTTTTTGTTTTTGCACACTTTATCAATCACAGTGGATTTGTTCTGCCCAGTCACATTCAGAGACAGTTAGTTAAATCTAGGTTACTTCAACAATTCAGTCTCAAGTAACAGAAAAACACTCAACCTTTAATTCGTCTCTGTCTCCCTTTTCTAAAGCTTTCTACAGTTGAGTTTGAGGCCAAGCGCTCTCAAATATTTTATTAATATGTTCTACCTTAGGTCACCGCCCTGACTGAAGATCTCAAAGAAAGATTTAAAAGCATTCACACACAGGCACACACACACACACACACACACATACACACACACATACACAAATACCTTTAAATTTTTAAAGATTTAGAAAAGGATGATAAACTGTGGAAGTTTGCTTTGTCTTTTAAATCTTACATCAGCCACTGTAAAAACGGAGACCCAAAAGCACTGGCGTGGTGGGTGATCTGGTTGTGAGGAATCAGGTAATATATGCAAAGAGCTCATTGTTTTCACCTGGCACACTGGGTGCAGAATAAATACTTCCTGCTGGTATTGTCATTGCTTTTCTATAAGACCCTACAGCATTTACTAAAGCCCTATGAAATGGAATTTTGCACTTGTTTTAGGGGGCCTTCTAAATATCTTCCATGCAGTCCCCAAGGAAAAGAACCCGCAGTCGTAGTTTGTATCATGCTAGTGTTTAAAAGCCAGCACCTTCCCAATGCTACTTTTACATTGGGATAGTTCCAGTCTTTTGAATTCTCGCTGTTAAAGTGTTTCTCCTTGTTCCCACATCACCTGATTCTGAGAGTACAACCCATAAAACATGATCTGTTCTCTAAGAGGCACTCCTGGTTTGCAAAGCAAATTTTAAAAAAAAAAAATCGTAGTTTCTAAATTCTTTCTAAAAGTAGGCTGACATCTCTGAGAGAAAACATAACACTAACACATGTAAGAATTCTTCGAATTTTATCCTTAATTAATTCATTTATTAATAAAACATATTTCTAAAATCCCAAATGCTGTGAAATGAATGACTCTGCAAAAGCTCCCTGTAATATTATATCTTGTAATAGGAAAAATTACTTCACGATTTGTGAAGTTGCAAACATACTGGTTAAGTGAAAAATAACAGAGAAATGCTTTACGGTGAATAAAATACCCTCACTTTATACAAAATAGTTATGTCAGCAATTCTGCGCATAACTGCATCATTATGGTTATGTTAAAGAATGTGTAAAGAGGATTTTTCATTCCTATCCAATATGAGAATAAAGACTGAAGGAGAAGAAATAAAACAATCAATCTCTTAAGTGTTTGCGGAGCAACGAATTCAAACCCAGCACTCTGTAAGGAGCTAACAAAGTTTCACCCTGAAACATTTACAGTTTATTATGATGAGGGAACTTTTACTGCTGAAAATTATTCCCCAAATTGTTGATCCAAATTTATTGAGAGCACAACTAAATCTGTGGCTTTGTCATACCTGCGACTCCAGAACATGCCCAAATAGAATTTTGTAGCTCAGCATCGGAGTTGGGGGGTCAGTGGATAGAAAATGAAAGAGGAAACATCAAGGTTAAACAGATTTTTGCTGAACTCTTTAAACCCAAAACAAAACCCAAAAGGACCTTGCAGAAGGCAGACCAGATAAGATATGAAGGGTGGGGCTTCAGGAACTTGGTCAGATAATAAGGTGACTGGGAGCAGAAGATTCCCGCTTTATTGACCTTCAGGATTTCTGTGTGTCTGGGCAGAACTCAAGGTCGGAGACCTGGGTAAAGTCAGGACAGAGACAGTCTTCATCAACTCAAAGAGAAAGGAGAGGGTATATCGAGGAAGCATCTAAGTGTATGACAATAAGTAAAAACAGTGGAAAAAGTTGTAAGATGAACTTGCCCCCTCCCATAGTGAGTGTACCTTAGTTTGGGAATGTTCTTTAAGTGTTAACAGACCAACACTAAAACCTTTGCAAACCAATCGTCAGGAGAAAGGGTCCTCAAGGGTCTAAAGAAAGAAAATGGCTTAAAAACAGTTGAAAAACTAAGCTTAGAGGAGAAAGTAGGGGTAGGGTCTTTAAGGAACAGCAGCAGACAAAGGGAAAAAAGAGGGTTGACTACTGAGGACCTGGAGAAATCTCAGAGGCATTAGCAGATACAGAAAGGGATGTAAATTTTAATAACCCACACATAGTTTTCAGTGGCCTTCTGCCATTCACCAGCAAGCACTATTGGCTGATTCTGTCATCGTCACTATTCTGGGTGACACAGATGATGCTGTGTACCTTGGCCAGTGACTACTGTCACCATTTAAAAAATAAATAAAAGTGAAAATCCAGATGCATTAAAATATTAAGTTAGCTAAAAATAGATTTATCTCAAATCAACAACTCCTGCTGAACTAAGCCAACTCTGTGGGCTTTCTTCTCCACATAGCGCCAAGTTTTTATGGCAAAATGTAAAGAGAACAGAGTCAGCTGAATGTGACGTCACTGTTGGCAAGCCTCTGAGGCCAGCCTCAATCAACAGCTACAAATAAGGCCCAGCCCCAGATGAGATGAGGCCAAACCCTTGCCTGGTCATACCATGATTTGATCTCTGAAAGACACATCCCACACCCTCAAAGCTAATAAAAGTATTCTCCAGATTTCTATCACCCACTAGAAATATAGCTGTCAGTATCACTTGGTCAATTAGCCTACAATGTTTTCAACTCTCAGTAATCAACTGTTTAACAGTCATGGAGAAAACCAAACAGAATTCAGAATCGAAGCCTGCTGGTTCGAAATCCATCTAAACCTAAAAGATCCTGTTGTGTCGTCACAATGTGGAGAAAGTGTGTGGCTCTCGGCAGTCAAGGCTATGATGGGCATTTGCAGCTTTCAGAGACAAAGTTGATTTATCATCACTTGTGTGTGCTAATGACCAGTTTCCTGGACGAAGATCAGAATGACTTGCACCAGCAGTGACTTCAAAGGCAGAGCCGAGTGTGGGGTAATTATATTTTCACGTGCTGATGAAAACACCACCTACCCAGTGATCTTATGTCTGCTTGAACATTACAGGATTTGAATAGTATTATTGTAGAATTATCAACTGTTGTGCTTACCATAGCCTTTGAAGTAGGGCAGTGTTTAAGTGATCTTAGTGAATCTATCAGCTTGTGTGCATGCTTATGTGTTTCCTTAATAAAGAACACAAACTGAATGACTTATACAGTGGAAGTTATCTCATGTATATGAAAGCCAGAAGGTTAGGGGCAAGGTCATGGCAGGGTGGTTTCCATCTGTGGTCGTGGGGGCAAATCTGTTCTGTGCCTCTCCCTGCTCTCTAGGGGTTTGTCCAGCATGCTTAGCATTCTTCAACTTGGAACTACGTCACCCCATTCTCTGCCTTCATCTTCACAAGGTGTTCTTCCCATGTTTGTCTGTGTCAAAGTTCCCTTTGTTCGTAAGGAAAAACATCACTCGCAATGGTCTAAGAGTCCACCCTGCCTCACCATGACCTCATCTTAACTGATTAACTTAATAGCCTGTTGCTAAAAAAGATCACATTCTGAGATACTGAAGGTCAAGATTGCAAAATATGCATTTGAGGGTAGTGGACATCATTTATCCAACACAGTGGTGCTTTGGCGAAAATGGGTCGTATGAATTTAGATCCTTACTGAAAAGATAATAAAACTTAGCTGCATGAGTTGACCTTAAACTGGCTTTCAGCTCTCACTATACCTGACCTGATGGACGAGACTACATGCTTCCCAGAGATTCTAGCTTTGTTCTAAATCAAAAGTCTTTTCTTCAAAGCATTTTCTCTACAGAAAAAGGCAATCTACAGGGAAGATGCATCCTCAACCCTTTTCCAGTGGGTTCGTTTCAGTCTCCCTCTCCAACCCCTGACTGAGCCGACTTTTCTTTTAGCTTTTGTGTCTTTTTCCTCATGACCTTTTTGGGTACTAGCAACTCAGAACTGTCTGTGTGAGAATCTATAGAAAAGCAGTCTTGAATACTAGTCCTCGGGGTAAACATCTGTAAAACCCATGTTCAGAAATATGTGTAGGCATTTTCCATGACACCCAAGGACTTCTATTCTACTGGTAGAGCCAAACAAAAATACTCTTCTAGAATAAAGAGGTCCAATTTCCCTTAACTTAGAAAATTTACTGTCTTTCTAAAAGCCATGTGAGAGTTCACATAGAAAAAATATTTGGAGAGAGAAAGCAAAATAGTTGTGAACATTCGATTGAGACCATACACTCAAAATGTGGTCCTCTTCTCCTAAAGACTGTCTGTATAGTCAGTCCTCCATCTGCATTCTAGACTCCTCTAACTGCAAGACTTCTCTATCCCAATGCTCTCAGGCAGTTTCTTACAGAATCAAGCAACTTTTGCACGATTTGTACTTGGCAGTGCCTTTTATGTATCAAATAGTTTCTGTCTCTAATATCAAATCCAAAAATTTTAGATGTCAAAATAGACTAACAACCAAAACTAATGAGGAATGTATCAGTTGCCCAGTGGGTGGTTGAAGAAAACCTAAGCCAAATTAAATAATGGAGAGGCGTTTGTGTCATAAAGCCACAAGGGATTTAATCCAACGCAGCTATTATTTCCACATGCTTCTGTTCCACTGTGAAGGGCCAGAGTTTCTGTGGCAAAAGCAGAATTTCCAACATATTATTTATTCCCTGTTTAAATCTCACTTGTCTATAAGAACTACAGTACAATACATGGAAGATAATGTCTTACAACAGAACTTCCTTGAATTTTTTATCAATTTACTCTGCCCTATGTTTATTGAAATCTGAGTTTCAATATGTTCCAAGGATATCAAATACATAAGTTGTACCCATCATGTAGCAGCATTATTCTAAGTGTTGTGATGACATCAGGGCTTCAGATCACCAGAACAAGCCCCAACAGAAAAGGACACCATTTCATTATCGTGTAGCTATTGTGAGTACCCAAGCTAACTCCTTAGACATAGGAACATCAACTGTGGGAGTATATGAGTTCTATCTACACCTTCACCATCATCATTGAGAAATAGTCCAGTTAATATCTACTGAGGTAAGCTGCTTTTGAGATGTGGGACATGGTCAAAAGGCATTTTATTCTCCAGAGACTCTAAAAGTCAAACAAAGATGTAACTGGAAAACAAAGCAAATCACCACTGGCAAACATGAACAGTAAACATGGACTGTTTGGAGGTGTGCCCTGTCTGTTATAGGATGACTATGAAGTAGACCTCTAAGGATTTAGGGGATTGAAGCCTTGGGCCTCAGCTGATAGACCTAATCATTGAGGCATAATTGAGACGTGGAGATGTGATCTAATCAATGGGTTAAACTATTGATAGGTTCTTAATTTGCTGGTATTATGGGTAGATGATAGAAAATTTTAGAGGTAGAGCCATGTTAGAAGAAGTTGGCAACTAGGGGGACACTATTGGGGTCCATGTCTTTTAGCCTCTCTCTACCTGTCAGCATCATGGCTCACAGGATGAGGAGAGTATCCTCAGCCACATGCTTCTATTGTTGTGATAGCCTACCTGATCTCAGGTCCAATGGAACCAGCAGATCATAACCTCAATTTCTGGTGATCAACTTCAGGAAGAGAGAAGTTCACATCTCCCGAGGACAAGAATTAAGATAATAATTCATTCCTTAAAATGTATGTCTAGATCTGTCCTGAGTTAAAATATGTAAGAGATGCATTGAAGACTATCCATTGATAAAACTCTGCTATTGGCTCCTGACTTTATAGTTCACCTGGAGATGCCCAATGAAAGCATGAAACTTAGGCCATGGCTTCACTTCAATGAGAAGCAAAGAGATGGGGAAATAGAGGAAGAAGAAGTGATGAGTGTGACATACTGTAAAGGAGGAAGGACAGGTCAGCAGCACTGGCCTCCAGTCTTGGTTGTATTGCTCCGATGTTGGCTCATTCATGGATCCCTTTCCATCAGGGCAACTGGAAGTTTATTCACGCCTTCTGGTCCATTTCCTCTTCTGGTGTCAGTTCCAGCTTTCTAAAGAGCATCATTCCTGTTCACATACTTCCAATGACTTCCCGCTTTGCAGATGCTAGAGGAACAGCTAACACTTTGTAGCTCAGAGGTGCCAGAAAACCAGAGGGAATCTGCCATTCTGATTCATTCTCTCTATGTCTCTCTGTTTCTGTCTTTGTCTCTCTTTTCTGTGTTTTTGTCATTCTTTGTATCTGTCTTTGTCTCCCTGTGTCTATCTCCTCTCTCTCTCACTCTCCCTCCTTCTCTCTCTCTCTCTCTCTCTCTCTCTCTCTCTGTGTGTGTGTGTGTGTGTGTGTGTGTGTGTATCTGCCTCTCTCTCTTTCTCTTTCAATACTATGTTCTACCTCAGTGTTCAAATTCTGTGCATGAACTCCAGGTTATACAACTAACTCAAATTTCCTGTCCTGGTCTCTGTATCATATGCCATTATTACCACACGCCTGGCCATTTCTAAAATCCCAGTTTTAAGTCTCCACTCTGATAACCATCTCTTGTCTTAGGCAAGGTATTCTAGCACTGTCACTGCAACTACCTCTAATGTCCCTGAGCATCCCAGAGGAACCAACACTGCCCATCATCACAGCTCTCTAGGGATTACCTTTCTACCCACCTGCATGGATTCCATAACTCAGCGGCAGCCATGGCTTCAATTTTCCTTGCTTGGCCTACTCCTTTCCTTGTCACCATATCTCCCAGCCTGGCTCTATATGTCTGTTTCATGGCAAAAATTAGGCCTAAAAGCATGCCGACTTTCTGATGGAACTCAGCTAAATATATGCCTATGTATGACAAGTAGAGTTCACATTACTGGACAGTTCTAACACATTTCCTGATAAACACTCTTTGTGAAATTATTTATTTTTACGCATATGTATTTATGTCTGTGAACCACATTTATGTTTGGTGCTCTGGAATTCAGAAGAGGGTATCCAGTCTCTTGCGATGGTAATGAATGGTTGTAAAGTCACCGTGTAAGTGCTGGGAATTGAATCTGGGACCTCTGAAAGAACAGCCAGTGCTCTAATCTCCGAGCCATCTCTTCAACCCCTTAATCAACTTTCTTGTTTACCGTCCACCTGACGCTTGACACAGGATGCCCTTTTTATCCTTAACCTTCAGTTCTGCTCTCTGACTATATGCAACCAATCGCTTTTGTTTTACAATTTGCTTTGTAAGAAGATAGAAATATTAGGGGAAATTTTACTTCATTTTCTTTACTAAATAAATCCTACCCAAATTTTTCTTTCCTACCATTTTATTCTCTAAAAGGCAAGCGGACCCATTGTCTGGTTCATAGTCTGTTGTTCTGCTATTCCATTGCCCATGCTGTTATTTACGTAACCCCGACATGGCCAGGTTCTCCCTTTCCATTGGATTCGTCAGCTTTGAAGAACGGCAAGCTCTTGTATCTTGAGTGTCTACACCGAAAGAAGCTGTAATTTTCCACACTAGCAATGGCCAAGCTTGACTTCCCTGGCTAGATCACCCTTTTCCCTGTTACTCTGAAGAATTGCTTATATTTTCTTTCTCAACTTTATTACCTCCTTTCTCTACACGCACACTCCAGTGAGGCCTCGTCTCCATCATTCCGATGAAATCATTCTTCAACGACAGCCACCAACACGTTCTCTGTCATCTAGTCTGAATATATATGTAAAACCCTGTCCTTGCTTGAGCTTTTAACCCTGGATGACCACTTTGTGTGTGTGTGTGTGTAATTTTTTTCTAGGCCATCACAGACTGAGTTTTGCTGCATCTCACCGTCAGTTTTCACTTCTCTGCCTCTAGACAGAACGTGGGAAGGCTTCAGCTCTGGTCCTTGGCCTTTCACCTCTTGTCTCCTTTAGTGATCTCAAAAGATATGATGTAGTAGATGCTGCATAAAGACAATGACTTCTGAACACACATATTCAGTCCCTACATCTCAATTCATCTCCATTCCCTACGGCCCGGCTCATCTCCAGAAGGGTTGGTCAATGGCCAACTTTAGAAGAGGCTCAAACTTAGCAGTGCCTAGCCAGAAATCTTGATTTTTGCCTCCATAGAATTACTGGCCTTGGGAACTCTTCCCTATTAACATGCTCCTCTCCCCTCAGCACTCTGTTCCCCACCACATCCGATCTGATCTACAGGGTCTTTCACCACAGTGCGTTAGAATTCCATTACACCTGCCCACATTTATGGCATGACCTTCCCGCCTCTACCCAAGCCTTTTGTTCTTCACCGAGCTCTGCCTTTACCTCCCCACTGGACCTTCTGACTGTATTTCTTTCACTCCCATGCTTTACCATCAAATAATAAACTCCAAAAATCAAATCTTTCACTCTCCTGCTTAAAATCTTATAATGGTTTTTCAGCACAGAACCAATAAAACCCCAATCCATTACCACAATGAGTATTTGTTTTGGACAGGGCCTTGTGTCCACAGGTTAGCCTCAAACTACGCAGCCCAAAATAACCTCGAACTTTAGATCCTCCTGCTTCTCCCATCGGAAGGAGGAGATTACAGTTGTGTACTTCTGCACCCGGTTTATCTTGTGTTTGGGACAGACCTGGGCTTCATGAATGGTAGGCAAATGAGTTACCCTCCTTCCCTGACTTGACATTTCTGGTCTTTATATTCTGACCCAGGATACTTCAGTATTTATCTTTATTCTACTCCAAGGTGGAGACACCACTGTGCTCCTGCTCTGGGGGTCTTTATCCTGCTCTTTCCTCTGCTAAAACCCCTCCCACTCACTGTGGCTTTGCTCAAATGCTTCCTGTTCATCACTCAGGGTTCTCTTCCCTGTTGCTCTCCAGAGAGGGTTCCTGTGTGACTCTCTCTGAAGGGCTGCAGCTCCTTACCTTCCAACTCAGCAGTTTTCAACCAGCAGAGATTTTTGCCTCCCAAGGGATCTTTTCCCAAGTTTAGAGTCATTAGGGTATCATTACCAGGAAGAGTGTCTAGCACTCGGGAATGGATGCCAAAGACACTGCTAAACATTTCAGGAAGCACAGAACAGCCCTTCATGGGGAAGATTTATCTGGACAGCACAAATGCCAACTGGACTGGCACAGAAAGCCATGCATAGCTGCTGGATTAGCATCCCTTTACTGACGAGCACAGCAAGAGTTAACATTTATTTAGGATCTACATGCATCATACAGTGTCAAAACTGTTGATATGTTACTCTCCTTAATCTTCACATATCTACAACTGTAAGAAGGTCCTATTTTTCTGTGTTACACTGATCATACTGGGGCAGGAAAAGGCGAAGTGTCTTTCTCTAGGTCATGCTGGAGGACTGTGATTTGCATCCAGACTGTCTGGCTCGGCTTCCTTCACCCTTATATTATAGGGCCGTGAAATTATATTTTTCCTATGTATTATTTGTCTTCTCTCTCTACTGTATAATCTCTATGAGGAGCGTGGATTTGTTGGTGTTGTTTACTCCTCTTTTATCTTCTCTGTCTAGACATGTAAGCTACCAAAAAACCTTGAATAATGAACAATTTAGAATGCCTTCCCAGCCTCACTTCAAAGGATTTCCTTAAATAAAACTCACTTCTCAATTAATGACATCTTTCTACTGCTGAGACATTCTGTTTTTGGTCTCTCTAGTTTAGCCCACACTCCTTCCCAGGTCTGGTTTTTCCATCTTAGTGTTTTCATCAATACTTCAACAACTGTACCACTTTTCCACCCTTGCCTCAAATCCTACATAATACATTTTAGGTCCATAGATCCACAGTGTGGTTCTCAAAGAGAATTTAGAGCAACTTTTGGAGGTCGAGCCTAGTTACGTGTTTCAGCAGAGAAAGATAAGACTCAGATAAATTACGCAGTACAATGATAAAAATTCAATTTTATCTTGAGAGTTTTCATATGGTGTTAATTATAATGCTAGTGGAAAAAGAGAAATTGAGGAAGTTCTCAGGAAACAAAGTTCTCCATCTCTACTCAAGTAAGCATTTTATCCTTTAAATTGTGTAGAACTTTCGCTTGGCTCATCACTTCATATCTTCTTTATTTCTTTAAATTTTGTTTCATGTGGACTGGATGAGTGTCTTACTTTCATGCCTGCATGTACACTTTGTGCATGCAGTATACACAGAGACAAGAAGAGGGTGTCAGATCCCCTGGAACTGGAATCACAGACGGTTGTGAACTGCCATATGTGTGCTGGAAATACAAACTAGATCTTCTGGAAGAGCTATGTCTTAGTCACTGTTCTACTGCTGTGGCTAGACAGCATGGCCAAGTCAACCTTTATAAAAGAAAGCATTCAACTGGAGGCTTAGTCTATTATCATCACGACATGGAGCATGGCAGCAGGCAGGCATGATGCTGGAGCAGCAGCTGAGATCTACTAGTCAGCAAAGAGAGAGAGAGAGAGAGAGAGAGAGAGAGAGAGGCAGACAGAGACACTGAGACAGAGGGACAAAAAGAGAGACAGAGAGAGAACCTGGACCTGGCATGGGTTTTTCTGAAACCTCAAACCCCACCTCCAGTGACATACTTCCTCCAACAAGGCCACACCTACTCCAACAAGGCTGCATCTGTGTGAGCTTATGGGTGCTATTTTTATTCAAACCAACCCAAACTACTAAGCTTCTTAACCTCTGAGCCATCTCTCTAGCCCCTATTTCATATTTTCTTCATTCCCAGCCCTGAGGCCAATGTGTCCTGGTGCTCTTATCTCTTAAATACTATTTTTCTTTACCATTGGTTGGGGAGTTAGAACTCATTGATGGCTTGTGTTTTTGTTGTGTTGCTTTTGAGTTGGGTTTCATTCTATATTCCAGGCTTGCCTCTAATTTGGGCACTCTTCTTCCCTGTGCACCCAGAGTGCAGGATCACAGGCATTAGCCACCATCCCAGCCCTTCCTTTATTCCAGAAACATTACATCTGTGGTTCTTGCCCTCAGTTCATTTGTAATATAGATGGGGGAAAGATATTGTTTGTTTTCATCTTGAGTCTTCATTGTGGTGCAAACTGGTTTATAGCTGGGGAGAATTACTGGGGAATGTCACAGTTCTTCAAATTGCTCACCATGTTTTGGGGGATGTAACAACAAAACACAACAAACAAATGAAAACAAACAAGTCTGGGACTGTGGTCCCACGCGGGGTCCCGTTTTGAATCCCTGTTTCCTTAGCAGGTAGCGCTATGATGAGAACCTCTGAAACCTTTATGAGCTGTGGCCTGTCTGGTGGAAGTTATTATGAGTGGAGCTTGAAGATTTAATCCAGTTCTAACCTGTCTGTCTGTCTTCCAGTCCATCTAATTCTAACCCTAACCCTGCTACATGCTCCTGCCACCATGTTGATGTCACCCTAATGGGCTCCAGTACTCTGAGACTTTGAGCCCAAATAAATCTCCCCTCCACATATTGTTTAAACTAAGTGTTTTGGTCCCAGTCATGCAACAGTATCTAATACAGGTGAGTTATTCCCCAGATGATAAACAGAATGATATATATTTAATAATCAGGACAAGAGAAGGGTTACTGAGAAGTTAATCTGCGTGGCATCATTTGTCTTTTCTAGAATGTAAGTGGTTAAATTCAACACTTGGTAAGCGGGATCCATTGTGTTTAACCAGTTGCCCGTGTGGATTGGGTTTGTCCTGCCTCATAAGAACCTGGTTCCACCGCCTGGTCCCCAGCAGAACACTTTCTTTTGCATTCCTGCACTGCGCATGCCAGTTTCTGGTTCTTGTTCACTGCATCTTGGAGCCCAGATGCCCGGATATAAACCACCTTTTCACTGCTTTGATCAAAAGAACATCCACTTGCTTTCTGAGAGTTGTTCGAAGCCTGACTGGTGATTCAGCAGTCCCAGGTGTGTATTACAGGTGTCATATGTCTCACAGGCAGCAACATTCCATCTCTTTTGCTCCCCTTGCCTCTCAAGTTCAGAGCAACTTTTGTAGCATTTCTAGGAGAACTGCTTGACTCATACACCACCACTTCAACACATCCAGAGCAGATGTATCCAGAGACGCTCTTTGGATTCATTAAGCTCACACTGTGGACTAGCCTCGCAGCCATTTAGAACATGATGTTCTATAAAATGAGAAATTACTCCTCTTCAAAGTAACTGATGATTGAAAAGAAAAGATGTGTTCTTTATCATGGAAGGATCATTGTAATTCTCCTTAACCAAAAGCCAAACATGGCACCAGCGCAGTCTGGCGTTATGGAATGAGGCCTTCAGATGTGAGGCCACAAAGAGTCCCACTTAGGACGCATTCTTCTAAATATGTAAACAAGGTCTGCTCAAGCTACCGGAAATAACATCCATTTAGTAGGTTAAAAAGGGAATGAATAAGTAATGATGTAAACATTGTGGTCATAAAACAACAGTGGAAATCCTGATTGCAAGAAGTGTTAGGGGACAAACGCAAGTGGCCAGATGGAGGGATAAGCAGGCTTATGTTCTAAGTAGAAGCAACAGCGTTCAGAAGAGCCTGGGGTGAGAAACATTTAGCAGTTCAAGTAGGTCAAAATGTATGAAACACAGAACAAGGTGTAGAGAACTAATAGCCAGTTTATCTACTAAGACATAATCCAGAAAGACAAATTAATCCATAAGGAGAATTGGAATCTATTCTGAGCACACAAGGTGATATAAGAAAACTTTAGGAATGTTGTTAACCTGAATAAATGTTTCTTCAAAGCTGGTATGTGTGTAGTTCCTGGAGGGGGCGGGGCCTAGAGATCTGTTAGAAGGCTAGTGCCATAACCACGACAGAACAAAGCACAATACATTGCCCCAGTGACTTTCCTGCTGGTGTGATAAATGCCATGACCCAGAGAGAAAAGGGTTCATTTGGCTTAACAGGTTACAGTCCATCATAAAAGGGAGCTGAGGCATGGACTGGGGGCAGGAACTGAGGCAGAGATCATAGAGAGAGACCACAGCGGAAGCACACACCTTACTGACTTACTTCGTGCTTCTGGCCTTTTTGCTCAAGACTGGTACCTCCAATAGTGGCCTAGGATCTCCTGCATCAATTAGCAATAATAATAAAAATGCCTACAGTCATACCTATAGGCCCACGTGACAGGGGCAACCCCTCAACTCACTCTTCCTAGGTGTGTCAAGTCTACAACCAAAAATACTCATCGTATCTATGAACCGATGCAGTGGAGAAGCTGGGGGAAAATGGGTTGAAAGGAGCAATAAACCCACATCTTCCTTTCTAAATGTTGTTAGCTAAAAATATACAAGGTATACAATTTGAAATACAAGTTGGATACGGATATGAAGTAGAGAAGAATTGTGATATGGCATTCCTGCAGCAGTCGTGTTTCAAGTCATTTGAATTTGGTAGATGGTTTTCTGATTAAAATATCAGTAAAGAGACTATAACACAAATAAAAGCCAAGGAAGACATAGGGCAGTGCTGCATCTCCCTAGATACTGATGTCTTCTTAAATAATACACTCATTCTTTTAAAAAATATAACAATGGGATAAAGTTACTAGGCACGTATTAACCAAAGTTTGTAAATAGGACATAAGTTACAGCATAGACTTTTCAAATGGAGACTACCAAGAAAACTTGCAATTAGCGTATTATCTCATGAAATGGAAGAAACATTTACTTTAATTACATAAAATACAAAATTATAGCCTACTAGGTTGTTCTCAAGTCCAGAAATCATTTTTTTATCAATAACTGCATGTTTGTGCAATGCACAGTGGTCAGTCTTGAAACCACATACCTACAAACAACAAAAATAGACTCAGCAGGCTTTATACAATGTGTGTAACAAACAGAGTTAAAGGCAAAAAGGTTCTCAACTTGAAGGTCAGGAAGGGGAATAGGAGTTGAAGGAAGGAAACTGGGAGGGGCTGGAGGGAGGAAAGGGAGAGCAGAAATAATAAAATTCTTTTACAGCTAAAACAATTTTTTAAAAATAACTGATTTTGAGTGAAAAAGTCAGACATTTCTCACTGGACATTGAATAGACTGATAGCTTTTAACTTGGTGTCCTATTTTTTTTTGTTTAAATGCCACAGACTCAGGATAAGTATTGGGACAAAAGGTAAAGGAAGACCTTTGTCTCTAAAGGTCATGTCCTTGGCATTTATAGTTTTTCCTTTTTTAATGGTGTTTCTGTTCTTTACCCTCTCTCCTCATCCTGAACAATGCAACCTGAGCGTATGGCTAGATTTCAGTAATAGTAACTCCCCTGCTGTAGTAATGAAACATTTCAGAACCCTTGTCTCAGGTAAGGAAATCTCAATTCTCAATTTTCATAGTCTGGAATGGAAAGGTTTTGTTTCTTCTAGTTGCTGAATTTTCTTTGCTTTTGAATATCTTAGTATGCCTCTAGTTTCAAACTCTGGGGGTGACATCAGATGCTTCTCTACCAAAGCAACACATTCAACTTTTTCTTGCTCAGGTGAGAAAGGCACACCGCAGCAGAATGATGAAAGGTATAGGCGCTATTAACCAGGTCTTCAGGTTCCATATATATGGTGTGAAACAAGTCCCAGTGCACTCTTCTGTTGGCTCGTCTACAGAATGGGATTTACAAAAACCCTTTCTTTTGAGTGTTTACAAGTTTAATTTATGTAATATACTTAGAACATAGTCCAACCCACAGCAAATTCTATCTAAAGATGTGACTATTCATTTGAATGTGACTGGTTCTTTTCTTTTTTATTATCATCATCATTATATTCTTCATTATTTAAAACAATTTCCAAATATGAATGTATTTTGACCATATTCTTCCCCTCCTCGAAGTCCTCCAGATCTTTTCCCTCCCTACCTGCCTAACTTTAAGTTCTTTCCCCCCAAAAAAGCACACATAAAACTTGATACCGCAACAAAAATACCCAAACCAAGAAAATCAAATAAAACCACATCCAAAAAAATGATCTAACTATAATCAAATAAAAGCCCAACCAAAATTCTGTGCAGTTCAATTACACAGTTGATATACCTACCTAGTGTCAATCTATTAGAGAAATCTGATTTTCCCTCTCCCAGCAGATATAAGTGATGGCTCAATCTTTAACCTTTACCCCAGTGTCTAGGTTTTCATTCATTCATTCATTCATTCATTCATTTTTAAAAATGTATATTTAGGAAAATAAAATACAATGAGATAAAACAAAAACTCTCACACTAAAGTAGGGCAAGTCAAGAATCAGAGACCCCTTATTTTCTCACTCAGAGGTCCCCTGAGAACACTGAACTGAAGCCATAATGTGTTTACAAAGAGGCCAATCTCCTAATCCTAATCTTTTCATTTTTAATATGTATCTTTATTTGTTGAGGGTCTTTCTTTTTTTTTTTATTTTCAAGACAGGGTTTCTCTGTAGCTTTTGGTTCCTGTCCTGGAACTAGCTCTTCTAGACCAGGCTGGCCTCGAACTCACAGAGATCCACCTGCCTCTGCCTCCCGAGTGCTGGGATTAAAGGCATGCGCCACCACCGCCAGGCTTGAGGGTCTTTTTTTATTAACATGGTCCATCTTTTTCTCTAAGAATAAGTTAAGTAGGCTTTTGAGAGACATTTGAGGTGCAGGGTCATGACCTGTGTCAACAGCGGGTGACTATCTGTGTTCTGTGGTGTTGGGTAAAGGGAAGGTGAGTGTCTCTGTGAACTGAATACAAATGGAAGAGAGGCCCAGATGCTCCAGAAAGAAGCTGAACATCCACCCAGTGAACCCATTGAGATGTCTCCTTTGTGTCTGCTGAGAGGAAAACAGCATTGGTCGTGTTTAAAGCAGGCAGGGAAGGAAGGAATCTTAGACTGATTGACTCACAGGTCATAAACCTAGATTCTACCTTCAAATGATCCCTCACTGACATCATCCTAAACAAAACAAGGCCAGCTTTGGTAGCACTCCAAGAGAAGAGCTTCATTGTTTTCCATTACCTGCCTGAAAGGGATGCTATGACTGGCTGCCGCTGGCTGATCACAGGTATGTACTTCAAGTCATCCCTTTGGGCAAATCAGAATGAACACGTACTTGGCTTGGTCCACAGTATATACAAAGATTTGAGGGGGGAGACACAAGTAGATAGCTCAGGTACTTGTAACGGATGGAGAAGGGCTGCTCATAGAAATCTTGGAAATACTTTATATGTTCTCTGGTGTTGAATAGGGTAAATCACGTAATTCATGTTGGAGGCCTTTCAACTGATTCCAAAGGTCCAACTTATTGCCCAGTTAATGCCTCAGCCTGATCTCTCCACCACTGTTAGAAGCTAACCTCCACCTCGCAGTAGGTAACAAACTCCCTGGGGTCTCTTTGATCTGGTTTTAGCAATCCTTTCCACCAATGCACATTCTGGATTTGGCTCCCACATCAATGAGATCGACCTATTACTTCATCGGTGCTCATTTATCAGGTTTTGTTGAGAATCAGCTCAATCCCCTGGCGCTAGTGAGATCACAAGGATGCCAGGACAGAGTGGCCCAGGGTTGATGAGTGCGGCTAAACCTAAATAACATTATTCCTGACTTACAGATTTAAATGTTTCTTCAGACCAAGTTTCTATACGTAAGCCAAGCTGGCCAGGAGCGTATGATCCTCCTGTCTCTGCTTTCTGAGTACTTGGGGAATGGACATACGCCATCATGCCTGAATCCTACTCACATGTTACTGCCAACTCACTTCATCCTTCATGTTACTTTGGTAGGTGGTAGTTCGGTGTCAATGAGCAGTGTGCCTCCTAAGAAAAGAATGGTGCTAATGTCTTAAATAAAACGTAGGCTTTCCTAAGTCACAGTGATGGATTTGAAGGCATATGCTCTCTTTTCCTTGGAAGAACCCCAATCTGGTAAGGAAATAAAGAGTATAAAAATAAAGCAGACAGACTGCTATACCACTAGAAGAGTGAAATATGATAGCTTGTCATGGTGTTCCTTCATCCAAAGTCCTCTGCTTTGCAGAGATTGTACTGTCCAATTAGAACGAGGACTTCTCTTAATAAGCTCACACTCACAGATGAGGGCATAAGAAGAACTGGTTGGAAGTTGGACATGATCAAAGAGGCATACAGGAGTAAAGTTGAAAATGAAGAGTTGGCGAGATACCCACATTTGAAGGTCATCTTTGCTCTGGAGCCAGACTCCTCTGTTGTAATTGGAGTCTGGCTGACCCAGGACCTGAGTTAATTTTCACAGATGCTGTTCTTCACAGTGTCCCCTTACTCGCCCTTTGACAAAAGTTGGTATTAACAAAATTAAAATTTTGCTCTGTCTCTTAAAGTTAAGTTCCCTTTCCTTGCATTGTTCCATCTCAAGCAAGTGGTCAATTTCTGCTACCAACATCAGAAAGTGACTGCTTCAGCTTCCTTATAGGCAACCAAGAGGGAAAAAACAAAGCTTATGTATGTCAGGTCCCATTCCAATACTGCTGCCTACCTGGGATTTTGATGTTATTTTGGATCCTCAACCCAACAGCATGTTTGAGGTTAAGCATCTCTCTCTGTAGGCATTTATTGTTATCTTAGCAACATGGAATGTGTTTGCCACACTCTTTGCTTTTCAGTTAGCTCGTCCCTTCAAGGGTATCCTTTTGTCCTAGTATTCCCAGCCTTCCTTCTTAAAACTTTGCCATCTACTGAGCCTTGTTTGCTAGGCACCTATGCTCAGGTCTGTACAAAACCCAACCAGGAAATAAATAACACTGACTATATTCTTCCCAAGGCGATTTGCATTTAAATAGGATTCAAGGGCATCAGACTGAAAGGAAAATTCTAGGGAAGTAGAAGTTTGGTATCACATGAGAGATGCAAGAGAATAGGGGAGCATGGGACAGATACTGAGACTCTGTAGGCCTTCCTAAGGTCTCCACTGGAAAAGTCCCTCGTCTAAAAGAGATTTTTTTATCATAATTGTTTAGTTTTTGAAATTGTAATGTAATTAGGTCTTTTCCTCCCTTCTCTTTCCTTCTTCCCTCTCACCCCTCCTGTGCACCCCTCTTGTCCTCTCTCAAACTCGTGGCCTCTTGGTATAGATACATACAGATGCATAGATGCCTGAATATGTGAATACACCCTGCTCAGTCCATATAGTGTTATCTGTATGTATGGGATCTCACAGTTGGTTGCTTGGTAGTGGAAAACCAGTTAGGATACTCTTTCCTGGGGAAGATCATTGCTCCACCTCTAACATGGAAGGGGAAGTGCCAGGGTTCTCCATGGAAGAATGTTGTCTATGTCCGCACTCTCATGCCCTCATAATAATGTCTCTATTTTATTTACAAGAACTATGTGTTATTATGTGTATTGCTGATAATTCTCATAGGCCAGTTGTGTAGGCTTGATCCCCTTGGTTTTCACAGGAAGTGGAGCTTCCTGGGGTCAAGGCCACACCTCTAGTTTCACACTTCTAATACCACTTGGGAAATGCCATGTCCTTGTCTTTTATACCGTTATTGCTGCCCTGAAATGCTTCATACACACTGACTTTGTTTCTCCAGGATGACTTCCTGCTTTTCTTTTCCATTTCCCATTAGCAAGAACAGACTAACACTATCTTAAGTACAACTTTACTTATAGCCGAGCGCAAGATGCCGTCCTGCTGGGATCTCATGTGCTAGCAGATACCAGGTCCTATACCCCATTGCCATTCCTCAAAGTTGTTAGCGCTGTGGTCATCTAGTCAATTGTTTACTTTCTTAAAGGCCATGTCCTTTAAAAATACTAAGAAATGAGATTTTCCCACATAGGAAAAAATACTCATTTTACTTTATAGCTGATTCTTGAATGCTATAAATTAGAGTGTACATTTTTACATTTTTATCATTAATATATTGTATGATTTATGATTATTAAGCAGTGATTTAAAAAAAATGTTGGCTCTACTTACTGGTTGGACTTAATTGTTATACTCTATAAGTAGAATCATCCACATTTGAATAGAGAAACCCAAAATACCAAAGTCTAGCATAGTAACATAATTGATAATTTTACAGAGGTAAATAAACTTAGTTCGACAGGTAAGAATTAAATGAATAAAAAGCAATAAAATACCCCCACTGGATGTGGAAATTTAGAAACGCTACCAATGCCTTAACAACTAAAAGAAAAAACTTTAAAAATTAACTGCCCAAATAATCTGTACTACTTCCACGAAAAAGTCAGCCCTGGCAATTTGTTACAAAGAGTACATTATCCGTGTGTCCTGCTGTTTGGAGAGAACCGCAAAGGGCAGCATGACATCCCTGGCATTTGTGTCCAATGCAATCCGCAAATCTCTGCTTCACTCAGGCCACCATTCGCAGCCCATGGATGCACGGATGGCCTCAGATGTCCCACAGAGGATGACACATGGCTTAACCAGTGAACCCTTCCATGTGACCGGCAATTTAACATCTTAGACACAAATTAAGCACCGGGTGACATAGAGGATAAACAATTGTGTGAGTTTAAAGACGGCGAAAACCATGGAAGCCCCAGCGTTGTCTGCTTCTGCCAACATAACTGACGGGACGAGAGACAAAAGACACTCTTAGAAATCAATGCTCCTTGAAGCAATCACATGCCTCACCTAACGCGTATGCTTCTCAGGGGTCTTTTGTTACTCTGCGGCACACTGAATTATCCTTCCCATTACCCTGGCAACTCAAACAAGGACCCCTCACATACTGATGACTTTGAGATGATGGCACTAGCTGCCAGAAATAGATGATAATTAAAGTATTTTAATTATTAAGCGGAATTGAGAAGTGTTTTTTTTAAATAAACCTTGTATGTTAATCACGGAGGAATCCAATTACTAGTGGGATTCTTTCTCTCTGTTTGATCAGCAATTTGGAGCTTTTTGTCTCCAAGGCTGGTAGATAATTGCAGAAATTGCAACAACCTTGAAGGCACATAGCCCCATCCTTCCCCTCCTGCGATCCTAGTTATGAATGTAACAGAATGCGGTGACTGAAAGCAGCATTATTAACCAGCTTACCTTGAGAACAATGGCAACATTAACAAAGGGGCTGTCTTAATAAAGGGTCTGTGCTCAGCCCGCTTAAGCAGTGGAAAGTGTCCCTTTATTCTGCCTAGCACCGGCTCAGCCGGAGGTTGACTATTTTAACGCAGGCAGTAGCCGGAGAACGGACAAAGCATTACTAGAAAGCAGAAAGCCTCCCCAGCACCAGTCTTTCTGCTTCTTTCTTAAAAATCATAGGGGCTCAAAGGAAAAGGACCAATACCTTCAAGTGAGAACATTCCAGCACAGGAGCGTCGTCTTGGTGGTTGCTGTGTGGAATGAGTTGCTTGGGCATTCGTCCCTCTCTTCTTAGACACGGGGCTGCTCTGTGGCTACAATCAACCCAAGAAGCCTTTGCAACACATATGCACTGTTCATCGGCAACTGAAGGAGACTAAGCAGCTGGGCTTGGTGCTGTTCGCCTGCGGGCGTTGGATCTTTAGACCCTCTTCATCTGATTGGCTGCTTCCGAGTCTCGCTGTACTCCTCTGCCTTAACCTTTGGCTATGCTCAATATATTTTCCCTAGGGATATAGTCAGAGAATTGCCCGTTAGGGACTCTGTGCCAAGTTAAATGCAGCTAGTTTAAAGAAGCAGGGACAGAATTCTCTATGGTTGGGTCTGTGCTTTTTTTCCCCAGAGTTCTGGGTAATCTACCTACCTAAGAGAGGTGGATATAATTTAACAGCAGAGGTTCTATGTTTCCTTCCTGAAAATGCCATGCGTCTCACACCTGCATAACACACACTGGAGTGATCAGGTGGCTCTTCACAGCGCAGCTTGTCTGGATAATCAACCTGAAATCCAAACAGATGGGGATGACAGACAATATTAAGAAGGTTATTAAAATTGCCAGGGGAGGCAGTGGATAACTCTACAGAAGCGATTCAAGAAAGTGTTTACACAGAAGGTCTTTACAGTATTTGTGATGTTTTACACAGTACTGATACAAAAAAAACCCATAAAAATGACAAGAACTAAGTATAATAACTTGATTAAAGTGTCTAGAAAAAACATAACATAAATATCTTTACTTTCTGAAAGTACTAAAACTGAGAAAAGAGCCAAAAAGTATATCTTTATCAACCATATATATGTGTATATATACAATATATGTGTGTATGTGCATATGTAAATATTTATGCAAATTATACACATATACATGTATATGTTTATATAAATTATATATGCATGTATATATTAATATTAGGTTTGAATTGGTCAAGAGCTCCAGGTATTGAAAAATAATCATATATATACATATATATGTGTGTATATTTATGCATGTATGTACATGCACACATGCATACACATACACACACGCACATCAGGTAAAAAGACTTTAGAATGGAGCTAGTGAATTGACCACACACATTTAAAAAGTTTTCTCCCTCTCGAAACCCCACCAAAGGGATCACAAAGTTTTTACTTTGAAAATCTTTCTGCAGAAGCATAAAATAATAGAGAAAAGTAGGAATGAGATTTAGAAAGGCTGGAGGCTGACAGGCAGGTGGTTAGAGGAATCGTCAGCCAAAAAGGGGAAACCAAGAAGCAATGACATTTACAGCTACCAGCCCCGTTTCCCCACCCCATAAGCCTTGACTGATGGCACACTAGACCTGAGAAAGAAGGTTTGAAGGTGGGGCTAAACCACAGTAGATGGCACTCAGCTCAGGTATGGTAGCATAAGCATGTTAGCCCAGCCTTCACGATACAGGTTGGAGGACCACATGTGAGGCCAGTAAGGGCTGCGGTTGCGTAGTAAGTTTCAGGTTAGCTTGGGCTACATAGCGAAACCTTATGTGCCTAAACAAACAACAACAACAAGACACACACACACACATGCACACACCTTAAGAACAGCAAGTGGCTTGACTGTCTGCCCCTTAAAGTAGAATGCCAAAACTTTATTCTCTGCAGAGATTTGACCAGAAGGACTGTGAGCACACATGGGTGGGAATGAAGGGACCAAACTGAATAAACGTTAGAAATAATGGGAAATGAATGTGCGTGCAGCTTCTAGGGCTTCCTTCCCATATTAAGCACCCGAGAGACAGGTAGCAGGATGCTCATTCTACAGAATGATGATTTGAAGAATATTTTTCTGTGGAACACGACTGTTTTTTTTTTTTTGGCGGGGGTGTATTGTAGACTGACTCCAGGGTCTTTGAAGTTGGTACATTTGTTAAATTGTACAGGCTGGCCTTGAACTCTTGAACTTGGAATCTTCCTTTTTCAGCCTCTGTAGTAGTTGGGATTATAGGTCTGTAACACTAGTTCTATCTCCAAAAGATAAGACTTGCAGGCTTTATGTCCAGACAGCTACTACTTAATCCCACCTTAATAAACTCTGTACATGAATTTTCAGAGTCCCCCTCTTATATGTAAGGTGAGAAAATATCTAATATAAAAGCAAAGAAAGGAACAAATCACGAATACAAGTTGGAAAAAAATACTAAATTTGAGATAACAATATATATGTATATATACATATATATAATGGTATGTATAGACAGCTCTCATTTAACACGTTATCTTAGCCTGTTTTCTATTCCTAATAACACAGTACTAAGTTACCTCAAAAAGATAGAGATAGATTTATTATTATTTGTGTTTCTGATATAAAACTTCCTGACTTTCTTGATACCATCATCACAAAGACAAAGATGAGATATTTCTAAAAATTATTTCATATAGATGAAATGGTTGTTGTAAAAGGATAAAGATGTCTCAGAGGAGGTGATGCTGGTAAAAATGATGCACAGTAAAGGACCCTTGGAAACATTTCATAGAATTAAAAGCACAAAAGATGCATATTCGAAACTGACCCAAACTCAGTAGTATAATTTGCCAAAACATAGAAAAGAAACACATTCTAAGTTAAAACAAGAAAGAGCAAGTCTGTGCCAAGAAAGAAATCATAATATTTTTTCAATGTTTTAAAGTACAGCATACCAACTAAATATTAGTTTAAGAATTATATTTCCCTGTACATTTGTAATTGATACCATAAGAATTTTTAGTGAAATGAAAAAAAATGTTTCCTGTTAAAACTATTTGTCATAGTTTCGGCTCACATGATCATTCATACGAGCCTCCTTCTCCACACCAGCTAAGGGCTGATTATATTGCGTGCATAAAGAAATACCAAAAGCTGGCTATGATGGTGCCTGCCTGTAATCCGCTCTACTCAGGAAGCTAAAGTAGAAAGACTGCCATGGTTCAAGATCAGCACTGTTCCAAGGCATTCTGGGCTACAAAGTGAGATACTGTCATAACAACAACAGTAACAACAAGCAACAAACAGCGATGAAGAGTTACGAGAAATACAAGAAACACGAAGAGTCCTTTAACAGTGGGACTTACATATCAAGTTAGAAAAGTGATCTTAAAAGCTGAATAAAATGTCAAAAAAGGAATATTAAAACACAAAATTAGAAATATAGTCTTGGGATCTAACATAACAGGATATCAAAAGAGACTGTAAAAACAAACTAAAAACAAAGGGAATAAAATCACTGCAAAAATAACTCAGTTAGCTTGAGTTTCTGGAATGGAAGCGTGGCCTGAGTACACATGATCGTTGACATGAAGGCTTGTAATTCAGGACTTTCTGAAAGTTTGGGGGTATAAAGTTTGCCATTTTTACAAAGAACATTATATATCCCTTATAAAGGGTCAAAAATTAAAATGGAACAATTCTCTTCATGATAAGATTAAAAGCTGAAGGCAAAGTGAAAATGTCTTTAAAGTCCCAAGAGAAATGACTGGCTGCTTAGATTCTCATATTCAAGTAAAATATCTCTCAGTTCAAATAGAGTAATTATGGGGGTTTATGAAATGCCTTTAAATTTTTTATTTCAATGATCTTTCTTGGGAGTTTATTAGAAGGTGTGTGCCCTGTATCTCTCTCTCTCTCTCTCTCTCTCTCTCTCTCTCTCTCTCTCACACACACACACACACACACACATGGCAGAAAGAGGACAGATAGAGACACAATATGACAGGGAGAGAGAATATGACAAGGAGAGAAAAATATGATCCAACAAAATAAAGATATCAAGAAATGGCTTCTTTAAATAGTTTGGGGTAATATTTTAAAAAGACTATATAGCAGAAGTTGCATTGGAACAGACCAAAACTTTGCAGGAGAAGCGGTTTCAGTCAGATAGAATGTGTATTTGGTATATTGAGAAAAGATTTGTATAACTGGGGGAGCACTCTCAGACGTCTTAGCACTAAGTACATAAAACAGCTGAGTAACAGAAAGAAAGAAGTGATTGACTAACAAAGGTTTTCATAATATACCTGTAATTTTCCTTTGAGTAGTTTTTTTTACAGCTGCAGCAATGCCAACACACGTATAGGCAGAAGTTACATCAGCAAAGGAAACTGGCTTTTCCAAATCTCCCTGGCAACACTCAAGTGCCAATAACTCCTCAGCTAGGGTTGGGACTTTGTGCCCACCTTTGCTCTTCTATGCCAGCATTTTGTCTGACCTGAGCCCGTGCAGGTCTTCTGCATGCTGTTACAAACTTTGTGAGTTCATGTGTGCTGTGCCCTGGAAGTCATCCACTGGTCTGGCTGTTAGCAATCTTTCTGCCCCTAGTCTTAGTAAATCCCTGAGCTTTGAGACTATTATAGTTTGCTCTGGGGAGAGAGCATAATTTCCATAGCTTATCTTGAGAGGGAAGAATTTTGTTTTTGCTATCTCTCTTGAAAGGAGAATTGAGCCAGAAATTTCAGTTTTGCCTCTGGGGTCTATTCTCTTTAGCTGGAAATATAGCCACGTGTTAATCATGTCAGTAATTCTTGAACATAAGGTGTTTGACAGTGTTTTATGAACATCATAGTGTACATACTTTACAACAGAAATGGTGTACCCTACTGCACACCTAGCAATATGGGATGGTCTGTTGTCCTGCATGGTTCTGAGAACTGAAGCCGATGGTAACATAACTGTAAGTGTGTATGCAAACATATGCAGTCATGCAGAAGAGATAAAGAAGAAATACAAAATTGGTATGTCTGTTTAGAATACTTCCTCTGAAGGAAATACAAAGACCTGGACACTGTCTGTGCTGAGCCAGAGAGGGAACTGTGGGTAGGTGTGAAACCCCTGCACTGCTGCCCACAACTGTGATCACATGAAATATAAACACTTGGATGATGCAGTGTTTATTCTGTTGTCTGTATTAAAATAACTAATTTGCTCTAATTTTTAAATTCATATACTTTGAAAGTTTTTTAGCTTTTGAGTTTTATAGTAATACTTAGCTTAAACTACAAATGAATCATACAGTTATACAAAATATTTTCTTTTTTCCTCTCCTTTCCACCTTCTTCCCCTCCCTCCCTTCCTGCCTTTCTTTTCTTACTTGGAATTGAAGCTAGGGTCTCAACCATGCTTTAAAAATGGTCTGCTATTGAACTATATCTCTCCTGTGATTTTTTTCCACTTTTTATTTTAAAATAGGGTCTCAGGAGACTGCTGGTGTTGGTCTTGAATGATATTTGTAAACCAACCAGGCATTGAACTTGCAATGTCTTTCCTCACCCCTTCTAGATAACAGGAATTGCAAGCCTGTGTCTATCTCCAAACCTGCTGCTTTCTCTGTTCATAACCTTGCTGCATAAGACTTTTTTTAGGTTTTTATTGACTTTTTACTTTGGTTCAAAGTTAAGGCATACCCAAATACACATCGTTCTAAGCCTACATGTGCTAGATCATCAGTTCCATCACTGCCATTTCTTCACTCAAAGGTCTCAGAGATAATGTGCCCATGGAGCTGTTATTGCCAGTGATGAGGATGCTTCTTCATGAACATCTCCAGAGGCTGGCTGAAGAGATGGAACTTCTCAGAAATGTATCCTTGGTGACTTTCTTTCTTTCTTTCTTCCTTTCTTTCTTTCTTTCTTTCTTTCTTTCTTTCTTTCTTTCTTTCTTTCCTTCCTTCTTCTTTTTTCTTTTTTTTTTTTTTTGCCCTAGATCTGCTTGTAAACAGAAAATAAAACACGAACCTCCTTCTCTATTGATAGAGTTTTTTGTTGATGCTAAGGGTACATGTTTTAAACCATTTGAAGAATCTGTTTAGGTCTTCACAAGCTTTAGTTAAAGCTGTTACTGAGTTTCTTTGAGTGGCAGTCACTCTTTTCAGTTCTCCTTTTCCTTGCTTCTTCTACGTCTGCATGTTCCCATAGTTTGCCAATCCCTCCTCCCTGGGTAGTTAGTTACTCGGAAGCACCACTAGGAGCTACTTTGTAGCATACTTCATTAGGAAGTTTGACATCTTAGCACCGTCTTGTTGTTTCTCTAACCTCCCTAGTGCTTAGTAACTCACTGAATCACGGATGAACTTGCTGAGCATCTTATTCTAGGCACCCTTTTGTAATCCTTGGTGACATCACCCCCACCCATCCAGAAGATGCACTCATAGGTATGATCCTTCCAGAATGTCTTCAGTACCATACTATTGAAGTACTTTCTTTTTTTTTATTGAAAAAAAAAAATTTCTGCCTCCTCCCAGCCTCCCATTTCCCTCCCCCTCCTCCCAGTCCCCCCTCCCCCCACTCCTCTCCCCCTCCCTCTCCAGTCCAAAGAACAGTCAGGGTTCCCCGCCCTGTGGAAAGTCCAAGGTCCTTCCCGCTCCATTCCGGTCTAGAAAGGTGAGCGTCTAAACTGGCTAGGCTCCCACAAAGCCAGAACATGAAGTAGGATCAAACCCCAGTGCCATTGTCCTTGGCTTCTCATCAGCCCTCATTGTCTGCCATGTTCAGAGAGTCCGGTTTTATCTGATGCTTTTTCAGTCCCAGTCCAGCTGGTCTTGGTGAGCTCCCAATAGATCAGCCCCCACTGTCTCAGTGGATGGGTGCACCCCTCGTGGTCCTGACTTCCTTCCTCATGTTCTCCTTCTGCTCCTCATTGGGACCTTGGGAGCTCATTCTGGTGCTCCAGTGTGGGTCTCTGTCTCTATCTCCATCCGTCGCCAGATGAAGGTTCTATGGTGATATGCAAGATATTCGTCAGTATGGCTATAGGATAGGGCCATTTCAGGTTCCCTATCCTCAGCTGCCCAAGGAACTAACTGGGGACATCGCCCTGGGCACCTGGGAGCCCCTCTAGGTTCAAGTCTCTTGCCAACCCTGAGTTGGCTCCCTTAATTAAGATATATATTGAAGTACTTTCTTTAGTTGAAGCAAGATCCAGGCAAGGATTCTATTCTTATAGTGGAAATGCTGCTGTAATTTCCTTTTTTATTGATTGGATCAAAGAAAGGGCTTTTGGCCAGGCATGGAGGCACTCCTCTTTAACCCTAGTACTTGGGAGGCAGAGGCAGGTAGATCTCAGAGACTTCAAGGCAAGTTTGTTTTTCATGGTGAACTCTAGGACAGCCAAAACTACACAGAGAAGCTCTGTCACAAAAAAGGGGGATTTGGATAGGTAAAAATCATGTCCATGTTGGGATAGACAACAGAGATTAGGAGAGGATGTGCTGAAGACTTGTCAACATGGAGCAGAAGCCTGGAAGCATTTCTCCGTTTCTCTGGAACATGCTCGAGGAGCATCTGGGATGAGGAACTAGGTTATATATGACTTCTTATAGATGTCAAACAGGTAACACATGCTGATTTCAGGGCAGTGGTTTCTGAGTTCAAAGGCACAAAGTCTATCAATGAAACACACCACAAATAGCTCCAACCAATAGCCTGGGAGATTGACCCCAAGCAAGAATGTTATTCTGTCTTTATTAAGACTTGGCAAGCTTTCCTCTATAGATGAAAGTCTTTTCAGGAATCCATTTCCAGAACAGGATGCTTTTATCCACAGGTAAATAATTCTTCTTCACAATCTGCTTATCTACAGTTGCCAAAAGTTTTCCATCTGTCTTAATATTGGTACTTGGATATTCTTTACATATTATGTAAAGAATAGTAATTCTTGAATCATTCAAACTACTCAGAAGTGAATGCAATATTAGAGGTGGGTATAGCCTTCCATTTTAATATTTGATTTAAAAAATTTGGTTATGGTCATTAGGGTCTATAGTCCACATCACTAGACATTTCTCCACATCTCAAGAGGGAGGCCTTCCTTAGATATTTGCCGGCTTTTGGATTCTAGTGAAGCAGATCCGTCATTACTTTTGTCTTACTGCTCCTCGGCCTCACAACTGTTGCTATGGGGGATGACTTGTGCCTGCCAAGCCCTGGCCACCACTGATTTTCCACTGTCATTAACATTTAGTGTCCAGGCTAATAACTTGATGTAGCCTCTACTCAACATGAACTCTGGGTTTTGTTCACGCGGGTGTCCTGATGAACAAAATGTGAAACTCAGTCGAACACAAGAGAAAGCGACCCAGGCAAGAGAAGCTCTAAACACAAGTGTGTAAAGCTGTTTCTGATTAACACAGGAGACTCATTCACAGTAAAACCTTTCCAGTGTGTTGGGGGTTAGAGTCAGCTTCATACACGCTAGGTAGGTGCTTTCTTACTGGGCCACAATCTCATCCCATTTAACATTTTTTTTTCACAGATGAGAGTATATTTTAAAATAAAGCAAAACCTACAAGGATAGTGAATTCATATGTCAGTAACACAGTTGCTGCGTTTATTGCCTTGTTACTTCTTTGACAAAATAAACAGACAAAAGGGAAGAAAGAGTTATTGTGCTCATAGTTTCAGAGGCTGCACTACACTGAGATGGGGGATGGGGTGGGAGTGGGGGAATATGATAGGAAGTCTGGCTGAAAGAGCCAGAGTGAAAAAGAGCCCTAAAGACACACTTTCTATGGCTCATTTCTCTCGTTCGGGCTCCCCCTTGTACTTTTCACCACCTACCAATAATGCCATCCTATTGGGAATCCGTCATGGAGTTGATTGATCCATGCAATTGATCTAAGCCTTTGCAGTCTAATCATTATTGGAAATGCCACTATAGAAACACCCAGAAAGGTGCTTCATTAATTTTCTAGATATTTTTTTTTATCAAATCAAGTCGACAAAACCCCGTCAAAATGAACCATTGCAGATATTTTATTATTAGTTATTATTATTAACAGGAGTAAGTGACATATCTAATGGCATGCACTATACTTTTATATGATTTGGCAAGGAACCAGGTTTGTTTATAACACACTCGTCACAAATATGTGAGCTCTGAAGTGTACCATGACCATATGATGTTTATGGAAACACTGATGGTAGTCATGGTGACGGCAATTTTTCTGCTTTTTTAATTTCATGAGATCCCCATTACACATGTAGTCCCCTTTTGAGTGGAACACAGTGTGGCACCAGACTGTATTTAGCCTGACAAAGCGCCACGCCATTTTCTTAGCACAGCAGAAGCTGCACAAACGGGGGGGGGGGGGGGGGAATCACACAGAGTATTTTTAAAGTTCACAGGTGGAACTGCAGTTACAACCATGGGCTGTTGTTTACTAAATTGATGGACGTGAATAATTACGCATGCTGAAGATTTAATTGTACTGTTTATGCCATCATTTACCAAATAAGTAAGTCTTAGGTGGCTCATATAAACATTTAGAGTCTCAACATTGTCTACTTGGCTGTCACACATAAAACAAAATACCTGTAAACCATGAGATTATTCTTTAAATAATAAACAAATCTAAAGAATAGTATTAAGATATAGTAGAGCTCTTTATGAAACACAGCAGTATTTTTTTTTATGACCTGATTGTAATTTCTCCATGTGACTCTTTTTAAATATTTCACATAGTGTGACAGTATGGCATGTCATGGCTTTTCTTCTAGGCTACTTTGTTTAATATAGCAAGTTATAGAAGTCAATAAAGGAAACCCACATCTGATCGTTTTATCATTTACTCTCTACTTTCCCAAGATAATTTGACTTCTAGGGTTCAAAACAAAACTTAAAAATAGAAGCATCATATAATCTCACTATAGCATTCCTAGGCTTATGTGCAAAGGAGTCTCCTCAGTACACTGCAGTGGCACCTGCCCACCTCAGCTGGTAAGAGAAAACTACACGTCTTCGGATTTAATGAGTCAATATTACATTAGGCTACAGGAGAGTTGAGACACATTTTTATATAATTAACATTTATAATACAGTTTGTAATACTTTTTAAAAACTATGAGTTTGCAGTTAGAAAAAGTCTATGGTTAAACTCAAAGATAATATTTACTGTGGCCTTAAGTTTTAAACATTGCTAGTTTAACATTTACATTAAAATAGCAGGCATTAAAAACTATTGTCTCTGTAGAGGCAAACTTCACAGTGAGTTTTAATTGTGCTAGAATTCCTGACCTTTGACTGATAAAAGACTTTGTCCCGGTTTCCATTCCGTGGCTGTGATAACCGCTGTGGCCAAAAGCAAGTTGTCATCTTAACAGCTTATCTCTCACCAAGGAAGTCAGGGCAGGAACTCAAGGCAAAAAACTAGAGTCAGGAACAAAGCAGAGGCCAGGAAGGAAAACTGAGCCCTGCTTCCTGACTTTCTTTCCATGTTTGCCTTGACTGTTTTCTTATAAACTCCAAGACCTCCTACCCAGGGAAGGTACTGCCTACAGTGGCCTGGGCCCTCCCACATCAATCATTAATCAAGCAAATGCCCAACAAACACATCTATAGGGAAATCTGGTGGGGTTATTTTCTCAATTTAGGTTCCTTTCCCCGGATGACTAAGGCTGGTGTCAAGTTGACAAAATACTAACCTCACAGACTTCAAGTAGGCTATGCAGCCTGAGACTCTTCTCTTTCCCGTGTCCCTAAGGTTTCCCCTGTCTTTTTGTCCCCACTCGGTAGAAGAGTTGCACATCATCTAAGTGATTTGTGTGTCACTGGGAGCTTTGCTCCCCAGTTCCTGGTCTTCTTTCAGAGAGCTCAGATGAGACACACGGGTTGTAGTGTGGAAGTCAGACAGAGTTCACTGCACAGCAGAGGGCTGCACACTCTCATTGGGTACAAAGGTAAAAGAGACCTTTGAGCTGGTCCACACTTTAGGAAGGTTCTGTGTTATTTTGAAAGTTCCCCAAACAGCTTTTTCTGAGAAGTGCTTTCCTATCCAGGTGACTGATTAGCCCACTTAGATGTCCTCTTACAGGAGAGGGAAGACACGTCCTTGCTATTTAGCAGTAAGCCTTTTACTAGTTAGTAATGTTTTACAAGTTTTATTCATTTCACGTATGTGAGTTTATGGCTTGCATGTATGGGTGCCATGTAAGCATTGCCACTAGATACCAGAGGAGGGCATCAGATTCTCTGAGAATAGTGGGTAAGTGTAGGCAGAGTTTTTCAGTCTCAGCAGCTGCTTTCAAATTACCACACGGAGGCTTACATTATTTAGAAATGCTTGACTGATTAGCTCAGGCTTATTGCTAACTAGCTTTTAAATTTAGATTAACTCATTTCTATTAATTTATATATTGTCACATGGTTCATGGCTTTACCTGTCCTCCAGCATGTCCTGTTCCCTCTCTGGTTGGCTGGCGTCTCCCCAACCCCGCCCTCTTTCTTCCCATCATCAAGTTTGGCTTTCCCACCTAACTTCCTGCCCAGCTACTGGCCTACCAGCTTTTATTAACCAAAGAGAGTAATACGTATTCACAATGAACAGAAGAATTATTCCAAGACAGTTAAGAGCACTGTCTGCTCTTCCAGAGGGCTCTGGCAGTTACTGCAACACCCATAAAAGCAGTCCATAGCTGTCCATAATTTCAGTTCCAGGGAATTATGATGGCCTCTTCTAGCCTCTGCGGGCACCAGGCACACATATGGCACAGACACAGATGTAGGCAAAACACGCATACACATAAAATAAAAATAAATAAACCACTTCTTTTAGAAAGCAATTGAAACGTTTTTTATGCTATATAGAAATGAAATAATTATTGCAGACTGTCTCGTTAATTAAATTTGTATGTTTACAGCAGATTTTAGACTATATAGAAGAGGAAGCTCTCAGGTTCAAGAATATAAACATAAGCTGCCAGTTCAAATTCCAAAAGCCAGAGATCCCAAGTGCACTTTTGAGACCTTGCCAATGGCTCAAGAAGGCAGCCCCTGGCCTTCCTTAGCATTCATTCTGCTTACAGTAGCCTCCTTCTTTTCCATCCGTCATTGCTTTTGTCTGCTTACTTCAAAGCCACAGTCAGCTGCCATCGCAAACACAATGCACTTGGCTGGTGTCTAGTTACCAGCGCTGAAACCCATTTTGCTTGAGAATTGCCTTCACAGCTAACCTTATTGGGCTAAATTTACCGCCGTGACCTACTTTGGTCATTTATTTTCAGGAAAATGAAGATATCTAGGCCTGATTCCCATGACAGTGTCCAATAGACTAGAGTCCTGATAAAAAAAGAATAATTCTCCTCTCTATCAGCCAACCCATTCATATCGACTCTTCTGAGCAAGAAAGTAAACTACTTTCATCTTCATAAGTAACTCTGCTTTAAAGCATGCTTCAATGTGTTACTTCAATCTCTGATATAAATAAGTCATTCTTCATCCAACTGTCCTATTGGTTCCATCCATTTCAGGCACATTTGATCATTACTGTCTCTTATTGAAACTTGGCCTCAACTGGAATAAAGGAAGGTGGAGAACTAAAGGAAGAAATTGAACAGAACTATTTTACCCCAAATTCCTCTATTTCCTTATACTTTGGTTCATAGATAAGAGGCTAGAAAGACACTTTTGTTGGAAGAAGCTTAAGCAAGGCTAAATCATGCACTGTGTAGTGTTAGGATTAAGTGATGGGGGCTGTACGTTGTGTTGGGGTCAAGGTGTGTCACAAAGAGATCATACCATGCAATAGATCTCACTTAAGAGGCTTATTGGGTATGTGTGTGTGTGGAAGGCTGCCTCAAAGTGGGAAAGAGCGAGAGCGAGAGAGAGAGAGAGAGAGAGAGAGATTGAAAGACAAAGAGAGAAGAACAAGAGAGCCATCTAGGTTGATGGGGACCTTATAAAAAGTTGTTGACCAGAGGTGACATAGCTTCTAGGTCATTGAGTTCCTGAGGGCAGGCTGGGAGAGCTCTCCTGACTTCTAATCTGCAATGAGAGAGAAAGAAAACCCATAGCAGGTTGATTCCAGAAGAGTGTTGGAGGGGTTGAAAACCTGACAAAATTGTCATTGAGCATCAGCTTCCTTGTTCTTCCATGGTCTTCCTTATATTGCTTTCTTAAGTGGTTGCCACAGTTGAATGGTAAGGTTAAAAATCCACCCCTCTTCTCTTTAATAGATTATATATAACTATAACTTACCAATAAAGTACACATCATCATTGCACACCTGGACACAGTTTGCTCAGCTAGGCTTCAAATTCTCTACCAGCTTTTAGTATCTTATCACTAGAAATCTACATTGTTTATTGTTTCAATAAAACATATTTATTCCCTTGCTGATGGTGTTTTGAGTGAGGCTGGCTTATATAACTTCAGAAAATCCTCCTCCTACAACCTCCCATGTCCCAGGATTATAGAGGTTTAACACTACGTTCAGTTGTGATTTCCACAAAATCACCTTAAAGATCTAAATTAGACAATGTCTAATGGACATTTTTAAAAAAAAATCACTTATCTAAATATATATTTTCCTCTCTCTATTTGACATGAGTTCACACTCCTTATAGCGTCATATTGAAACTAACTCATCATTTCATTGAGTATGCTGAGGCTAAATGTTCTTCTATCCGCTGTCTGCATTGAAACAAAACTGGTTGAGGGAGGCCATGAAGGAGATGTGATCTGATAGACGTGTATATCAGGACATATCCCGAGATCATTCTCTCTTCAACTCTTCCTTCAAGTACAACAAGCCTGCCAGATACTCTTGCAATCAGGGTTCCCATTCTTTTGCAAATACTTTTGCATCCACAAGCCTCATTTTTAGGTTGTTGAGGGACTGAGAGAGAATTTTTGCACAGAGATTTTGTGACAGGCAATTCAGAAGCCTACAGATCGCAGGTGTAAACAACAAGATGTCAAAAAATGGATTTGACAAGTTCCTTCTGTGCCTTTCCGAGACACTTACTTTGGAAGGGAGGTGTGAATATGGAGGTGCCATAAAGAAAACCCGCTGTTCCAAAAAAGGATGGGTAAGCATAGACAACGATTTGGGGTAAAAGATAAAATAGTTTTCTTTGACATATAACCAAACAGCAAAGAAAGTTAGAAAAGGTTCCAAAATAAAGAAAAATGAAAACCCAATGTTTAAACAACAAAGGGTGCCAGATTTTGTTGCTAATACATAAAGAATTAATATCCCCTAGGCAATATAGAAAACATAAAAGCAAATTTTTTTATATAAAAACAATGAAGAGCTGTCATCACCCCAAGAACAGAAAGAAAAGGTACTACCAAGTTCTGCTGTTTCCCGGGGCTGGAACCTGCCGCACAAGCTTTGACTTGCTGATGGCTTACTCTGTTAAGTAAGCTTTGCTTTTCACAAGTTGGCAGCTTAGTTGGATTGGGTCCTTCTCTGAGATCATCCCCTCTCTTTATTCCATTTAACATCAAGCCTTGCTTTATACAACACAGGACTTGGTTCCCACATTGCAACCCTTGGTGCTCTCTTTCTCCTCAAACTGTGATTTTGTCTTTCTTTCTGCCTTACTTGTTCTATCATTGTAGGTCTGTAGAGCAGTCATTAATAATCACATGACACAGCCAGTACTATGTTGTCTTGAAATCTCTGCAGCCAACGACAATAGTCCAAAACTCTTCCATCCAGCTTCTGGCAGAGTTTTTTTTTTCCTTTGGACAAGGGCAGAAAGCAGCCAGATCCTTTACCAAACTATCACTATAGCAGTCTCCAGTATTTCTCCCCTCTGAGCCCTCCTGAACTGGGCCTCCACAGTCCCCATTGCTCACCGCATTACGATTCTTCCATCTTCCTACTGGGATGACTAACTTAGCCTTGCCCAAAGTCTAAAAAGTCTTCCATGTTTCTCCAAACAAACAGCGTGGTCAGCCCTGTCACAACTCCGTTTCTAGTAGTGACTTCTGTCTTAGTCACCGTTTTATTGCTCCAGCGACACACCTCCTCCAAGGCCACACCAGCTAACCCTTCCTAAACAGTCCTCAATCTGCGAACCAAACATTCAGATACACGAGCACATGGAGGCCATTCTCACTCAAACCACCACCGGGGCTTATTAACTAACTGCCTTGTCGGCAGGAAATTCCATTTCCCCAAATCCCAAAAGCCAGAAGGGACATTCTTTATGGTGACTACTGGCACACCAAAGTACATGCTGGTGCCCAGGTTCCCTGAGTGTCACAAGCACCTGTTACACATTTCAAAGTCCATGCTAGCATCCTAGCCCTTCTTCCTCTTCCCCTATTCTAAACACCCCTCCCTTGCCTCCCCCAGCTACTCATTCTACTTCTAATCCCACTATTTTGGCCTCTCTCTCACCCCGTCTCTCTCTTTTCTCCTTCCCTCTCTCTGCTCAACTCTTGTTTCTTTCATGACTAGGTCCACTCTGCTGGCTGCGTTCAGTGTACTGCTTTCTCTCTTTGCTCTGGTTGTTCTTCCCCTCACATCCACAGTACAAATCTTTCCCTCAACCATACCCTGGAGTGGTACTGTGGCCAGTTAATTCATCCACCACGCCGGGGAGTTTTTGCTGTCTCACTGGTATTTTGGTTGACATCAAAATTACCCGCAATAAACATAGAAAGGGTGCAAGTAGGGTTTGCAAATTTAAATGACATCTGTGGTTGAGATGTGAGCAATTAACTTGCAAGCCATGCTTGAGACCACTGAAAGCTTAAGGGTCTCAGTAAAGTAAACCCAGGTGGCCCTGCACAGGAAGGTGTAATGTGAGATGCAAAATTAAAATCATATTGAACAGTTGATTATGTATGTGGGGAGAGACGTTGGAATAACCCACAGCAGGAGGCACCACCAACAATGTCACCTAAAGGGGAACTGGCACAGAATGCTGAACCAAGCAACTCGAGAGAAACCAGAGAAACAAGGAAGCAAGACCCGGATATCAGTCGAGTTGAGTCTCAGTTCCACCTTCAAGGGGCCTTGTCATCTTGAATGGTCTCCCAGAATTGCTGAGGGATTTTATCACCTCATTAGCCACTCATTTTTGGCTGGGTCCTGTAAGAGGAGAGGCATAACCTGTGTTTCCTGGCTAAATGTTCCCGTCATTTAAGAACAAGTCACCAGAGAGGAGGACAGCCATCAGGATACAGTCAGGAGACGTCAGCAGATAGGTGTGCTGCCTGGCAAAGGCGGAGAGGGCCATTTGAAGTATCCATGACAACAGATGTAAGGAGGGTATGTAAGATAAACCCAGGAGAAGTTGAAATGGAAATGGTCAGGGAAGTTAAAGCAGAGTGGGGATGAATGGGGATGTCCAATCTATCTCAACAGGGTTCCAAGAAAATCAGATTTATGAGAATGGCCATCAAGGATATACAAAGTACCTTTCATTCCACTGAAAACTTTTAGCCAGTTTGGGAGGGGCATCCTAGTGTGGATAAAATATAGTAATCTGTAGTTAGGTAAGGGTTTTCCAAGAGCAGCAGCATTCAGACTGGAGAGGAACTGTGAGTTCTGCACAAGACGAATGTGTCCAAGCTTAACTTGCCTTGAAACGGCAGGGTATGAAACTACAAAGTCCAGCTCTAACGAGGGAGGAAAGACAGTTTGCTTAGGGATGGAAAAACAAATATTATGAATGTCACACTTCTTCAGTGAGAAAAAGAAGAGTGGAAAGACAGCTGAGTGATATCTCTGAACTGATGAGTGAGTCAAAAGGCCAATTAAAATGCTGAATGCAACTGAAAAAGTACTTATGCAGGGTGATCAGCAGTGAGAGCAACCACCCAAGAGCTTAAGACAAGGTCGAGGTGAGCCGAGGTCTGTACCATTAAGGAGTTAAGCCTTAAAAACTTTCAGCTTACTATCTGATTGTTTTCTGTCTTTGAATCTGTGTCCAGAAATAGTCTCTTAAGATGTAATACGCAGATCACTCGCTTTGCTCTGAGCAGCTACTCATTACTCTAACATTCAGGTTTGCTGTAAGGATCTGCGATGAAAGAAAAGAGTCCGCTATTGTCATGGTTGGAAACCTGGCAGCATGCAGGTAGTGCTGGAGCAGTAGCTGAGAACTACATCCTGATACACAGGAATAGAGGAAGATGATCCTGGGCTTGGTGTTGGCGTTCTAAAACCTCACAGCCCACACTCGAGTAACACACTTCCTCCAACAAGGCCATCCCTTCTAATCCTTCTCAAACAGTGTCTCGCCCTGATGACTATACATCAAATAGATGAGCCTATGGGGGGGGGGCATTCTTATTCAATCCACCACAAAACTATAGTTAGAATGAGGAAATCCAGAATATATTCAAATAACACATAAATGTATTACATTTCCAATGATGCCAGTGGTCTAAAGTCAAATTCCTTAAAGGAATATTCAAATAATATTTGTAAATGGTGTATAGTCATGGATGTAAGGGATTAGAGATAGTTGTGACCTATGATAATTATAATAAAGGTCTATTATTTTTGATATATAAAGTTCTGCTATCCAAAATTTTATAGGTTGGCTATTATTGAAAAATGCCTCTAAAATATGAAATCCTTCAAAATACAGAAAAAAAATTATTTAACTGAAAAACCACATAATGGGAAATTGAACAGAAAATAAAGCAGTGAAGTTTCTGGATTTCTAGATGTCAACAGAAAGTTCTAAAATATAAACGTTCAATATGTTTGAAACCAGCCCTTCTATAAAAGCTAAGAACATCATTCTACAACAGTCAAGGCTTTAGGTTAGTAGGGAATACTGAAATTTTACCACAAACGTAAGGTCTTTGAAATGTTTCAACTTTTGATTTTTAAGTGTCAGAGAGAAGGACACTTTCTCTTTTAGTACCAATACTGAAAAAAAGTTAATATAATTCTAGGCCCTCCTTTATCACAATTTGTATTTCCCTAATATTCATGACATCCCCAAGTGAGGCAGCAGCATAACAGCCCAGGACAAATGGTCCCTGGTGTATATGTTAGAGTCTAGTCCTTTTGAAGTAACAGTTTTCCAATGAAGTCATCAGATTTAAGCTAATAAAATAACACTTGAAACCCAAAAGTTGTCATTTCCTGCCATGTCAAGATGAAGTTAGGCTAATGGGCATTTTTCAAGTCACTTTGAACTGGGCTTTCTGTCTCTGTCACGTGATTGTGTTTCCAAGAGAAAACAAATAAACACGCACTAGTATCAGTACTCTCAAGCATGGGTAAATCCTAGCAGAATTTTTCTGATTCTTTTTTTTTTGTTCCTTTAGTTGCAAACTAAGTGGTTTTGATGCATCAGATTAACATGGTGGTGACATGAAAAAGATTTAGTCCCTTAATTTCAAACAAAATAAGCGGCTCATGCCCACAGCAACCAAGATCTCATCCTGCTTGGAAAATGATCAATGCTCAAACTAAAGAATTAGTACCAAGCAATCACTGATTTTTACTGGAAATGGTTTCTAAGAGCCATCTGGTCCTCAGTCCTGCAGAAAATGAAAAGTATATTTCAGAGATTGTACTGAATTAAAGGTTGTGAGCTTCTATCTATTATTTATCAATACTTTCCCAGCTGTGGGAACCAGAACAGTTAAAGGATTCTGAGATGTAAGTGGTAGCATTTCTTTTGCTACTATTTACTGGTTTTATCAGCAGAAAACATTCACCCTTCTCAAAGCAGAAATAGGGAAGGCCAGAACGTAAATCATCATGCATGGCTTTCAGCTGGACAAGTGAATCACCCTCCTGATTTTTTTTAAAGCCCCAACTCAGCACTCCTGGAGAAAGAAATCAAGTATCTTTTCCAGCCAGGACATTCTCTAAGGGTCCATTAGGTAGTAGGAAGAAGCCAAGCCTAAGGCTTAGGGAATGAAGGAGTTGTATTGATGCCACTAAGAGAAAACTATTTCCTTCCACGCTAATATGATGTCCAAAGTCAAACCGAGAGACGTTGAATTAAACTCCAACTAAACGAATCAAGTGCAAAGTATACTGTTGACTTTCAAACTAAAATCTCTCTCTTTTTTTTCTGACACTTTTTGAAACCAGCTGTTCGATAATAGCTAAGAACACCATTGTATAAGTTCTTTCTGAAGACTGTCAGTAGTTGGAAGATCTGATTTATGGTGTAATTAATAGTTACCTTTCACACCAATCGGTTAAAACCATTAAGCAAGTATTTCTCCTTGTATTTTTCCTTAATGATGATTCCTCAGCTAGATATTTATGATCTAAGATGGCAAGGTTCTTGTTCACCTCTCTAAGACTCATTTAGAGTCTGGGATGCAATAAGTATTCAGTAGCTATGTGATAAATGGATGTATTAGATGACAATAACTAAAAAAAAAGAGCCAATTATAATTATGTAATTTCCATTGCACTTGAAAACAAAACTTGGATAAAGGAAAATGTGTGTGTGTGTGTGTGTGTGTGTGTGATTGTGTGTGTATGTGTATGGTTTGTGTGTGACTGACTATGTATGCTTGTGTTTGTGTGTGTATGTATGTAAATATGTGTGTTTGTGTGTGTGTGTGTGTGTGTGTATGAGTGTGGAAGGATGTCAGGTGTATTCCTCCATTACTCTTCATCTTAGTTTTTGAAATAAAAAATTCTAATTAAACTGGGAGCTCACTGACTAGGCAAGCTGGACTGCCACCGAGCCCAGACATCTTCACACTCCACCTCTAGAATTACAGGCATGTGTCACTCACTGGCTTTTTGCATAAATGCTGGGGATTGCACTCATATCCTTCTGGTGGCATAGCAAGCACTCTACAAACAATAACATCTCTCCAGACCCTATTTTGGGTTTCAATGCATACATTATGACTCATATTACAATGAATTAGCAGAAGCCCAGAGGGTTACAGGTTTGTTTGTTTGTTTCTGAATTTTCTTGTCAGAGCTGCAGTACAAGCAGGCACTTTGGTCCCCCTTGTGACCTGCAGTCACTGTGCTTTGCTTACAACTTAGCAAGGCTATTGCTGGTTATTAAAGTCTGATACAGGGAATGGAGCGATGGCTCAGTGGTTAGAGTACATACTGCTTTTGCGGAAGGCCTGAGTTAGGTCCCCAACTCCCAGATCAAGCAGCCCACAACTGTCTATCACTCCAGCTCCAGGGGTCCTACACCCTTTTCTGGCCTCTGGACACACTTGCACATACATGGCACACACATTTAGGCACACACATACACTTAAACAAAGAAATACTTACCAATAAAAAATTTAAAAGATCTGATGTTATCCTGGATAATAACAGAGCTTCAAGAGAAACAAAAAGCTAAAAACATGTTCTTTCCAATTCTTTTTTATTGTCTCTCACTATTTTAATTTAGGAATCTTTAATATAATTTGGGATATCCTTCATATTAATTATGTGATATTTCTTAAGGCAATTTACTTACTCTGAGCTACCATATGGATATATGAAAGTAACACTTTTTTATTATTATTGTGATAGATAAAAAGAATCTCTGCAATTAGGCATGGTGGCCCAAACCTATATTCCCAGTACGTGAGAGGTTGAGGCAGAAAAATTGAGAGTTCAAGGCTAGCCTGGGATACATGAGGAAACCTTGTCTAAGAAAGAAAGAATAAAGGAAGGGAAGGAGGGAGGGGAAAGACTGAGGGAAAAGGAAGGAAGGAGGGAGGGAGGAAAAGATGGAGCGATGGAAGAGTAGGGAACACGTTTAGGACAGCCTTACCTAAGGAAGTAGCACTGAGTTAATACCCAAACGCTGAGCAGAGAGAACCGTGAGCAGCATACACTATATGATTTTGAAGAGAAAGGCTCAAGAGTAAACAATTTGATGCTTATTTCCAAGCTTAAAATATGAGATTCACAATGAAAGAAAGGAAATTATTTGTCCTAGAGATTGTATCTTCAAAGGAGATTTTTATGCCTTTGACACAAAGGCCTTGACTGTTTCTCTTGACATAGCTTGTCCCAGCCTAAGGGTCAGCATTGGAGATGGCGCTAATCTATGAGTAAACCCACAGGCAGGCTCCAGGGCTTCTGCTGTCAACCTAACATCAGCAAGAGTGCCGGTTACAGAATAACTGCTCCACAAAGAGCCAAGCAAGAGTGAATGGATGCTTCCAGAGCCTATTTTTATACCTTAAAATTAGTAAATTGTTCTTCTTTTCCTGTTTGATATTCATGATATGGAAAACATTTGGGACACAATCTAATTTGAGGTAAAATGTCTTCTACATTATGTTTTGGGTGAACTCTACCTCCTTACGCTTGTTCTTTATAATTGAATGAACAGCCTATCATAAATGTTTAAGTGAATTTACTAAGGTTTGGGTAAAGTGAATTTACCCAAGAACATTTCTTAACAAGTATGTTTTTTTCAAACTATAATTTCAATTTCCTCACCAAGTTTAATACATGCCAAGATATTAAAAGATACCACATACCTGGTGTTAATTTCTGTCATGTAACCCAGAGTTCTAATACATCACTTTACCAAAATTCCAATTATGATTGAAGTATAATTTGCAGTACCTAAGCAAAGGAAGTTAAACGGGCATCCTTGTCTTTATTCATGTTTACACAATATCAAGTACCCAAGGAATGGGAAAAAATACTTTCAATACATAACAAGAAAGGCAGCAGAAACACACATCTACCATGTTTACATGCTCAAACGCATTGACACATACCCTAAATCCCAGAGAGACTTCAGTATGTTTGTAAATCAGATACAACATTAAATGTCTATAAATGGAAAGACAAGCAATTGTAGATTGAGATGGCCTTAGGTTCCACTCCCAGTCGAGTGGTCCAACCAGGTGTAGTAAGGCCATCAACTGCAGGGGACATGAGTCACACCTAGTGGTAGAATATCAATGAATGGCTGGCGGCCGTGGCACAGCGACATCTAACAGTCTAGGCCAATGTCTGATGTTTAGTTAGAGATCGCTACTCATCAATTTACCTGACAGATAGATGAACTGAGTTTACAAATCACTGTGATTGGTTAGGATCAAGACTTAGTGCTCATAAGTAAATCCCTTGATAATGCAATGCAAAAATTTTTTAATTTCCTTTCATGTACCATTCTTGCCTAGCTGAGTCCTGCAAGCTAGCCAAGAGCAAGGTCGCTTTCATTCTGCCGGGAAATCCTCATCCTCGTGGCTAAACACAAGTCCAAGGCAGTAGCATGGGGAGAGGATTCAAGGGCTACTTGCATTTTATCTGAAATCCTTGATCTGATAAATGTCACTTCCACTCAAGCTCCTGCCAGTAGAACTTAGTCAGAGGGTGTCACCATCAGCAAAGGCAGTTCAAAAATGTTTACAGAAGACCAGTGATGAATCCGGGTACAGAGCAATGTTTAAAGAAAAAGTGGGAAGAAATTTGATATATGACTGCTGTTTATCTAGACCCCCCTCAGTTCCCACCCAAACATTAAATCCCACCCCGCACCGGAACACATCAACTTATCCTATCCTGGAAACACCCCAAGTCCTGCCTGTACTAGACCCATCTCAACATGTAGGTGTTCTGAATAATGAATTGTTTCTGAAAAGCCAGCTTTCCAGTGTATGGGAACCAAGCAGTGTCTCTTGACAGCAACAGAAACTCTAAGACACTACCCTTTCACAAATCTACCACCTCCCAATGATCTACTTAATGTCTGAGTTATAATTAGGCTGAACTATTGCTGAGGTCAGACCCTTGTGATCAAATTCTTTCTGTAAATACCCTCAATGACAAGCCCAGAATTTCCCAGGTGGTGTTCAGTTCAGTCACGATGCCCATCCAGATTTACCATGGAAAGGGCATTGCTAGTCATCTTCATGAGAGACTTGGAGACACAGTGACTGAATGATCACCAATGGGAACAGAAACTTGTTCAGTACTACAGAATACAGGAAGCAGAAACTGGACGGATACCCAGAAGCTGCCATCATAATAGCAATCTTCCTTACAAGCAAATATTTGCTCATTTGCCATTTAAGGACAAAATATTGTTGGCAATATTTTGCTGTTGGCAACCTTTAGAAATTCCTCTCTTATGATATCTACAGTTATCAACTCCATTTCAGTTCTTAAAGATCCTGGTTTGCTAGACTCAATGGCTCAATTTTAAAAAGACTTTGACATCTATGACCTTTCATTATTTTTCATGCTTGTGTTTAGTTTTGTAATAATGTACTATCTATCTTTGGTATAGATCAGGCATCTTTTGCTGGGCGCAGATATGACTAACATAATTTTTATTACTACATCAATCATAAATTTCTGATGTTGACAAAGGAGAGATCCTTGTCTTTATTCTTCCCTTTACTTAATATCTGAAATAGATTTTTATATTTTCCCTTACTGTGCCTAAGAGTTTAAGGGTTATTTTAAGAGGAATAAACATTGAAGTATCTTCTATAATCTTTTACTGCTTTCTAAAAATTTCCTTGAAGTTATTTATCAACAATAATCACATGTGGCCACTTCATATGATGGCTCCCAATCCTTCTTTGCACCCAGGGTGGCTAATGCCTGATCGATTCTTCATTTCCTGGGAATGAGTTTTTCCACCATTTTCGAGATCCACATAATTAACTTTGTGGTAGAGGGATTTGCTAATTGGAGCCTTGACAATCTCCTACTGTGAGGGAGACTTCATTTAGCAAGACCACTCGAAGGCAATTTTCACAGGGAGCAGGTAGCTTATGATACCACCATATTCAGACAGCTCTGGGTCTCAGTCTTTTGTACTTTTTAATCCTTTGACCTTCCAAACATTGTTTCTCCTATTATGAATGAAAGAGCTACCACTGTCTCCTAAAATTTTGACGTGGGTCCCCTGTCCAACATTGTATGGACTACCTTGTACTTTGAGATGCTTTTGTCTACCTTCAGTGGTAGCTCCTTCATTCTTTAATCCCAGTGTTCTGGAGGTTGAAGCAGACAGATCTCCGAGTTTTGGACTAGCCTGGTCTACATAATAAGTTTCAGGCAAGGCCAGCCAAGGCTACATTATGAGACCCTCTCTGAAAAAAAAAAACCACAACCGAACAAAAGCTCTTTCGAGTTTATCCGCAAACCTCATGATTCAACCAGTTCTTAGAGAAAGATAACAACATTCAGAATCTGAATATGTCACTGCTGCTATAGCTTCGAAGAGTCATTATGTTCTATAAGACTTACAATTTCTACAAGTAGAAGAGAGCTAGAGGGAGTCTGACTCACGGAGGTACATTGCTACAGGAGACAGATTTCTTTGCCTAGAACCTGCTCGCAGGTATACATGTCAAATTGTTAATGCCCTGCCTAAGCATGAGCTTATAAAATTACTAAGTGTGAGATGAATGTTCAATGAATGAAGACTGAAAGGCTCATTTACATTCTGAGATCATAACAATCTCAAACAAGGGGACATCTGGGTGAACCCCTGTGATGCATAAAACATAATGAGGGGTGTGATGGGCCTCAGGTTTTTCCTGTATGGATTTCTCTAATACAGTATATAAAAATAAAGCTTTTCATGGGAGTTAAAATGAAAGGGCCCTTTCAGAGGTCCAAAAATATTACTCAGGCTTTGCCAAAACTAATATGCTCACAGTTTCCGTGAAGGGCATAATTTCTTGAGCGTTATGTCTGTTCAGATATGTAAAAAAATCACCTGCTTAGCACTCTTCACTGATTCACACACCTCAGAAAGGTTGGTTTGACTTATTCTGTAATTCTTATTGCTATTTAATCCATTGCTATAGTTTTTGCTTATGTTAAAGTTTTTATCTGGTTTAACATTAAACAATAATTTGTTCTGCTTATGGAGTACTTCCATGTGTCTGAAGTTTGACAGATATGGTTATTAGTGTCTTTTCAGTTTTTAGCAACAAAGGAGGAAAAGCAAAGACAAGTAAATTGAACTGAAATCACGTATCTGCTAAGTGTTCTCCTAGTTCAAGGGCTTTTGTTTACTGAAATCCATCTCTACTAATGCAGTGCATTATAATAAATGTGGCTGACAGAAGATGATAGATTGCTTTGAATATAATCATCCAGAAAGGCTAGATTGTTCTTAATGTCCTTCTGCCTTAGTTTTCAGGACTGGCACTGGCTGCTGTGCTTGTTTAAAAAAAAAAGTAAGAAAGAAAGTTCTTGAAAATGAGGTCAGATCTAGACTTGGAATCTCTGGGTCTGTGCAGGAGAGCTTGAAGAAGAAGGGGTTGGCCAGGGCAGTGACAGTAACTATGCCGCCTTTGAGAGATAGCATCGAGGTAACCAACACTTCTGCCTCATTAACACAAATTCTACTTTGGCTTTGTGTGAGATTTTCCATGAGGTTCTTCGTTATTGTCCTTCGCTGGAGAGATCTGGCAAGTGATATTTGGTGACCTCATTCCTCTGAAACCTTGGGCTTGAGCCAGAACTGGTGTTTGCAAAATGGAAACGGCTTGAGAAGGAAAGAAAAGCACAGAATCTGTGCTCATCAGTGAGGCTATGAGGTTACAAATTAAAAATGATCTTTTTGGGATTGAGTCTGGCTATCCTGCTTAGGACCCGTTAACAGTTGGTGTAGTAGACTAGTTAGAAAGAGAATTTACCAAACACAGAAGCGTTAGATTTGGTGGACTGTAAACTAAATTCACTCTTAATTTAGATATATAATAATATCTAGGGAAACCAATTTTCCTAGAAAGTGGTCATTTATATGTGACACGAGCTATGCAGGCTACACACAGCTTGCATCGCATTCTCCTTGAGTACATTGTCAGAAGATTGGTCACCATGCCTATAGGTAAAAATAAATTGCAAAAGCAGCGCTAGATTACTGACTTAATCAAAAGGTGAGAATACTGGAAATCCCCAGAGTAAGAGTGACCCAATTATAAAAGGATTTTCTATGTATCGTCTCCTGGAGAAGCAGATCAGAACTGCCAAGTGTAAAGAATTAATTTATTTGAATAATTCACTTAGGAAAGCCAGACACATAAACATTGACATGAAAAGATAAATAAGACGCACATGGGTTAAAGAGAAAAAAAGCATAATACTTGCGGTAGTTATTTACTGTAATGTATATCTGCGTACAAATCTAAAGTGTTGCTTTGTGTTAATATAACAAAAAGTGGTGTCTCAATCCCTTGGTGTGACAAGGTGTGTACATTCAGTAGAAATCCAGCCGGGCCTAGGCTCATATTTCAGACTGCTTGTATCTCTGATCCTAGGCAAATGTCTTTACCTTTCACAGCCTGAAGTTCCACATGTGTGTAAGGAGGTTGGTAGTGAAACACGAAGAGATGTGTCCGGCATTCAGTAACCGACCAACAGTGGCATGTTCTCCTTTCTCCCACTGGTATAATTGCGCTTGTGATGGAGAAAGTTTGGGCATCTGGTGAGAGACAATTTACTAACCAGGGGTTTCTGCCTCTTTCCTCAATGATTAGGTTGGGCCTGATGTCTTCTAGTTGATCTGTCATTGGTACCAGGTCATTTCTAGACTTTCTTTTTCCAGGATAGCTTCTGTTAGTTTATTCAACTGTAAATGACAGCTATGGTTTGAACAGCCCAATTTTATGGCTCATTAGTAAGTAGATAATGGTAATTTTCCGTGAACTCTATGTCCTCTATAGGTAATAGTGGTTTCTATTAGAATTATGGTTTGGACACAGCAAATGAGAGCAGAGCCAGAGAGCACATGTGTACTCCCCGCTACTTGAGAAGCTGAAGTAAAGTGGTGCTTGAGTATAGGATTCAAGATAATCCAGAGAAGTACAACAAGACTCTGTCTCTAGAGGAAAAATGATGCTTAGCTGTCACCTTTGAGTGTTTTGATAAGCTACAGTGCTCCCTGACCTCGTCTACATTACAAAACGTCTCCAAGATGACTTAGGATTTTCTTGTGAAGAGTCGCTTCTTCTTCTTCTTCTTCTTCTTCTTCTTCTTCTTCTTCTTCTTCTTCTTCTTCTTCTTCTTCTTCTCCTTCTCCTTCTCCTTCTCCTTCTCCTTCTCCTCCTCCTCCTCCTCCTCCTCCTCCTCCTCCTCCTCCTCCTTCTCCTCCTACTTCTTCTCCTTTTTCTCTTCTCTTCCTCCTCCTCCTCCTCTTTCTTTCTTTCTTTCTTTCTTTTTTTTTTTTTTTTTTTTTTGCTTTTGAAATGATGTGACTCTTAGTAGGTCAGCCACAAGGGCAGGTCCCATTCCCAAGACTACTTAGGCAACACAAAATAAACTTTAGAATCAACATGGGGAAAAGAAGAAATCTTAAAGTTGTATGAGTAGGAAGTTGAGGGTGGGGAGAGGTAGACATGGGAGGGGTTGGGGAATGAGTAAGTATGGCGAAAATATATTGGATGAGATTCTCAAACAATTGCAGCATTTAAAAATAATTTCTCTTTTGTAATAACACTTTCCATATTTGATTTTTTTCTCACCTTAGATTATTCCCCTACTTCTAGAAAAATATCTGGTATTGTGTGACTAAGAATGACAGGCGACAGTTGACATGCCACCACATTCATTTTTCCCCCATTCCTTAAAAACTTACCTTTTTAGCTGGTGCATAAAAAATTGTACATGTGTTTAAGATGTGATGTACTACATCAACTGTGACCTGTGAAAATAGAAACATCACAGTCGAAGGTAATTTTCCTTGAGTGTTAGTGCAATAATCTATGCAGCTCACCTCTGAGTGTTGTTGTTAGCACTCTGAGATGTATAAATATAGCAGTCCCCTTTCCACCGTGGTTTCCTTTTCTGTCATTTATTACCTGTGGTGCAAGGTAGACTGAAACCATTAAAAGACAAATTTCAGAAATAAGCAATGTGTAAGTTTTAAAGCCCATGCCGTTCTGAGCAGTGTAGTGAAGCCTCACAACCATCCTTCTCTGTCCTGTCTAGACCACGAATGCCCTGCCCCTTGTCCATGCATCCTACCGTATATACTACCTGTCTGTTAGTCGGTCACCTAGTAACCTTCTCGGGTGTCAGGTCCTGCAGTGTGTGTATTCAAATAACCCTTGGGCTTTTTCTTTAAATAGTCATTCCCAAAGCTTACAGAGTTTTCTTGTAGGAAAAGGTAAAAGTTCTTGACTTTATAAAAAAATACAGAGAGGAGAAAAAGTCTACAGAGGTTGCTGACAACTGAAGGAAGAACAAAGAGGAAAGCTGCGGCCTATTAAGCATCCAGCACTCTGCCTGGTTTCAAGCATCACTGGGACAAGCAGAACCTGTCCTACCAGAGCCAAGGGAAGCATGTCTCCAAGTAAATAATTACACAGTTTATTTCCCATTTTAAAACATCTATGATGGAAACAGCATCAGCGTAAAATAAAACTGGGAAGGAAATTAATGGAGAAGTTGGTTTTGTACTGAGTCTACTAGAATTGCAGCTGCTACACCTGAGGAAGCTGCCTAGACCGGAGGGAAAGTGATTTCAGTGAGGAGCTGAATCAATGCTGATTTCAGTGCTTCAGGAAGCCGGTGGAAATATTTGTGAGAATGGTCAAAACTGTACTTTGGAATGATAACTATATTTAAATTCTTACATAACTGACTTCAATATAAGTTATAAATGGTAACCAAGTTAATACTGTGAGGTTTTTATTTAAATACTGAATTTCTCCATATGGAGCAACAATCTTTCATCAAGCAGAGTGAGGAGACTTCTCTCTGCGCCATTCTGGTCAGGATTGCACATTGTTGACCACACCCAAATCCTGCTTATGTTAAATTCATGGTCCATATTTTGTTTCATGTTATGATACAGAATAATGTTTTAGTGGCATTATTTTTAAAGATTCTCATTCTCTACAAATCATATGTTCTTGTTGGTTTTTAATTACATTTATTTAGTGTATGCATGCCTGCATGTGTGTGTCTGTGTGCGTGTGTGTACGTGCACGTGTTGGGGTCTGAGGTGTGTACAGATCACGGCACACATGTAGAAGTCACAGGACAACTTCCAGGAGTCAGTTATCTCCTTCGCCCTGTGAATCCTGGGGATGGAACTCAGGTCGTTAGGGTTTGTGACAAATGCATTGATCCACGGAGCATTGATCTCTTGGGCTCATAAGTTACATCTTTTTTTTAACTACTTTTAGTACAAAGTCACACAGGCAATAGAATTTTTGGTGTTTCCAGAGTCGTTTAACTAACTTACTGGGGTCAACATGTTATTCTTTTCCTTCCACTCACTCAGTATCAAATGCACCTCTAATGATTTTTATTCCTTGAGAGGTGCACCCCAAGGTATTTATCTGTCCTGATTACAATAGCAGCATCCTCTCTGTTGTACTTTTTATGCCATTCTCCCTATGACTGACAGCCTTCAGTGGGTCCTCCACTACCTGTTTGTCCCCGCACTAGAAGAGGCTTCTCCTTCATTGGCTGATCAGTATAATAAACCTAAAGCAGTCTCTAGATGGTGAGTTTAATATGGGACCCATACATAGAACTAAAGGCAGAAGAACTAAATAAAGATGAAGAGAGATTACACAATTCCCACCATGCATCTGCAGTGTGGAACTCTGGAAGCCTCACAGGTAATGACATAGTCAGAGGTGAGAATCAACAAAAGGAGAGTTGTCGAGGGGATTATTTTTATCAAAAAAAATCTATTAAGGTGAGATTCATAATGACTCTGGCACCGACTAGGTTCATCAGTGTTATATGACTCAAACACTACCCAGGGCTTTGATTCTAACCATATGGCTACAGGACTGTACATTAATTACCCAAGAGTTCCCGAAATGTGTGCACATGTGCAATAGAAACACATATTTTCATGGATTCTTCTGGAGCCTCAGCTGGGAGGCAATGATGATGGGAATGACCTAGCCCTGCTGAGCTCTCCAGAGGTCTGTTTACTTGAGAGTGCCCATTGTAAGAAAAGAAGCACCCAGAAACGTGAGCTAATTATGGGCATAGCTTTAAGACACAAGTGAGGAAAGGTGAACCAGAGGGCCACAGCACTTAGCAGCCAACCCGTCTCCATCTCAGTTCCACACACCTTATTTTGGGGAAGGAGGAGAAAGGAGGATAGGTAGAGGAGAGGGGGCAAGGCTTCTGCCTGCCAGGGGTGTGAGCTTGCCCACTCCTTCCAGAAAAAGCCAATGTGTTTGTCTGTGTATCAATAACCTCCAGGTTGTGTTACTATCTAAGAGATCAGGTTATCCTGGGCACAATAACAGCACAACAGCGACCCTTCAATCTACCTGGTCAACAGTACATAAGCATCTTGTCAAATTCTTACAGAAGTCACTGGGTAAGGGTCTGCACTACCACACTCTTAAAATTCCCTAGGAATATGTATGACAGCAGGCAGTATAGAGGGGGAAACAATGGGATGGTGCTGTCCAGGCAGCTACCTAGAGCCCAGGCACATTTTGCTAATATTAGTGTTTCTCTGTATTCCAGGTTCTGCTCCAATGCAAGGACAGCCATGATATGCAACAGCTGAGTAAAAGTGAATGAGTAAAAAGAGCATATTCTCTCTCTCTCTCTCAACTTATAGAGTTTGCTTCTAGTGCTGACAATTTTTTAAGCTGTTGAAAACTGAATTTAGGGCTATATTTATGAACTCGCCAAGGTCTTTTAATCAACCTGTCGAGAACTATCTGCTTTCTTGATAAAAATATCATCACACATACAGAGGAATCTGCTATCTGTTTGCAGATTCCAAGTCTGCATGCTGACTTAAAAATTTCCCCCTACCTAGTTTTGCATAATTCGGAGGCCAAGGAAGATCTGCCACCTGCCACAACAAGCAATATATACATACACATACATATATGTATATATATGTCACACATTTATACATGCATATACACCTTCCACAGTAATACATATAATATATATCTATTCCACAGAAATATGTAAGATATATAATATATATACACCTTCCACATTATCCATCCAATTAGCTAAGCATGTCATCCATCTCTCCACATGACTAGATGTCATTATAGTCAGACTTTAGAAATAGGGTCTCATTATAAACTTCTTGCAGGCCAAAGGAGCAATGGTAATAACCTGTGTTTTTTCCAGCATCACCCCAGACCCACAACTCAAGAAGCATCCTACATCTGTCACTGGGATTTCTATTTGTCAACTTTTGACTTCTGTGAGGAAACTTACAAACCAGTAGGTTTCCATATGGCTTTTCCAAATATTCTTTATATTAGTTATCTCTTCCCTCCCACCCTCCTCTGTCTACCCTTTTACCCACATCTCCACCTAAACCTCCCTCCCTGTCCTTCCCCTTCATATCATCTATGATCTAATGTGCCCCCATCCTAAGCTCTTTCTTTGCCTTCTCCACCAATGGTCCCTTTTCAGTTCCTGGATTCTACACATACGACAACTTAACCACCTTATCCTGAAGAATTGACACTAATACCCACATATGAATGAGAGCATGCCACGTTGCTCTTCCTGGATCTGGGTTACCTGACACAATTTAATGTTTTCTAGCTTCATTCATTGCTGAAGACACTACTGACTTTGGTCACAGGACATAGAGAAATCTAGGTGGTACTGACAGGAAGCTTTTTTTTTACTGATACCCACTTATAGAAATATGTGAGAAACATGGGACTGGAGAGGTGGTTCAGAAATTAAAAGCATTTGCTGCTCTTGCAGAGGACCTGGGCCAGTTTTTAGTATCCACATGGTAGCTCACAACTACCCGAAACTCTCCAGTTCTCCAGGGGATATTGATGGCATCTTTTGACTTCTGTTTAAAACTAAAAATAACTTTTGAAAAGGTAGAAGGAACAGACCAAATAGTATTTAGATTCCCTTCTAACACTGACCCATTATTTTATGAAATGTACCCTAATCCCTGTACAATACCACCCCACCTTAATTAGAAGTACAAGACAGAACATTCAAAGGTCAACAAAGTTTTTGGTATTTATAAATGTTTACATCTATAAAATTTATTTGTAAAGATTTCTTTATTTTTATTTTGCATGTATTTTTCACCTACGTGTATGCTTGTGTGTTATGTGTATATAATAAACAAGGAGGAGAGAAGAGGACATGAGATGCTCTGAAACTAGAGTTACAGAGAGTTGTTAGCTGCCTTGTGGATGCTAGGAATTGAATTCAGGTGCTTTGAAAGACCAGTCAGAGCTCTTACCCAGTAAGAGATCACTTTTGGCACTCCTAAGGCTCCTCTTCTCTACCTTAAGCTAATGGGATCAGACAGGGAACTGCATGAATTGCCATCTTAGCTCCATCTTCTCTGTCCTCCCTTAGATCCATTATTTTTATTTTTTCTCAATCCTTAGTTTGTTGTAGAGCTACTAGCTAGACATTAGAATTCTTTTTTCTCATAGATATTCATTTACTTAATATCATTTTATGTGTCTATGAATATATTTGTGTGTATGTGTGTAAATGCATGAGTATACATGTATATGTGTGTATATGCCTACATGTGTTGAATTATGTGTATATGTGTGTATACATGTGTATATACATGTGTGTGTGCATACGTGTATGTATACATGTGTGTGTTTGAGTTTGTGTGTGTGTCTGTTTGTCTGTTCCAAGGCATCACCTAAAAGTGTAACATGTGTTTCTCCTGAGGAACAGGGTGGTAGGAGAGGTGGGAATAGGCTGGAGGCTGCAGTGTTCACAGTACATGCCTTAATGCCTATAGGGATGTTTGTGGCCTTATATTTTTATTTTGTGCACTTAACGTGTTAACAAATTTTAAAAGCAAATTGCAAACAAATAGTAATGTGAAACGCACTAATGAAGCGGTGACGGGCACTGCCATGATTTATGCCATGGGCTTATTAGTAGCATCGTCTTAATCTCTTGAATCTCATTTGTCATGTCTTTAGTAACAACATGTACCTCAATCCCTTTTGGTTTGTATTAGAGAGATGTCTGAGATTGGCAATCTAGAACTCCAGAGAAGACAGGTACAGGTTTGCCTGTAGTCATAGCTGCCCAAAGTTACCTCCCAGCATTATTAAACCAGGTAACAACAGGTAAGGCAGAAGAAATGCAGCTTCTGGAACACCGCCAACCCCTAGTCCCAGTGTGTCACCATACAGTCTCCTCTTTGTCATGAAAGTATAGAAGACTCACTCATCCTAATCAACTTAGTCCCAATTCTCCTCATTCATATGCCAAACCACAGTATAAATGACTCTAAAAACCCAAAGTTAACGTCTTTTCCTTCCCACAATCTTAGAACATATGTCTTGTCATTATTCAGGCATGATAAGAAGAGAAAAACAATTACAAAACTCCCTTTGAAAAGATATTCAATCTACTTCTCACAGTCAGCAAAAGGAAGGGGCATGTCTCCCATAGGCATCCATAGGAGGAAGCTCCAGTGGGCCAGGAGGAGACAGGAACAAGAGAAGCCACGGGTGGGCAAGGGCCTCTGCTACAGTGCTCATGGGATGGACAGGATATGGGGGGCAAGGCAAGCAGATGGGTCGGCTAGCTTAGGTCATTTGCCAGGCTCTGTACTGTTCTGTGCTTGGTAGCTAGTTTTGGAGTCATTAGAGCAGGAGAATAGGAGCCGAACCTGAGAGCCCGTGGATTTGGATCGACTCATGTGCGTTGGAGCTTTTCTTCGATGGGGAGTCACATGCTGAGGTAGGGGGAGCAGGCCCTGAGAGTCAGCAAAGGCCTCAGATTTCAAAGCGCCAAGTCGGAAAATAAGAACACATGGTAACATGCAAACACTCTTCAATGTCAAACATGGAGTAAAATGGACAATTCCTACCTGCCATCTCCATCCGTAAAATGAAAAGGAAATATTAGGAATAATTAATATGACAAAGCACCGTCGCACCAAACAGTCTGCATTTTACAAGCTAAGCTTTGTGAGTTGCCACAGTCTTGTTGCCCGTGGCTTTGGCTGTCGCTCTTACCTGTCCTTTTAGCATACTCTTGCATCTATAGACACACGTTCACTTCAGAAGCTGGCACCATGGAAGGCCATGCTGTGGGGAGGGTGGTTTTGAAATTTCCAACTGACAATCCTTAAGTTCAGCTTCCGAAGCCTTCTATGGTTCAATTTCTGAAGGACTTCATATCGAAGAATTCTTGGCTTATTTTGCAACCCAAGGAAAATCTCATTTGTACCAGTTCTGTAGATCTTTAGCAGCTGTTAGCCTACGGAAGGCACTTATGTTTCCCTCTGTAAGTGACTTTTGACTTCCCTTTTCCTGAACAGCTATGGTGGCTCAAATTAAAAAATCCTCCTTTAAAGCACAGGCTTGGGAAAAAGCTCTGCTAAATACTTTATGTATTCATTCCGCACACATTTATTGAGTGTTGATTGTGTGTCAGGCAATTCCGCAAGCCTTGAGAATGCTGTTGTGAACAAAATAGACACAGGCTCCCTCATGGAGCTTCCTGCCGAGAGAACTGGCAACAGGCGAAGTAAAAATACATTGCGTGTCAGATGGTGGGAACGAGGTGGAGTTAAGTGCTACAGAGGCAGGGGCCCTGGCCTGCAGATTTAAATGAAGCAGAAGGGAAGGTTTTTGTGAGTTAACATGGTAGCGAAGACTGGAGGATGTGCTGGAGAGGGGATTGGACACGGGAAGCTAGAAGAGGTTGCGAGAAAAGGGACAGTTGAGATTTGGGGTGCTGGAAATGGAGAGTGTGGGGGTGCTCTATAGCAGTGATGAGAGAGAAAGAGACAGTGAAAGATGGACTCTCTGGCCCCACAGACTTGGTGGTCTCATCACAGAGAGACCATCCACATGGATTCTATCACACAATGAGTAAATTCATTTATTAAGGTTCTCACTGCTATGGACTGGTCCCTATTGCAATGAACAATAGCCAGATGGTAGTATGGACTGGTACCCCCACAAACCAAGGAAAGTCTCCACAGTTATCCTCACTTCTCATCACCTCCTCTGTGTGACCTAGCCTGTTGAGTACCAGCACAAACAAAGCTGAGTTTTGGGAACTGGCTATGTGAGCACGCCCTAGACCATCTGCCTTTCCAGAGAAGGCTCAACAAAACTGTTCTGGAACCCAGAGGCCTTGGCAATGGCCATCAGCTAAGAGCCTGACAGAGGGGGCCAGCTTTAGGTTTGTGTTGAATGAGAGGGAGAGGGTTGGCCCCACTCAGGGAGTGTAAGAGGATGAGAAGAGCTTGGTTCTGACATCAAGAGCTCACCTCCTACATTTACGGAGATGTATTCACAGAGGGGGCCGTGGGAGAGGTCAACCCTGTCTTACTCTCCATAAGGGGGCATCGGCTCAGGTTCACCAGGAGACAGCTTCCTTGACACCGTCCATTTCTGCAGACACATAAGGAGTTTGTCCCCTTTATAGGACTTGCAGAAAAAGAGCCGCAAACCTAATGAGCATGTAACAGTCCATGGGAGAATACATGAGAGACATAGTATGACATACGTCATTCCTAGTGATACCTGCTCAGAGCAGTGGGTATCATACACAGTCCATGGAGAATACACGCTGGACATACTATGTCATACATCACTCCTAGTGATACCTGCTTAGAGCAGTGGGTATCATAAGATGTGGTACAGCAATAGCAGGAAACAAGAAGGGAGAGTATCAGTGAACCAGACTGTCGTGGAAAAGAGTTTCTGTGGAAACCAGCATCATACGTAAGTTTATGTCACTACATAGTTCAGCACAGTGCAAATAATGTGTACTACGTTTTATGGGACTGAAAATAATTATCTTATTTTTAGAAACTGGATTGAATCATAGAGAGGCAGAAAGGACTCACAGGAAGTGGGTGCTTGGCTTAGAGAGGGCAAACACTGAGCTAGAGGATGTGAATGGGCTTCTCCTGTGTGGCAGGTATGTAGCTGTGTGCGGCTCCATCTTACTGCAGAAGTTCCACAAGTCAGTAGCTATGACTTCTGTCAGCATTGCAGGGGGCACAAGTCCTATAGGCCAGGAAGCCAGGCAAACTTAGGGTTCATTCTCTCCCACTATAGAACTTCTATAGGATATTTTTCTATCCTTTTAGGAACAGGGGTTGTTCTGCAGACAATAGAAATGTCTGTTTACACACAAACCTGTGTAGTCAGCAGAAGAGCCAAGGGCAAAGGGCACTGCAGTGTGTGTGTGTGTGTGTGTGTATGTGTGTGTGCGTGCACGTGTGTGTGTGTAGAGTATTTATGACAGGAGCAGAGTTTTTATCTTTCTCTTTGTAAATTTTTGACAGCCAGTTTTCTTTTCTTGAGACTGAATAAGTCCATCCCCAAATTTATGAGTCTATAATATCCATTAATGTCTAATAGCTTAACCCTTAGAAAAAGACCTGTGAAGGCATGAGAATATGAGCAAAGAGGTCAAGACCTTGATGGAGACACCCACTGAAACAGCTTACCTAAGACAATGGGAGCTCACCAACTCTGGCCGGGCAGGGAAGGAACCAGCATAGAACCAAATTAGGCCCTCAGAATGTGGGTGACAGTTGTATGGCTGGGGCAGGCTGTGGGGTCTCTGGCAGTAGGACCAGGATTTATCCCTACTACTTGTACTGGCTTTTGGAATCCATTCTCTTTGGAGGGATACCTTGCTCAGCCTAGATATAGTATGGAGGACCTTGGTCCTTCCTCAAAGCAATGTGCCTTACCCTCTCTGAGGATTGAATGGGGGTAGGAAGAGGGGTAGGTGGAGGGAACAGGAGGAGGGGAGGGAGTGGGAACTGGGATTAGTACGTAAGATGAAAAAAGACAGGTTTTTTTTTTTAAATGAAATTTAAAAAGACAAAGAAAGAAAGAAAAAGACCTGGGGGCTTAAAATATTATGCTTGCAGTTAGATACTGAGACCTTGTTATACACTGCACTACTCAGTGTGCGGGTTATAGTCTGTTGGCACTGAGGCTGGCAGCTGAGATGCCATTTGGAGCAAGACATGCATGGGCTTGTCCCTGGCATTTCAGGTCTACTACAGGTACCCCGAGTGTGTTTGCCCTCAGGCTTCCTAGATTTCCGCGAAGGACTCTTGGCAACACATACAGAGAACAATGGCGCCCTCTTGTGGCCAGTGAACAAAATTGGAATTGATTTTAATGCTCCCTCCTGACCCTGTCTGTGATTCCCAGGACTGTCCAGGGCAGTCCGCAGCTTGCCAAAGTGAAGGAAATGATTAGCAGAATTCACTGGATAGAATCCAGACTCAAATAATCCTGGTTTTGTCTGACTTATCTGGGTGGTTACAGCTGCATAGATCTACTCAGCCTTCGGAGCAGTAAATCACGCATTTACCCCGTTCATAATTCAGCAGTCAAATTCAAGATGCTCTGTCCCCACTAAATCTCTCCATCCGTTAACTCTGCTGTCAGTTTCCCCTCGTTTGCTTCCCAGATTAGAGTCAAGCACCTGTCTACAAAGCGGAAAAGTGCAAAATTCTGAATAAACGTGTTGCCAGTGAGGAAAAAGGATGCTTCTCTGTTAACACTTCTTTGAATTTCTGTTTTAGGACCTGTCCCAGACATCCAATCTCTCTGAATCCTTCATTATATACATATGTGTGGGTGACTATACTTGAAAATTGAATTATGTCACATTATACCAAAATTATGTTGTCTAATACATTATAGTGAAATTAAATTCTAGATAAATTAAATTCAAATTATATTGTATCATATAATATAGGTAAATGAATTAAAACACATACAGTAAAATATGTAATTGTCTGAAAGCCATGTTATATTATACTATGTAATTGCCTTCATTGTATTCCTACTACTAAAAGTCTCATTGTAAAAATAATGTACAGTCTGTGACTTTGGGGAAAATACATGCTTTTATCTTCATGATTCTTCAAAAATTATGCACCCCGTGTTTCCAGTACACCCTTTGCACAATCACAGTCACAAAGATGTGCTCGGCAGAGACAACACGGCACAGTGGAATACTGTGGCCCTTAGGCAATGAAGAGGAAATTTCCCATGAGATGCAGACTACAGTTTGGTTTAAGACACTTTCTAGGCACCAAAGCTCAAAGCTCCATCATAAAGGAGGAGCGAGAAGGTCACCTTTCCACTGTGTGGGGTGAGACTTAGGCAATGACATTTGGGTTCAAACTGTATAATATGATACCATGCTTTTGCCAGAAAAATAAAAATATCAGAACTAGGAGACAAAACAATAGAAGCTACCGTCTATGCACTAGCAGTACCGGATATGAAGGGCTATGTCTATTAAGAGGACATTGACTGATTTCAAACACTGTTGTTCTTATCGATATTTAACACACAAATAGATATTGGATATGTAACTATACCAAGGGAGTTTACATCTTGAGAAATGTTGACAATGTTTTAACTTCTCCCTTGGGTGAAAAGTCAGAATAACAGAAACTTTGACCCTGAGATAACCCAGAATGAGCTGGAGGCTTCGACCCTGAGATAACCCAGAATGTGCTGGAGGCTTTGACCCTGAGATAACCCAGAATGAGCTGGACACTTAATTAGCATGTGTAATTAACACACTTCAGGGCTCAGGACACCATCTTTGCTCTGGTTGGCCCAACATACTATGTTGGCTTAAGCAGACCAAATTATGGGGTTTTCTTTCTCTACTCCCCACCTCCCTCTGCCTTCTTCCTTCTTCCCTCCTTCCTTTCCCCATTCTTACTTCCTCCTTTTCTATGTGCCAGTGTTTTTTTGTTCTTGTTGAGACATCTCCTTGCCAGATAGCTCAGGCTAGCCTTGAAATCATAAGCATCCTAGGCTAGCCTAGAACTCACAGTCCTCTTCCTTCAGCCTCGCAAGTGTTGTGAAATTTTTCCATTTATAGACTGGTTCTTTTTGTTTTTTAAAGTAAACAGTTGAAGAAAAGGAATTTAAATTAAAAACAAATTCACATTGCATTACTCCACTGGTCTTCTCATAAGATGCTGTCTAAACTCAGTCTGCCGCAGATTCCCCTCAGACCATCAGAACCAAATTTTGATCGGTGTCCCATGCTCCTCCGGGCATCTTGCTCTAGCAAGCCTCTGTTTGGGCTGTGCTATTCTGGGCTCGGCACTGACGTATGCGCTGTCTGGACTCCACTTAAGAGACCGAAATAGGAGAGCTTTGGGACTGCGTAGCCACTGCTCTCTTCAGGCTGAAGCTCGCACACACTCCCGGGAACTAAAAGTAAGATCTCTACACCCTTAAGGGTGCAGCACAGAATATCCGAGGCTAGTATAAATAAAAACCTCAGCATCTGAGGTACTGATGTCAAAATTCTTCTTATAGAAAAGTACACCTTAGTCAGACTGACATGTTAGAATCTCTGTTGCTATTGCTGTAGTCCAGAACTTGCTAACCTAGGGAGGGGCTAATGTCAGCTGGGGGACTCAGGCTCAGAGGAGACAAAATGTCTGAGACCAGCCAGCCTTCCTAGACCTAGACAGAGATTAATGCACAACCTTTGCAGGCAGGAAAATTCTTACTAAAATTCCAGGAGCATATTGGTTAGTGTTTTTTGCTTTGTTGTTATTGTTGTTGTTTGTTTTGTTTTGTTTTTTTGTCAGCTTGAAAGAAGCCAGAGCGATGTGGAGAAAGGGACCCTCCACAGAGGAACTGCCTCTATCACACTGGTCAGAAGACAAGTTTGTAGAACACTGTCTTGATTAAGGATGATGGGAGAAGATTCAAACCATTTTAGGTGATGTCACTCCTAAGTAGGCAATCCTGAGGTTGTATAAGAAAGCTGCTAGTGGGAGCAAGCCAATAAAGAACACTCCACTAAGGCATCTGCTTCAGCTCCTAACTCCAGGTTCCTACTGGAGGACCTACCCCAAGTTTCCTTCATGCTAGACCATAGGCCAGTGTTTCTCAACCTCTCGGTCCCAACCGTAGGAAAATGCACATTTCCTATGGTCTTAGGAACTGAGACACCACTCAGTAGTAAAGTAAGATTACAGTTCTGAAGTAGCAGCAAAAATAAATTTATGGTTGGGGGTTCCTAAGACCATCAGAAATATGTTTTACAATGCCTGTGGCTCACAGGTTGAGAAGCCTGCTGTAGGGTGTAATATGAGATAAACCCTCTCCTCTCCACGTTTCTTTCGGTCATGACACTATCATAGCTACAGAAAGCCAACTAGGACTTACAGCAAACAATTATGCCTTGTCATTTTTTTTCTGGGTCCCATTTATTCTGGGCCATGGTGTCCCCCACTCATTCTCACTATGACATTCACCACACCGCTTTATCCTTTTGCTTATGTGCCTGAATTCTTTTAGCTTAGCAGCGACTGGAGAACAAAGACTGTACCTCCATTCATTTTTTTGTCCCCTCGGCTCTTTACATAGTGACAAGCAAATCTGAAAACTCTAAGGTCAAGCTCCAAAGTCCAAACCATGTTGAGTTTCAACAGGACACTGTGGTGAAAAAATTTCCACCCCTGATAGGTAACAGGCAAAACACAGACACTCTGAAAATGCTGTACCAAATTATCTTCAGACTATTGGAGAAAGTGTATATAAAACGTAAACAAATTTTGTGCTTGGGCTTGTATCTCACTCCCAAGACAACTCTTTATGTTGTTTGTAAATATTTCACAGTTCTTAAAAATATCTAAACTTCTAATCAGTTCAGATGAAGGACATGATAAGCGTCTAAGTGCGAATTTCTAGCCAGTGTTTGCTGAATGAACACATAGGTCACTTTGGGGGTTTTGAAAGTATGGAAGCTTTGATTACCTTTGGGGAAGTGGACCAAACTCCTGACCACGCACGTTGACTATCTAAGAAGACAGAGTTTAGCTTCTTCTTAGGACAAATACAGCTTGAAGATTATCTTAGCAAGATGGAGAAGCCAGGCAACCTACAAAATTGTAATTGTGACTTTCTGCAAGGGCATTAGAAAGCTGAGGGTGCAAAACACCCAACTGTCTCAGCTCTGAAGAGGGGCAAGTCTGGAAACATGGCTGGCACACACTGTGTCTCCTGTGGAAGGGTCTGTGTGAGGGGCTAAAGGAGGGGACGGAGCTGTCTTCAGACCAGGATGGAGGAGAATGGACTAACGTTCAGTAAAGGCATAAAGATTAGGCACGGGCTAGTCTTGCTCTGTATTTCTTTGTTCTTCTGAGGGTCCCAGTTTGAAGAGCATATAATTGGCATTTGCTACAGGTGGGTTTAGTACGTGTTATTTAGTAGTATTTAGCAAGTACTAAATTAAAAATGGTTAGTCTTCCCCGGAAAAGCACATACATGTTTATGTTTACCTTTCTGGGACTCCAAGGAGGAAAGTGTAGGTTATCGTGGAGATGCATCTGCTTTGTGCATGAACTGGTAAGATATATGTGACTTACAATGCCCTTCATGACAGAGGGAGAGAGAGAGAGAGAGAGAGAGAGAGAGAGAGAGAGAGAGAGAGAGACTCAGAGAGAGACAGAGAAAGACAGCGAGCGAGAGAGAAAGAGACAGAGAGAAAGACAGAGAGAGAGACAGAGAGACAGAGAGAGATAGAGAGAGGGATTGATCTAAAACATTACAAGTTCCAAGCATCTGCATGTGGGAATATGCTTTATTGTCAACTCATTACCCTAAAAGTACAAGATACCATCTAGAGCCATGTTTAGGAGTGCCTGGCAACCTCCAGGCACTTCTTGGTACATCTCCAGTCGGCATTGCACAAATTCCTAGAACTTGTGCCAGCTGGGGGAAAAGAAACCCCAACAATCAAGGTCTTAGGATGCTTTTTTTTCATTCCCTCTCTACAGCTAAAATGCTGCTAGAGGCTTAGAGGAGAATTTGCGATTTCTGGATGATAGCCAGGAAGGGAGTTGAGTTAGTAAGACTCCTTCCAGAGTCTTGGATGCGCTGGTCTTGGATGGAGCAAGAGAAGAATTCTGTGCTCTGTGCTTCCAACTGCCTACTTCAGTGACTATGACCCACCATGGAGCTCAGGAGGCCCCTGGGCCTCTGTCTTCCTCCTCAAAGGGACTGAGGTGGTGAGGCTTGTCTGAAAATCTCCCTCCCCCGGGATCCTGGAAACAGAAGAGGACATCACATGGCAGATATCAGGACATCACAGGCAGATTGGTTGGGGGGAAAAGGAGAGACTTGCTTGCTTGGCTCCCTTCTACCTAGCCCCGGGGAACAGTAAATCATCTGTGGCTGCTGAGAGATGTCAATTTGGCATGAAGAAAAACTTCTTCTGATGATTAATGTGTTAGACGGTCTCTGTAGTTCAAGGGCAAGGCAGCAGAAGACAGCGAGTGAATAAAATTGCTCCACATTCTCTCTACTTCCTGGTCTCATTTCCTTGGAGAATGCTGTCTTATGACCTTCTCTTTTGCACAGTTCTGTAATCTTGCCAAATTAGCATACCTTAAGCTCATTTTCCCCAATGACAAGGAGAGAGAGGGATCTTCCTGCAGGGGTCAAGCAGGGGAACATTGTGGAACTTCTCCTTGTGTCCCCATCTCTCATGTTGGGGTGGTTCATAATAAACCTAACTTTAAATGCATTCCTTCTCGGGTATATGACAATTTCCTATAAATCATAATGTCTTAGACACCCCTGGCTGTTGAAGTGATGGGTGCGTGTTCACAGGTGAAGAAACTCAGGCAGCTCACACACACACACACACATAGAGAGCTCTGGTAATGAAGACATCAG
>JABTXL010006712.1:21072915-21095715 GCA_025134845.1 Neodon shergylaensis | reverse complement strand
ACTGCACATATGCACATCTGTAAGCATACATGGTTCACACACACACATTTGCACACACAGGAGCATATACATATACTCAAAGAAGGAGAAAAAGAAAGGTTCATCTGTGTTCCTGTTTCAGGGGTTCTGCTTCTTCTAGGCCTGTGGGAGGCAGTGCATCATGACAGGAGTATGTGGTAGAGGAGCCAGTCCACCTTGTGGTAGCTGAGAAACAGGGATGAAGAAGAGATGCCAGGATCACACTATCCTGCTTGTTGCTGAGCCTTCAATAACCTAAATCCCTTCTACTTGTTGCCATCTACTAAGGGCTCTGTTATCTCCCGAGAGCACCACAGGCTGGGGACCAAACCTTTAACAGATGGGCCTTTTGTGGGGGACAGTTAACACCCAAACTATGTCACTTGATGAAGAGTAAATGGCGGGAATGACTTAGTCTGAACTTTTCTCATATAAAACTTATCTCATAAAAAGTCAAACCTTCCTAAAGGAGGTCACTTATTCCCAGGAATCTCCTCAACAGTGAAGATGAGCCCATCTGACAGAAGAGTGTGGTGGCTCATGACACTTCCAGGCAGACATTGTCACAGACTACCTCCTAAACGTCTGAGGGTTTGTATGTCTTTACTTCCAATCACTTACTCCCCTCTAATTTTCCTACAAGCCCATACTCTTTTCCGGAGGGTATAGAAGTTTCTAGACGCCCCTGGGTTGAAGAAAACGGTGTCATACTTTAGAACATACAAAGAGGTAATATAGGAAACAAAGTATAGCACTCTAGCCATTAAAATGATTCAGCAAGACATAACCACAGAACAGAAGGATTGCATCAGGGAATTTATATATAATGGAGCAATTTGAATAAAACCCTTAAATTTAATTACCAACAAAGGATAATTAAATAATAAAAACAATTAAATAGTAAGAGGTGAATATAGGAAAGAAAACATTGGAGACTAGTGAGCTCGAGGAAACTAATCATTCATTTAGTTTCCAGCTCATTCATCAACTGAAATATCTATTTAGAACAGTGGTTCTCAACCTGTGGGTTGCAACCCCTTTGTGGCATCAAACAACTTTTTCACAGGGGTTGCCTAAGATCACTGGAAGACACAGATGTTTACATCACAATTCATAACAATCGCAAGATTACAGTTAAGAAGCAACAACGAAAATAGTTTTATGGTTTGGGGATTACCACCACATGAGGAACTGTATTAATGGGTCACGGCATTAGGAAGGTTGAGAACCACTGATTTAGAACAAACGCTGCAGAAAGTTATATGACTTTTCAGAGAATAGAAAAAGGAACAAGGGACTAAGAAGCTGTAACTAGAAACTAGAAAGGTTTCTATTACAGGCAAACGATTTTAGAGGTAGGAGTCAATGTGTTTATTGCACATGTGAGAGAGGGGCTTAAAAGGTTCCTCTTCTAGAAAAATGGAGAGAAGTTTCAGGCAAGATTGTAGAATAATTGATAACAAGAATGACTAGAATAATTGCACATGGGCACAATCTTTAACTTGACAGACTGAGGAGATGCAGAAGGTTTCTGTCTGTACCTCAGACAGCTGACATTGCTATGTCTCTATACACAAAAGGAAGCCACACCTTACTGAACCCACTATCCACAGCAGATGAACGAGCAGCCAACCTACCACACACACACATACACGGAGAAGCAGGCTGCGGGACCAAAGAAGGAAAATGCAACGACAGAGAAAACAATGAAGAGGAAGAGGATGGGAAAAGAGGGAGTTGGGGTGGCTGTCTCTTTGTTCTAACCTCTATGCGACTTAGTCATCTCATTTTACTTTGCCAGTACAGCATCTAAACTTAGGGGACTAGGCAAATGAAGGGGGGAAATGATCTCCCTGCTCCACCTAGTGTTACATTTTGAAATGGCAAGCGTCTTGACAATTCTCACTTCCTAAGTTACCTACCCAGAAACGGAATGAGGAACGGGATCAAACCAAGTTCTCTGTGTGCAACCGTGAGAAGCGTTTCAGAGCAAAAGATGCCAGTTTCCCAGCTTCACGATAGACCCCTAGCTGCCTCTCAGAAGCCCGGCCATGTTTCTTCTCCACCTCGCACTGAAGCTCTGGTCTTTATCAGGGAGGTAATAGGAATTTGTAAACAAAAGTCTTTCCTTATGTCCAACAACTCTGATGTCTCCCCAGGAACTGGCTCTGAGCTATGCCAAGCTACTCCCACCCCCAAGGAAACAGAAATAAGGGATTTCTGCTTCTCCTTCTGTCTGTCCCACACATTCTGACATGCTCCCTCCCCTGCCTCATGCTGTCCATGGCAACCAAGTCCTAATCTTTCACTTTAAGCTATCTCCCTCAATGTTCTCATAATGTCTATAATTCCCTTACCATCAAGGTTTCATCATTTTGCTTTTGGTGTGATGTACTGTCTTCATAACGCTCCCTTACCTCTGGGCCCAATCACCGCCTTCGTGATTTTTAAGGCTGATATCCGAAAGGTAATTGTGTCTGCTCCTTTCCCGAACCTTCCCCCCTGTTTCTCATAATCCATATAACTATATATAGTGAAGACAAATGGATAAGTTCAGGAAAACACATTGCTGTAAGTCCTCTTTATTACTGCAAGTCTGTCAAAACTCCATTAAGCAAGAGAGTGGCAACGGCTAATAGTTAAATATTTGTTATGTAACAAATATGTCCCTATATTATTTTATTTAATCTGTGCAATAGTTCTCTAAGGTAGATATTATCATATACTGAGAAAATGTAATCTTCCTTCTACCTGGAGCTTCCCAAACTGCTTAGAAGCCATTACTGCTCATGGAGTCTTCCAAGGCTTTCTAGGCACTTACTAAAAGTGCTAGAGAAGATGGTTCCTCAAACATGCATTTTTTTTCCTTCTTCATTTTTAATTACAAATCAAGTTCTACTAGACATCATTCTGTAACTTTAAAATTTTTCTAAGAAGAAAAAAATGCAACCATTTACATCTATAACCACTCTAAAGAGTATTCTGCATTAAAATAGCACAGGCAGCTGCCTGTTAATATAATAAAGGCATTTTTAGCATCACTTATTTTCCTCAGTTTTCAAAGTTGCATCCATGAGACAAATTCTCTGAAAGGGATTTTCCAAATTAAAGTTTTATTATGAAAAATTCCTTGTAAGCACAAAACAAAACTCACTCTAAACAGATGAATAAAACATGGTTATATTTGGTATTTCAGATTGGTGTGATTAAACTCAACAACCTAAAATAACAAAACAATAAACCAGGTAAAGGATGTCTTATGGGACAAGGTAACTTCTTACTGGATGGTAGCTATAGTTCCATGCTTTCCTAGTATTTGTGAGGCCCAAGGTTCAATTCCCAGTACTACTAGGGGGAAAAGACTTTTTATGAATTATAAGGGGGCGGAAATAACAAAGCAGTGGAAAACTATGTGGATGACATGAGCAGGCGCTCTAGTGAGCAGGAATTACAAATAACCAAACATGAAAAAAGTGTTCAGCTTCGTTCATTTCAACTAGGCCAACAATAGTATGTTATTTCCCAGTCATTTCATTATCAAAATGTAAAGTCTATGAAAGAATAAGAAAACAAGTCTCAAGACTGTTTGGGATCAACAACACTGCTTTGGAAAGCAACTGGGTGGTCAATGTGGTTATGAATAAAATATGATAAATTATGACACAATAGACTTTTGGCAAAAAGTATTATTGATGGAAGGAAGACATGGTATTCTTGAAAAGTTCCAAGATGGGAACTTGAATTTTCTTTTTCTTTTAATTATATTTTTGGGCTTTATTTATTTTTATTTTATATCTTTGCATCCCATGAGCACAGTGTTCAAGGAGGCCAGAAGAGGGCACTGGATTCCCTGGCAGTGGACTTATATAAATGGTTGTAAGCCATGTAATGTTGAGAAATAAACCAGAGTCTTCTGGAAGAGCAGTCAATACTCTTAACCACTAAGCAATCTCTCCAGCTCCATTAGAAAAAAAATTTTTGAGTTGAATTTCCAAATCATATAAAAAATAAAGATATTTAGACTTCCCTTAAAACCTTTGACAATGTAGCCTCAGTTTTGTTATATTAGACACTGTATGATGACCACTTCCACACTATTTAATGGACTTTTAAAAAGGTTTTGACTATAACAAATATTTGTAACTTAAAGCTTGACACTATTCAGTGCCATCAGCTCATAATTATATAAGCATCAGCATTATATATTTCAGAGATACATTTTCATCTCAGACTGATGTGTTAATGAAGTCCTGTTACCTGATGTCTTACAGTACCTGGTAACCAACCACTGTTTTCCAGCTCTGAGAATTTGACTCTTCTAATCAATGAAGGATTTACGCAGTAATCTTTGAGTCAGCTTTGTTTCACTTAGTATAATGCTTTCAAGGTCCATCCATGCTGTCATAATAAACTGTGAGGATTGCACTTCCTTTTCAAGGGGAATAATCTGATTATGTATATCCACGTTTTGTTTATCCACTCATCCAGAGATAAATGTGGCTATTTTCACCTTTTGCTTATTATGAATAAAGCTGCTATAGTCACTACTATTCACACATCTGCTTAAGTTCCTTGTATTCTTGTGGATATACCTAGACATTGAATTTCAGAATCATACGGTAATCTTACTCTCACACATTATTTTCTGTGGTGATGCCATATTATGAAGATATCTTTCATGAATGTGACTCTAGACCTCATAGCCACAGTTAATAAATAGTATACCTTGAAGCCACTGAAGATCTGAGGCTGCTGTCCTACTGTGTACTCAGACTGTCTACTTAACCTGCCCTTAAGAGAACAGCCTAACATCCAACCTTACTTGGTTTAGACTTCCCATGTAATCAACTTTCACAGCTACTGTGTAGCTGTATCCTTACATCACATACTCTTCCATGACCCTCCCCCAGAGTAATGCACATGTGTTCTAATAATAATAATTTGCTAAAAGCAACAAAAATAGAGGTTAGGGTCTCATAAAACACACATCTACCATCAATTTTGAAGACAGCGTGCAAACATTGCTCGATAAACAGTGTTGTTTGGAATGCTTTTTGTTATATGGGTCAGTTGGAGTCCGCAATTTAATCCCTGGCAAACTTTGCCACATATTTCTATAGAATAACTCATTCCTCTCCCACATGATGCTTTCCATGATTTTCAATAAATACAGAGCAAAGCCCTTTGCCAGAGACAGACACGGACAGGCACACAGGAACAGACAAAGGGACAGACTCACGAGACAGCATTCAGGCCGGCACAGATTCAGACTCACACAACTGGTAGACAAAAGAGGACAGAAGACACCTGGAGAGCAAAGTACAGAATCCAAACCTGGGCTCTCTCTTGTTGAAGTGACACCAAGGGGAAGTGTTTTGACGTGTTCACTGAACAGGACTGACACATTATTAGTGACACATTGCTGTAACAAGTTCAAACTCTCCACAGTTTGCAGTCCCATGTGAGGAACCTTTAAAGTCCTAGTGAAGCATTTTGGAGCACCCAGGGTGAGCGAGGGACACCCTGAATTCATAAGCACTTATTGGGATGATCCTTTGTTGGGAATGTGACTTTTGGAAGTCTCAGTTACCTAAAGTTACGTGAGCCTAGGAATGTCTCCAAAGCTCCCACTGCTTCTTCTTGCAGTAGCAGAGAGGAAAAGGGAAATTTGGTGTGTCAAGTCTGCTGGACCAGTAGCCAGGGTCCTATATCCTTAAGGCTCTCAGTCTACTCCTTATTTCTCTTTCTTTAGCAAATGTAGTGGTTTGAAAAGGAATGGCCTCATAAGCTCATAGAGTTAACTGCTTAGTCACCAGAGACTGGCACTATTATGAGGTGTGACCTTGTTGGAGAAAGTATGTCCCTGGGGGTGGACATTGGGGTTTCAAATGCTCAAAGCCAGTGTGATTCTCTTTCTGCTGCCTGCTAATCCAGATGTAAAACTCTCAGCTGCCTCTCCAGCACCATGTCTGCCTGTGTGCCACCATGCTTCCCACCATGACAATAATGGAATAAACCTCTAAATGTTAGCAAGTCCCAGTTAAATGTTCTCTTTTATAAGGGTTTCCATGGTCAGGGTGTCTCTTCAGTAGAACAGTCACCAAGATAGCAAGTCCAGCTTGGTTCTTCAATTCCCATTCTCGGAAAGAGAATGACTTCCCTTGAGGCTCACCAATGGCTTTTCAACTTTGCCCTCTTTATCTGCGTCCACTATGGGTAATTCTTTGTCTCCTATATTTCAGGCACATGCATGACAATTGAGAACTGCCAGACCAGTCCATCCATAGCTAGAAAGTCCGCTTTCACATTTAAAACCTCCTGGCTCTGCAGGGCCTTTAGATACAGAGGATGGACATGTTGTTTGCTGAAGACACAAACATAAAAGCTTTATCTAAAAGAGAAGTTTAATTATCTGAGTCTCTTAACCAAGAAAACGTCAAAAAGGAGGCTCACCTGCTACCACTCAAATGGTTAAACTGATTAATAAACAAACCAATGGAGCCCTCCAGAAGGGTCATAGATTCTGTCACAGGGGCTTAAATAAATAAATAATAAATGCCACTCTGGGTCTTCTCCCACTATTAGACAAAAACCTATGAAGACCCTTATTGACTTGGTATTTACAACGATCTTTAGAAAGACAGACAATAACGAGATGGCTATGACCTTATTTCTTTCATTGAATTCCATGTTATGCTAACGCAAATTCTGACTAGGTCAATAAGTGTTTCAAATGTAAAACTCAGGCCTTGGCTTTTCTTTTGATAAAAACAGGGGTCAAAAGACGTGTCCTTCCAATAATGACTCTCAATAATCCAACACTTCTATCGCATTGTATTAAGAAGGGAAATCTGTAAATAAATGAAAAGGATGGAAAGATACTAGTAAATGAAAAGAATTGGCATATGAAGATTAAAACTGTTGGACGTTTCTAGATGGAAGAGAAGGGTGAAAACTGGCTACGTAACTGTACAGCTGCCCAGGTCTAGAGCCAGGGTTATGACTTGGCCTGTCCCATCATCCACCCCGTCTGTGATCTGCCGGAGCGTGTGAAGGACCTGACCCACAGACCCGAAGCTGCAGGATCTCCACAACACAGGCCAATAACAGGATATCCAAGAAGAGACCCAGTGAGGACCCAGCATCAAGGGTGTGGCAGAAACCAGAGGCCTCGAACAGACCAAGGACTCATTGCAACGAACACTTGCAGGAAAAGATATTTAGAAAAAGGGGCTTACTGCGTGACTTATTGTGTCACACAGTACCTTCCATTTTTTCTTTTTTCTCCTGTTTTATTTTATTTAGAGGGGCAGAGATGTGAAGGGATGAGAAAATGAATGATATCAAGATGCATGGTGTGAAAAGCACATTGATAAATAAAAAGAAAGGAAAAAAATGATGGTGGGATATTTCCAGAATGGAAAGGAAAAGTAGGAGATTTATGCAAGTTGTGAGGGTCTGAGTAAGTGATATAAGGTACGTAAAAAAATAAGATATATATAATAATAAATTTCCCAAATCCAAAATATGTTAAATTTTGGTGTTAAACCTATACTTAAAGTCAAGGAGTTCTCATAAGTTAGTAATCTCCTACCAGTGACAGTTACAGGTACTGGTTACTAGAGCTTTACAAAAACAATAAAAAAGCCAAAGACACAGGTTCAGAAAGATTCATTTCTTTTGGCCATTTAAAGTTTTCTCACATCTATGCTGATAAATTTTCAGGCTCTGGTTTTGGTTCAGTTGAACATGAGTCTGCTCAAGCTGTTTAAGGATTGCTTTCTCTACGATGAGATTGCAAAAGAGTTTGAAGTGGACAACAGTTCTGCTTATATACTGTCATGTTTTGTCAGCTCTAAAGAGCTCATGTGCCTCTTTAGACATTAGGACATTCCACAATCCCAAAGGCAAGTCATAATTGAAAGAGTTCACGTATTATTCAAAAATCAAGCGCAGAAACAGACAAGGGGGAATAAGATAACAGCTCTGGAGCAACTTGCCAAAGGAGTTTATATTTTAAATTTTAAAATTGCTACTCTTAATCTTTCCTTCTATTAAAAAATAGCATCATAGAAACACAAGAAGCTCCATCCAAACTCATGTTTTTTATATAAACTCTCATAAGAATGTATCATAGGTCTGAGTCCAAGGTCTGAGTCTTGTCCCCTTCATCACTTGGAGTCGAGACTCCACAGCTGTGCTTTCTCCTGCAGGTTTTCTCTGACTACCAACATGACTGGTAAGCTGGCACCAGGAGACTACAACCTGGTAACAAAAGAGGGATATTGCTTGACTATCGAAAGCATGCTGAGTGTCACTTCTAATTCTTACCCCCTAACCAAACTCTCTGTCTTTATATATACTGTGACATCTCCTGGCTTTAATTCTAAGATAACAAATTCATACCTGAACTCCTGCTAATCTTACTTACCAACGACATGGGGGAATCTGCTTTAGAATAACTTACTTATGATCTGAAAACATATACACACAGGAAGATTCATTAGAATGATTATTGCAGCTTTCGCAACTGTTGAGGTTATTACTGTCACCGCAGCAGTAACCTTATCCAACTTACCCAAACTACAGCAAATGTCAGTTCCTATCTTCAAAACATTACCACTGAATTACAAAAACAAACCCATATTGGCCAACAATTCTCTAAGAGTTTTGATGCCCTTGAAGCTACTGCCAAGTGGCTTGGAGAACAAGAACATAAGGCCTTAGAAACTGATTGTCTTATCTCTACCTCTCCAAGACCAGGATGACAGCGGCATGCCTTCTGCTAACTATTTTAATGTGGGTACTTGGGGGTATTGTAACCTTAGGTCCTTGTGATTGTGTGGCAAGAACTTTATGGCCCATCCCATCTCTGCATCTCTTGTGCCTACTTTTTAGATGGATTATTTTATTGTTGGGTTATAGTATTCTAGATATCAATCTATTATTTAATTTTTTGAATATGTTTTCTTCCATTTGCTAGACTATCTTTCAGTCGCTTGATAGTGTCTCTTGATACACATAGGTTTTGCTTTGGATGAAACAAAGACAACAAAGACCCTAAGAAAGACATACATGGATCTAATCTACATGGGAAGTAGAAAAAGACAAGATCTCCTGAGTAAATTCAGAGCATGGGGACCATGGGTGAGGGTTGAAGGGCAGGGGAGAGGAAGAGAGGGGAGCAGAGAAAAATGTAGAGCTCAATAAAATCAATTAAAAAAAGAAAAGATTTTAACACTCAAAAAAAACTGATTTTCAATTAAAGAAATAACGTTTCTTTCTTTCACACATAAAAATAGACTTTGAGCCACTTTGAGCTAGATTTTGTGTATAAGTATTCTGTTTTATTTTTTGTAAGTGAATATCCTGGGGTTTGAGGACGGGGTGTTCTGTATTGTAAGTTAATATCTTGGGACTTGGGGAGGGGATGTTTGGTTCAGCACAAGTTGGAGACAAGCTGTTCTTTCTCCATAGACAAATTTTGTCCTCTTTGTTTAAAAACCATCTGAATACATGTAATGCTTTCTATTTCTGAGTCTCCATTGCATTAGCAGAGTCTATGTACTTGTGTTTTCATGCCAGCAATTGACACTGATTAATTACTGTTATAAGTTTTGGTATCCATGAGTTTGATTCCTTAAGCTGTGATTTTTTTAAAGGTCGATTTAGCTGTTGGAATCCTTGAAAAATCCACAAGATTTTGATGTTTCAATGATATCAACAGGATTTTCACGGAGTCTTTACTAAACTTATAAATCACTTAGAGTGATATTGTCACCTTGATAATTATGTCTTTCAATCCATGAACCGAAAATGTCTTTCTAAGTAGTTTTTTTTTTAATTTCTTTAAGCAACCTTTTTTTCATTTGGGGTATATGATCTTTTAAGATAATTGGCTAGGTTTCTTCAGAGTGCTTTTTTCTAATCAGAAGTCTGTCCAATTTCCTCTTCCTGCTGCTCACTGGATGTGTTCATATACACAACTGGCCAGTGTCTACTAATTTTCTACCTTGTGACTTTGCCAAATTTGTTAGTCTACCAGGATTCTGTGGCATCTTCAGGGTTTCTGCCTGTAAGATCATGTCACAGGCACACAGAAACCATTTCGCTTCCCCTTTCCCAATTTGGATTGCTTTTATTTCCTTTTTTTCTTGCCAAATCAAATGGGCTACAACTATGTGGACCACTGTATCGAAACACACAAAATAGAAGATCTGGCTCAACCACAAGTTCTGTGTGGCAGACAATGGTTTCTTTTCAGAAGGGAAGTTCAAGTGCAGCTCTGCTTTGCAGCAGGACCAAGAGGGAAAGAAGGGAACACACCATTTCCTCTCCTTGAAAGTCCTTGTCGGCTCATGGCTTTATCTGAGCTAGCTGAAGTGTGACAGGCAGAAATGGAAGAGACTTTGGTGAGAGGAACTGCATCTTTATCTTAAAGCGGTGCTTCTCAACCTCCCCAATGAGGTGACCCTTTGATATAGTTCCTCATGTCGTGGTGACCCCAAGCATTAAATCACTTCATTGGTGCCTCATAATTGTCACTGCAATACCGTTATGAATTGCAATGTCTGGTATGCAGGGTGTCTGATGTGTGACCTCCCAAGGGGTCATGACAGACTGAGAACTGCTGTTTTGAAGAAAGGACTTGGAAAGAAAGACATGCCCTATAGTGGCATTTCTCTGGTATTTTAATCCATAAAACTTGTCAGTAAAACAGCCACCCTGGCCAGCCTTATAGTTCAGGCAGCAATGACACACACCTTTGGTCCCAGTAGCCACACTAGTTTGCCATAGAAACCAGGAAGCAATAGGGCACACCTTTAATCCCAGAACTAGAAAGGAATAGAAGACAGGAGGAGATAGCTCACAGACATAGTCTCATTCTGAGATTCTTGGTGGCAGGATCGCCATTTCAAACTCAGGTTTAGGTAAGGTCCAGATGAAGAGCAGAAGGAGGGAGAAGATCAGCAAGGAAGTCAGGACTGCAAGGAATTCGACCATCCACTGAGATGGTGTGACTGATCTAAGGGGAGCTCACCAAGGCCAGCTGAACTGGGACTGAATGAGCATGTGATCAGACCAGACTTTCTGAATGTGGCTGACAATGAAGGCTGACTGAGAAGCCAATGATAATGGCACTGGGATTTGATTCTACTGCATGTACTGGCTTTTTGGGATCCTAGTCTGTTTGTATGCACACCTTCCTAGACCTGGATGAAGCGGGGAGGGCCTTGGACTTCCTATGGGTAGGATACCCAGCCTTCTCTTAGGACTGGAGGGGGAGGGGAGGAGTAGGAGGGAAATGAGAGGAGGGAAGAAGGTAGAAATTTTAAATGGTATTATTTATAAAGCAATAAAAAAAGAAAATGAAAGGGATAATCAAATCTTCCCTAAAATGATCACAATACACTTTTTACATTGATCCATTCAGAAAAATGATTGTTTTCCTTTAAAAAAAATTTCTTGTGGCAAGGGTTTATCAAATCGTTCTGCTATTGTGTTATTTAATGTGTAGATTCTATTCCCATACATTGTCATAATATAGGTGAGAAAGTTACAGGCCATCGCTCATAAAAGGCCAAACTAGAGTCCTTTTTCTTTGCCTAGCAACCAAGAGAGGGACAGCACTTCAGAAGGACTCTTTTTGGTGCTGAATCTCAGGAGCACAGTGTTTTTAAAGGCAGAAGATCACACTGACTACAATCACGTCAATCTGCGATGATGCTCAGAGGGTCCTTGCAACATCTGATTTGGAGGAACATTGCAGTTATTTCAGGCACGCCATGACAATCCATGTTCATTTACACCTTGATCCGTTATTTTAGTTTATGTTTAATTTGTACAAACACGATCATACAAGCTCCTACACCTGGCCCATAGCCAGGGTCGTGGAGAATCTCAAATATGCTGCCAAGGTGGACATGGCTGTTGAGGCAGGTAGAGGCTGAGAAGTATCTAAGTAGGTACAAGATGTGTCATGACAAGATGTTGTTGCCTTAGTCACTACAGCATTAAATGAAGAATGATTTTCAATTTAAAATAATTTTTACAATAAAGTGACTTGACTTGTTACTAGCTATATAGTGCCCTTGATCATAAAAACTGTTTGTAACTTAAACAGTTGTAGACACTCTTTATAAAAAATACTCCATCTTACTGAAAATTATTATTACACACAGGCGGAAGAAAACAATATGTCTGTAGCTTAATAACGTAATACTTATGAGATGGCTTCAAAGAGACAGGAGGCAGAAAGAGAGGTCTGACCTTAGATAGGTCGGGCCACATTTATTCACTGTAGGGGGACAAAGGCTAACCCATATGAGTAATTAAGAAATGCCTATGAAAAACTACGGCTCCAATAGGGGCAGAAATGATTGCAACAAATATATTAGTTTTCTCCTTTAGTACCTTACTTCTAAATTGCTTTACCTGGTCTCATGGGAAGCTGTCAGTGTGGTCTTTTAGCAGGAAACTAAAAGACTGGTAGGTGGGTTCAGAGATGGGAGATAGTGGGATTCCCTTCACAGTCTGATCAATGGCTTGGCAAACTTACTGCGAAGCCCACAAGTACTCAAGAGGAAAGTGCTTAGACATTTCTGCCAGGGTGCGGGGATATCTCTGAGTTTAGGGAAAATGGAAAGTGGTCTCCCAAACATGTCTTCAAAAGGAGGAAGCTCCTTCTGTTAAGGCCTTGAGCAGGAAGAAGTGAAGGATGTTGACCAGGTTTCAGGACCGATGATCTAGTGAGTCTCCTTAAGAGTTTTATTCATTCTTTCTCACTGACCTGAGTTCTATGGCCTATATTCACAATGTAACTTCCAATTATGACTTAACACCTTTGATTCTGAGTCACTAGGGAGGTAGTCCAGCAGTTAAAATGCTTGCCACACAAGTCTGCTTGAGAATCACATCTGGGATTCCCAGAACCCAGGTAAATGCTAGGTGGATAAAGGGACTTGTCTTATAATTCTAGGGTCCAGAAGATGGAGATCCAGAGTAGGCTGGCTAGCTAGGCTAGCAGTAGTAATGAGTTGTGAGTTCAGTTGAGAGACCCTGCCTCAATGAATAAAGTGTAGACCAATCAAGAAAAATACCCCAAATCAACTTCAGGCCTCAACGCGCATGTGTGTACATGTGCATATGCACCCCCAATATACATACACGTACATATTCCAAAACATATACACTTGAAAAAAAGAGAAAATTGTCTATTTAAAGCCATTTACTAGTCAAATAACACCCTAGCTAATGTAATTATAAAAAATTATAAAGCATAAGAGATTATAGAGGAAGTATATTTTACTTCTCTAACAGCGCATAGCACCCCACTCCACCTCCGTTTCTAAACAGTAAAATGGTAGCAAGGTGTTTACAGCTTTTCTGCTTTGCTGGCAGGACTTGTTGAAGTTTTCCCCAAGAGACATTAGCTGAAGTAAGTTGTTGAGGATTGAAGGATTGTCTCCCATGCATCCAGAAAGTTGCATTAGCCATCTCTCAGGTTCTCAGTTAGCATGTTCGCTCCCACACACCCATTGCCCAGCTGATCCAGCCTTATTGAATCACAACTCAGTTCCAAAGAAGCCTAAGGAAGCTTGACGTTCCCTGATGAATCTCAGGCACGCTTGTCCTGTTTTCAAAGAACTCACAGAGAAGAAATCTTGTCAATACTGTTAATAATGTTTTGTTGGTGGATAAATGTAGGGGACAATTATTTACTAAAGACAAGTGCTTACGGTGTTGAACTAATGATGTTACTACTGGCCATCAGGAGAGTATAATCACAAGCCCAGTAACCGCAGGTAGGAACTCACTCGGTCCAGAGAAAGGCAATTTGTACCACAAGATCAAACCTACTTCCTGCTTCCGGTTCTGCTCCCATTCACCTTGTTCACTTTCACCTCAACCCAGGGCTGTTTCATTACTGGTTGATGGAGGAAGCACCATAGTAACTTGTGGTGAGTGAGTCCTTAGGCAACCCCGGCTCTAGGTTTCAGAAAAGGGAATCTGCTTCTTGTATACTTTATTACATTTTTTACTACATATCAGTCTGGTGGTCTGTTATGTCATTGTGTGTCTGCAATGACAAGGAAACTGCGTCCATTCCTTTGCAGTCACATTTCTTTAACCAACTGGAGTCCTCGAAGCTAACTGAGAAGGAAAGAGTTATTCCAAGCTCTCCTGAGCAAACCTGCTTGATGCCTGCTGATGCTTAACTTGTGGATACTGTGGGGAACTGGGTCTGCTTGAGCAAGAAGGGCTCTTTGTGACAGCCAGTGCTGGAAGAACTCTGCCTGCCTTCCCTCCCTCTGTCCCTCCCTCCCTCCCCATCCTTTTTTTTCATTGTTTCTGGAAGTTTCCTTATTATTTTTGAGACAGGACCGTGCCCTGGCTGTCCTCACCTCTTTCAGCTGGAAAACCGTATGCCCATTTTGACCAAGAGATTAAACTCACCTCTACTCATTCTGCAAGGTTGCAAAGAAAAAAAAAAGCCAAGTAAGAGGGAATGACTTTCAGTTTGCTTAGACCCCCCCCCCCCCCCCCCCCGCGTCCTCCGTGTCCTGTTCCACAACTCTCAGTCTCCACCTCCCCTCTCAGCCCCAATCCCAAGTCTTTGACCACACACTACCCCAATTTGACAGGTTTACAAGGATCTGCAACCCTTCCCGGAGGGCTAGGCTGAGCTCCTGCGGCCCTTAACTCATTCACTTCCAGAAACCCACAGGCGGCAGCTCGTTCCTCCCTTTTCTCCCTAAAGTTCAATTCCTGACCATTTCAGAGAATTCCAGGAAGTCATTAAAAAGAAACCAAAGAAAGGTAATAATTTAACTATTTCACTGACAATATCCTGTGTTGCGCTAACTATGCTAAGCTTTCTCCTCTGTCTTTTTTTCTTTCTCTTCTGTCTTTTCTGTTTCTTATACTTAGGTTTCACTTTCAGGTTTGCAAGAAACGTCCGATTTTTAAGGTCTGAATGATAACCAAGAGAAAGCAGGATCTCTGGCTGAATAAAATCAGAACATTCTTGACTTTTAACGCTAATCCACCTATCTTTCATATGGGGAATGAAACCTTGTGAGAACCATACAACAGAAGAAGGTAGAAGGCGATACAGGTACAGGGAAGGAAGGCATAGGAATGCCAAATGCAAATTTAGTCGCAAAATCAAATCTGATTTCTTTAATAAAACATCAATTTTATGAAGCAATTAAACCGAAAATATTTCCTCTGTAGACTTCTGTTCTTGGAAAGGCTCATTCAGGCAGCTTCAGATGGGTGTGATTTTGCAACAGGCTTTACAAAGGGTAAAGGTGACTCTGGCATGGGATGGGGCGGGGAGTGAGAAGTAAAATACATGCCCGCGGGTCATATACAGTATGAAATTTTCAAAGAATAAGTAAAAAGATTTTTATTAGAAATTAGCTAAATGCTTTATTTAAAAAAAATGCACCTTTGCCTTAAAGCAAAGAAATCTCAGACGGTTGAAAACTCCTTTCTTCTTTTTAGAATAATATTAGAAAATATTATGATAATATTTTCGAGAAAGAAAGAATCCTCAAATATTTCTAGGAACTGGCGGTTGGCTTTCTGTTCCAGAATAAAAGAGGATGGTGGGAGAGGGGAGATAGCTGTTTAGGAAGTTGTTTAGTAAGGTTGGACACCAGGCTGAAGAATTATGGACTCGCTGGGGGAAAATACTCAACTTCCCACATATAGAAGTTGTCATGCGTTTTCCCCTGACTTTCCAATGTGATTGTATTTTATATGTATCTGCATGTGGGTGCTCATGTATTATCTTACAAAAAGATGCTGCAATGTTTATAAACCAAATTATAAATCATGGCTGATTCTAAGTATTTGCTCCCCCACACCCTCTGCCTTAGTCACACTATGATGCAGTTTCTCCCTTGAATGAAGAAATTCAATTCTATGTGCCTCCAAAAGTGCTTCCCCAAATGCAAGGTCTTTCTCCTACTCCTCCCTGCCTCTCAGGAAGAATTGTTCAGTAGTTCACTTTTGTTCACTTTTCCTGCATCCTCATCTCACACTTCAACTGGAATTTTGTTTGTTGGATTGAAATGGGTCTTTGCCTACATCAAACAGCTGTTTCCTTTCTTTTCTTAGTTGCTCAGCTGACAGTGGAGTTTGGAATTTAACATATTTTTCCCCAAAATGTTTTAAAAGCTTTCCTTTACTATTGATGAAAAGTTACTCATAAAAAATGAATCTCTTTCCTTAGGAAGTAATTGATGATATGATCGCCTTATAAAATGTTTAGGATTTGTGCCCCCCTTCTCTGAGTGTGTCTATGAGTCTGTGTGTTGGGGGGGTCACTATTCTGAATTTCCAATATTCTATTCGTGATTTCTTCTTTTCCCCACACATTCTGCTTTCTTGGCACTTAGTGGATTTTCTCTCTCTCTCTCTCTCTCTCTCTCTCTCTCTCTCTCTCTCTCTCTCGCTCGCTCGCTCAATGAAGAATGTTTTCAGCTTCGGAATGTCTTTCAGGGATACGGTTAGTAAATGCATTGATCCTCAGTAATTCTAATTTTTATTCACATCCTTTCCAGAAGGGTAGGTGTTACCTAAACACCTAGAGCTAGAATATCTTACAGGGATTGTATCCATAAACTGGTAAGTAGAGGAGAGAAACCTTATGGTCCTGGGAGGAAAACTTGTTAGTTGTCTGTCCCATATTTGCCACTGATATGTACTGTAAGCTTTATGATAGGTACATATGTATAAAAACATAGTGAATACCATGTGCTCACTCTGGGGCATGAACCATGGCCTTTGAGGGAATCTGGAGTCCATTTTTTGAAACACACGTCACAGGTACACCTCAAAACGAATGCATCGGATAAAGGCGGTCGTGTGTATGAGAATGAGTGAGATTCCATTCTGAGGTGACAAGATTGGTCTGTAGGGAGAGCAGTGGTCACTTCTGGGAGCAAGGGTGGCAGTTAACTGGGAAGGGACAGAGGAATCCCTCTGGATTTGAGTTACACAGATTCATGCATTTGTCAAAAGTCAGGGAATGTACACGTAAAACGCCTTCATGTTGTTATGTGAAAATTTACATTGGATAAAAAATTCTGTGTAAGAAATGCTGAAACTATTGATGAAAAAAGAAATCTGTTCAGGGAGAAGGTTGATGTTTGCAGGACGTGTTTGTGAGCTGATGATACAGGTGTTTAGATCGATTATTATATCTGTAATAACACAAACATATTTATTGTAAAGTTCCTTGGATTGTCTAGGATATTTAAGAATACTTTTTTGCTTCTCTCCCTCCCTCTCTCTCTCTCTCTCTCTCTCTCTTTCTGTTTTGTTTTGAGACAAGGTTTGACTCTGTAGCCTTTGCTGGCCTGGAAATTATCCTATAGACCAGACTGGCTCCAGACTCACAGAGATCCATCTGCCTCTGCCCCCCCCACAAGTACTTCTGGGATTAAAAATCTAAGATAATCATATCTGGCCCTATTTAAGATTTTTTTTTCAAAATTTTCGGAAGGTGTTGAAACCATATACTGGAAAACCATATACTGGAACATTTTACAGCAATAAAATGATAAATATTAAGGCACAATGAGATGTGAATTTATCTTAGAAACCTCATATGGAGCAAAGAAAAAGTAATAGATCCCAAAATGATACACATATTATCCCTGTTAGCTGTGGGGTGTGTTCTAGGATGGCAGCGAGTGCTTGAGGGCATCAGGAGCATCCAAGCCTACCTGTGCCAACTTACCTGTACATACACGTCTATAGTGAAGCTTAATGATAGACCCATTTTTGACATAATATAGTAAAAGTTATATGGCTATTCTGTCTCTGTCCCCACCTCCCCGCTTCTCCCTACAAATGTCCCAGTTCCTCATTGCATTGTGGGAATATTTTGCATCATAGCTGTCACAAGCAATTGAAACTGTAGAATGTAAACTGTGCTAATGAGAAACTGGTGTAATATAATATTAATATTTTATTAATACTTAACACAAAGACAGGTGGCCTTTAATATAGGAAATAGTGTTTGTATTTAGGAAGAATGAAGAAATTCATGGGGTGAGGGAGATTTCTAAAGCACTGGAGAAACCTTGGTCTCTTGATTTGAGTAGTGATTCCAGAGATATATCCATTGATGAGAATTCAATAATTTGCACATTTATGATTTGTCTGCTGTTTTGCATACATTTAAAATATAATTGCCAAAATAAAAGCCAACCAGGGTAGGTCTTGTGTGCAAGGCTAAGCTTATATCTAAGAACATAAAATAAAAAGAAGAGGGAAAATGTAAAACCCAAGATGAGGACAGGACTACACACAATGACCAATGTCTGCCTGAAAGCAGTTCCAGCGGAGAGACTAGAGAAAGCATAGGAAAGGAAATTATCATAGAAGAAAATTATAAAAGTTGAGGGAAAAGTGAGCCTTCAGACTGAAACAAATAGCAATAGACACACCTCGAAGAAAAGAGAGAACTTGAAATATCTTTGTGAAATTTTGCATTACCACATTTAAAGAAAAGACATTAAAATATATAAGGAGAAACTGTTAATAAAATATCTTCATATAAAGGAAGAGAAGTTGAATGAGTGTCAGACCCGTTAACAATGCTAGAGAGTCAGAGACTAGGAGATGATGCCTTCATGATTTTTGTGTAGAATGCATTTTTAAATTTATTTTTATGTGTTTTTCCGCATGTGTGGCTGTGCACTATGTACATTCCTTAGTGTACATGGAGGACAAGAAAGAACATAGATTCCCTAAAACTGGAGTTACAGATGATTGCATGCAGATGCTGAGAATTGAACCCTGGTCTTTTAGAAGAACAGAAAGTACTCTTAGTTGCTAAGCCACTTTTTTCTAGTCCCATGGTATTTGAGGTTAATAATATTCCTATATGAAAAAGTATAACAAAGTTCAATACTTTGTTCAGTTAGTATATGCTAATAAAAGTTAATGTAAAAGAAATCTGTACTTCAAATAAGCCATGTATCAAAATTATTAAAGACACAAAGACCCAAGATCAAACTTTTAAAGATCTTCGGATTTTGTCAATAATGTACAACCAAATGCTTTGACTCGTTTCTTTTCATTCTTAAGACACATACCAAGTACAACAACCCAAGGGAATCTCAGAACCCAGAACTTTCTCTTTGATTTTTAAAGTAAAATCAAAAGCTGCAGTTCATGCTCAACCAGTGAGAGTTAATGAGCAGTTTTGTGACGCCTGCTGAGTATTCATGGAGCCCCTTATATTTCAAATATTCTACCCACTTTAGTGTTTCTACTGCTGCCATCTTGTCTAGTGCTTGGCTACGACAAATTTGGTTTTTTTTTTTCATTATAGATTAAAATATTACAAGACAGAGCATAGTTAAAATCACGTGCTGTTGGAAATAAAAACTTTCAAAAATGTTTGAATTTGAAAACTAAACTTATAGACTCATGTTCTCTTAACTCCCAGTGTTATTACTCTGACTGAATAATGGTTTTAATATCACATGGCTATATTCTGAGAACCAGGAGGTCAGCTCAGTTTGTCTCCTTTGATCCTCACAGTTCCCTTCGGAGAATTTCATCTAGAGCTGAGAGATGAACTGACTCGTCCAAAGCTACAGAACAGAAGCACCATTATGTTATTCCCGGATCTGCTCTCTTTACTACGTTTCTCCAAGTTGCACTGATTCTTCAGAGAATATTGACTGAAATAAATATATATTATGAGTGAGATTTCTTAGCGTTAGGATTTTCTAACCAATTTAGATAAAATGTTTCTCCTTACTCATAGTTACAGACCCCAAACCCTACCATTTCATATCTTAGTAATATCAACCGATGCTGTACTAACAGTTACATTCCTGCAAGGATAAAAGGATGCGGTACAGACCGAAGAGCATGTGTCTCCTGTGCCACAAAGGAAGGCATCAAGAAATTCTGTGTAGGGCTGGAGAGATGGCTCAGAGATTAAGAGCACTGACTGCTCTTCCAGAGGTGCTGAGTTCAATTCCCAGCAACCACGTGATGGCTCACAACCATCTGTAATGAGATCTGGCGCCCTCTTCTGGCCTGCAGGCATACATGGAAGCTGAACACTGAGCACATAATAAATCTTTAAAAAAAAGGAATTCTGCCGGGCGGTGGTGGCGCACACCTTTAATCCCAGCACTCGGGAGGCAGAGGCAGGCGGGTCTCTGTGAGTTCAAGGCCAGCCTGGTCTACAAGAGCTAGTGCCAGGACAGGCTCCAAAGCTACAGAGAAACCCTGTCTCTAAAAACAAAAAACAAAACAAACAAACAAACAAAAAAAGGAATTCTGTGTAGTCAGCAAATCAAGAAATTTAGCTTTAGAGATAGTCTTTGAAATTATGCTTGCAACACTGTATTAGATGAAGATAAACCTAAGTATAGAAAACTAGTAAAGAAAGCAAGAGAATGGTCTAGTTAAACGCCTAACATTTAGAGTAGGGCAGAGTTGTTTCACATCAGTAACTACAGGCGTGAGCCTGAGAGTATGATTGCCGTGAAATACATCAGACAAAGGAAAACAAAATTCACATTTTTTTCCTATGAAAGGTGAACTGGTAGAATTATAAAGCTGTGGGTACCGGAGGCCAAGAATAGTGCAAGCAGCCAGAGGAGAGAGAAGGTGGCTAGCAAAAGTAAGGGTGCAGCTGAAATTCAGAAATCACTGGTACGATTATGGTTAAAAGTGATTAATTATATATTTCAAAGTAACTATGAAAAAGGGTCTTAACTGTTCACAACCTAGAGAACTGATAAACATGAAAATCACTCTGCCCTGCTCACCAAGCATCATTCACAATACTAAAATAGTCATCTATTCTAGAAGTGTGTGTAATTATTCTGTGTTGATAAAAATAATTTCAAGGTGAGATTTTTGCCTGGAGTTCACTTGGAGATAGTTTTAAAAAGTAGGCAATATAACAATTGACCAAATAACCATAGTTTCAAAGAAATGGCATGACTTGAGTTCTTTATCTCTATGGTGGGGGAAGATGAGAAAGAAGTATCTGCAGTTTATCTCACTTATTGGTGTTATTTGAATTATTTCTGCCCGGTGCATCACTTATACGGTATATAATTGCATGGTGCAAAAGTTATTAAAAGATCTTTTATAGATTTGGGTGATACATTTTAAAAGAATACACCAAAGAGTATGGAAGCATGGTATTAACCAATGCTTTTTATATTTCCTCTATAGGGCAGAATCATGAAAGGGTGTTCATCCTACCTAATATACTCTTTTGGGGGACTTTTGTCCCTATGGATTCTTGGTGTGTCTTCCACAAACCAATGTACTGTGAGACATGAGGTAGCTGACTGCAGCCATCTGAAGCTGACACACATCCCTGCTGACCTTCCTGCCAACATAACAGTGCTGAATCTTACCCACAACCAACTCAGAAGCTTACCACATACCAATGTTACAAGATACAGCCAACTTGCTATCTTGGATGCAGGATTTAACACCATCTCAAAACTGGAGCCTGAACTGTGCCAAACACTCCCTTTATTGAAAGTCTTGAACCTCCAACACAATGAGCTGTCTCAGATTTCCGATAAAACTTTCGTCTTCTGCAGGAACCTGACAGAACTCTACCTAATGTCTAACTCAATACACAAAATTAAAAGCAACCCTTTCAGAAACCAGAAGGTAAGAAGCATGCGTTTCTTTTGTTCTAAGAAATGCAAATATTATCTACAGTTACATGAAGTTAAGTTTTTAAGTTACTGAATCATCAAAGTCTATATAGATATCAGGGTAAGGGTATAAATGCTGATCAACCCTCTTCATGACTGCTGGGTTACACCTCTGCATGTGGGTATTGGGATATAAATCTGCTCAAAATTACAGTCTTAAGTCAATTTGAACGTTAAGAGATCTTCCTCTCTTGCGTTGTCTCATTTGAAATAGGACACACAAGAGAGACATCATGACCAGAAATGCATCTGCCTATCCCATGGGGAACATAGAAAATAAACTCGGGGTGCTTCTGAATTTAGGAGGTGAATAAGAAATATAATGAGTCCAAATTCTGACTTAAATACAAGTAACAAGTTGATACAATGGTAAAGCAGACTGTTGGGATAAATACTGCCTACTCTTTGGAGCTTAAGAAATCTTGGAACATTGCCCTTTCAATGAGTTCTGCCTTTTCTTTTAAATGTTTTGCCTAAATTTTAAATCAGTACAAGGGTGTGTGTTATTAGCAGGTAACCTCAGCAACCCTTAAGTGCATTCTTTAAGCCAAAGCCGTTTGCAAATTGATTTATTGTCTTTAATATATGTTTATATATATATATATATATATATATATATATATATATATATATATTCTTATTCCTTCTCATATGCCGAGGGTGTAACGTAGTAATTTAAGCATATTGACAAGCGTTGATAAAGTGATATGTTTTCCAGTCTTTGAGCCTTCTTAAACCATAGCATGCAGGAAATTCCTTTCAAGGCAAAGATATCAAAATCTGACCAGAGAAATTACTAGAGAAAGACATTTTGTCTTTTTAATGAATACATGGAAGTCTTATTTCTTTAATAGAAATTTTGTTTGATTTTCCCTAACAAACATCACTGGTTTTCCTGCTTTTTGCCTGAACTTGAAGCTTACAGGAAGATGCCTTGTTTCTCTGGCTTTTATAATCTTCTGGCTCCTTCTTCCAGGATGTTCCCTGAGCCTTAACTATAGGGACTTTCTTTCTTTCTTTCTTTCTTTCTTTCTTTCTTTCTTTCTTTCTT
>JABTXL010006712.1:20982931-21072905 GCA_025134845.1 Neodon shergylaensis | reverse complement strand
CTTTCTTTCTTTCTTTCTTTCTTTCTTTCTTTCTTTCTTTCTTTCTTTCTTTTTTCTTTTCTTTCATTCATTCTTTCTTTTTTATTTACTTATTTTAAAAAAGAAACAAACTCTCTTTTTTTCATTATATATACCAATTCAAGTTCCTACTCCCATTCTCTGCACATACCAACCCTCCCACCCTCATCCAATCCTCAGAAAGGATATGGCACATTGTTTTGGGGAAGGTCCAAGGCCCTCCCTACTATATCTAGGCTGATCAAGGTATCCCTCCAAAGAGAATGGGTTCTCAAAAAGCCAGTACATGCAGTAGTGATAAATACTGGTGCCACTGCCAGTGGTCCCTTAGACTGCCCCCAGCAATGCAACTGTCAACCACATTCAGAGGGACTAGTTTGGCCCTATGCTTGTTCCTTCCCAGTCCAGCTGGAGTTTGTGAGCTCCCATTAGCACAAGTAAACTGTTTCAGTGGGTGTACTCATCATGGTCTTGACCTGTTTGCTCATATTCTTATTCCTTCCACTCTTCAACTGGACCTTGGGAGCTCAGTCCAGTGCTCCAATATGGCTCCCTGCCCCTGTTTCCATCAGTTGCTGGACAAGGGTTCTATGGTGATATTTAAGATATTCATCAGTCTGACTACAGGGCAAGTCAAGATCAGGCCCTCTCTCCTCTACTGCTTAGGGTCCCAGCTGAGGTCATCCCTGTGGATTCCTGGGAATTTCTCCAGAGCCAGGTTTCTTGCTAACCCTATAATGGCTCCCTCAATCAAGATATCTCTTTTCCTGCTCTCATCTCTGTCCCTCCTCCCTCTCGACTATCCCATTCCCTCGTTCTTTTCACTCTACCCCTTTCCTCCTCCTCTTCCCCTTCTACCCTCTATTTTCTCCCCACCCCCATGCTCCCAATTTTGTCAGTCAATCTTGTCTGTTTAGACTTTCCAGGTGGATCTATATATGTTTTTCTTAGGGTTCACTTATTACTTAGCTTCTCAAGAATCATGAAATACAGGCTCAATATCTTTTGTATATACCTAATATCCACTTATGAGTGGATACGTACCATATTCACCTTTTTGGATCTGGGTTACCTCACTCAGGATAGTGTTTTCTAATTCCATCCATTTGCATGCAAAATTCAAGATGTCATTTTTTTTTACCATTAAGCAGTATTCCAATGGGTAAATGTGCCACATTTTCTTTATCCATTTTTCAGTTGAGGGGCAGCTAGGTTGTTTCCAGATTCTGGTTATTACAAATAATGCTGCTATGAACATAGATGAACAAATGCTTTTGTAGTATGGTTGAGCATCTTTTGGGTATATGCCCAATTGTGGTTTCGCTGGATCCTGAGGTAGGTTGATTCCCAATTTTCTGAGAAACCGCCATTCTGATTTCCAAAGTGTTTGTACAAGTTTACATTCCCACCAGCAATGGATGAGTGCTCCCCTTATTCCACATCCTCTCCAACATAAGATATCATTGGTGTTTTTGATCTTAGGCATTCTGACAGGTGTAAGATGGTATCTTGAAGTTGTTTTGATTTGCACTTCCCTGATGGCTAAGAATGTTGAACATTTCCTTGAGTATATTTTGGCCATTTGAGATTCTTCTGTTGAGAATACTCTGTTTAGATTGGCACCCCATTTTTAAATTGTGTTATTTAGAATTTTGGTGTCTAATTTCTTGAGTTCACAGCAGACTGGTACAAACATTAAGGAAAAACGAGTGAAAAGTTTGTAACAATGATGATGTTTTTAATTGCAACAAAAGTTATCCTGTCCTTCAGCATAATAGAGAGAAAAGTCAATTTTTTTTCCTTTGAGATACCTCCAAGGTTCATACAGTTGGAGAGAGTCTCTAATATGCATGTGTCTATTTTTCACTCTCAGAATTTAATCAAATTAGATCTGTCGCATAATGGCTTATCATCTACAAAGTTGGGAACTGAGGTCCAACTGGAAAACCTCCGGGAGCTCCTCTTATCAAAAAATAAAATCCTTGCACTAAGAAGTGAAGAACTCGACTTTCTTGGCAATTCTTCTTTACAAAAATTGGACTTGTCATTCAATTTACTCAAAGAGGTAAGAAGTCAAGGACAAACTGCTTCCTAGTCTTCCTTTAGGTGTGTGTGGTCTCTAACCACGCTGTACAGAAGGGAATTTAGGATTTCTACTGAAACACAGTGATGAGCTCTGCCATGTCTTTAAGACATCCTTCAACCTTTGTTAGGAGCCACTGTCAGGGGCACCGAAGAAGAGTTGAAAAATTGCCCGTTGAGGAAGCCAACTCTAATTCCCCTGCCATTGCAGAGCTGGTCTTTGATTTCTGAAAAGACTCTGACTTGAGTTTCCTAATTATATAGTGAAAATCAAACTCCTCCTCCCGCCATCTCCATACAAATGAAAACACTATGGTGGTTAAGAGCTCAGGCCTCCTACTTGGCTTAGCCACCCCTACATCGGCTTTGTGTTTTGATAATCGGGTGATCGGGTACCTCATTCAAGTGGTTGGGCTTCAGCCTTCCAATTCTGAGCTTTTAAAGCACTATCTCACGGGACTACAAGGGGAAAGAATTTAGGGTTGCATCTGTCCCGCAGCAGTTCTTAGTGTAAAACATTCCCTGTAATGAAATATTTCCCAGCTATTTTGCTCCTCTTTGACCTGTGGTCTGCAGCTGAAGTATTTTCATACAAAGCTATGTATATATTACATGCATTTGATAGTCTTATGTTCATTAAATATTGCTCGTATGTGTGTGTTTAGAACTGACCACATGGTATTAGATAACCAATTAGGGGCACATCCCGGGGAAAGACTCCCCGGCTCTCACCAGTCATTAATTGCCTGGAACTCTTCATCTGGGGCATTTACAAGCTGTGAGAGTATGGGAAATCCTTAACACATACGGTTTTACAAAACTATTTTTCAGATATAAGACACTGTGCAAAAAATTATTCCAAAAGAATAATGAAATCATTTGTGTATGCTACTCACTTGATTTTTAAAATATTTTTTTCTGATTAGAACATTTATTGACATAATCTTATAAAATACATAAACAGTGTTAATTAAAAAAAATCACTTAAAGTCTACCATCATAAAAAAACACTGCTAGTATTTGTGTATATCTATTTACAATTCTTCTTCAAATAAGTATAAGAAAACCAACAACAGCTTAATCTTAGAACAGTTAACTCAGTACTAACACTGCGAAAATTCTTTCTGTATATTTTGCATGAAATACAGAATATATGGCATGGTCTTCTTAATCAACTGATTATTTTTATACAAGAGTAAATTAAGACAAAAAAAAAGGGCAGGTGACAGGGTGGCATTTCTGGTATGTTACCCAAGACTATGTTTTTGTAAAACGGCACCAGAGGGACCCTGGTGGGAGAGAGCCAGAGGCCTCACAGTAGACTGGAGACAAATAAGCCATGTGGGGAGTTTACTGAAAAAAAGTGTAAAGGGGAGAGAGGAGGGAAAGACTAATACAGAGGAAGAGGAAGAAGAGACAAGGACCAGCCTATCTCTTCAGAAGAGCAGCAGGGGAAAAAAAAGAGAGCAGAAATGGGCGGAGCTTGTCTCTTAACCGGACCTTAGTAGCAGCATAGGGGCATACCTGCCTAGTGATGTAACAGCCATGGGACCCTGAGCTGGCCAGGGTACTGCCTAGGTTCATCCTGCTAGGTGACAGGGACCAGCATAAAGCCTGAATCCAACAATGCTCTCCACAGCCGTGCAATACTGATTCATGGGGGTAAAATTAATGTCGTATCCTTGAACGTCTCTCACACAGTAATTAATAATAATAATAATAAACCACCTTAACTTTCAAGGCTGCAAACAATGTTCAGGCAAATGTACTATAATTTAATAATTGCCTGTTTTCATTTTAACTTCCTTAAAAAAAAAAGAAAAGCACACCTCTTTTCTTATTCCTAGTTAATTTTTGCTCCATTAGCCCAAACTTGTTATAAGCTACATATAAGAAAGCCAAGCCCCTTTGCTCTCAGGTAAGGGCTATGGCTGTTTGGAGTCCCTCTTTTTGTCCCAGGACAGCTGAGGCTTCTGATAACAGAAGGCAAGTCAGTGGAAGAAAGTTGAAAACTCTATCATAAAATAAAGGAAGAAGAAAGCCCGGAAAGACAAAACTCTAGAAGAGAAAATACCATCATGGTCTGTTTACTTGTGGCCCCTGAAAGCAGTCACTCAGGGTCTGGCCCATGACTGTTTCCACACATAGTTTTTTAAATGCAACTGGATCTAGTGTGGTTTAGGTAAAATGCTGGGAAATGCAACTTTACCCGGAAGCCTGGGAAGACCCTGGGATGTGGGTGGTAGGGAGATAGGGGGTGGCTACAGGCACAGAGTGAAGAAGGAGCCATTCACTAGAGGGATAGAGTAGGCTGCCCTGCCCAAGTCACATGCTGCAAGGGGCAGGGGCGGGGGAACTGAGCAAAGATGCAGAGCCTGTTACATCTGGGTTTTTTTTTGTTTGTTTGTTTGTTTTGAACCCTCAGTTTTCTCCAGGGTGTTTTCATGCAATTGGCAAGTTATCTGCTCTCCTTTTGAACAACGCTCAACTAGACCACCAGCTCACAGAGAAGCTTTGTTGGGAACTTTCAGGCACAAGCATCCAGAATCTCTCTCTGGCTAACAATCAGCTTCTTGCAATCAGAGACACCACCTTGTCTGGACTGAATCAGACAAATCTCACCTGGCTTGACCTTTCCTACAACAGCCTCCGCGATATCGGTAACGATTCCTTCTCTTGGCTCCCATGCCTCAGGTACCTGTCTCTGGACTACAATAATATCCAGAGTTTGTCTTCTCGCTCTTTTTACGGACTTTCCAATCTGAGGTACCTGAATTTGAAGCGAGCGTTTACTAAACAAAGTATTTCCCTTGCTTCACACCCCAAGATCGAGGATTTTTCCTTTCAGTGGCTAAAATGTCTGGAATATCTCAACATGGACGATAATAATATTCCGAGTACAAAAAGCAATACGTTCACGGGCTTGGTGAGTCTGAAGTACCTAAGTCTTTCCAAAACTTTCACAAGTTTGCAAACGTTAACCAATGAAACATTCGTGTCCCTTGCTCATTCTCCTTTGTCCACCCTCAATTTAACGAAAAACCACATCTCAAAAGTAGCAAGTGGTGCTTTCTCTTGGTTGGGCCAACTCAGGATTCTTGATCTTGGCCTTAATGAAATTGAGCAAGAACTCACAGGCCAGGAGTGGAAAGGTCTGAGAAATATATTTGAGATCTACCTGTCCTATAACAAAAATCTCCAACTGACTAGCAATTCCTTTGCTTTGGTTCCCAGTCTTCAACGGCTGATGCTCAGGAGGACGGCACTTAAAAACGTGGAGCTGTCCCCTTCGCCTTTCCGCCCGCTTGGTAACTTGACCATTCTCGACTTAAGCAACAACAACATAGCCAACATAAATGAGGACTTGTTGGAGGGTCTTGAGAATCTCGAAATTCTGGATATTCAGCACAACAACTTAGCAAGGCTTTGGAAGCGTGCAAACCCTGGCGGTCCTGTCAATTTCCTGAAGGGCCTATCTCACCTCCATATCCTGAATCTGGAATCTAACGGCTTTGATGAAATCCCAGTCGCAGTGTTCAAGAACTTATTTGAGCTGAAGAGCATCAATCTAGGGCTGAATAATTTGAACTTACTTCTACCATCTACTTTTGATGACCAGACATCTCTAAGGGCATTGAATCTTCAGAAGAACCTCATCACGTCAGTTGAGAAGGATGTTTTTGGGCCAGCTTTCCAGAACCTGAATAGTTTAGATATGCGCTTTAATCCATTCGATTGTACGTGTGAGAGTATTGCCTGGTTTGTGAACTGGATTAACCAGACCCACACTAACATTGCTGAGCTACGCACTCGTTATCTCTGCAATACTCCACCTCAGTACCATGGCTTCCCAGTGATGCTTTTTGATACATCATCCTGTAAAGACAGTGCCCCGTTCGAACTCCTTTTCATGATTAGTACCACTGGACTCATGGTTTTTATACTTTCGGCGTTGCTCGTTCACTTTGAGGGCTGGAGGATATCTTTTTACTGGAATGTTGTAGTACACCGGGTTCTTGGTTTCAAGGAGATCGAAGCACAGCCTGAACAGTTTGAATACACAGCATACATCATCCATGCCTATAAAGACAGAGACTGGGTTTGGGAACACTTCTCCCCAATGGAAGAACAAGACCAAACTCTTAAATTTTGTCTAGAAGAAAGGGACTTTGAAGCAGGTGTCCTGGGACTTGAAGCCATCGTCAATAGCATCAAAAAAAGCAGAAAAGTCATTTTCGTTATAACAAACCATCTATTAAATGACCCTCTGTGCAGAAGGTAGGGGAATTTGTGAATGTCTTATGTCTGCACTCGTTTTTCAACTGACCTTGCGAAATCGCTACATTCACAATTCATAAAATTCATAACAACTAAATTGATGGGGGGATTCTAATTTTTAGTGAAAGTGCAAATAAATTCGAGAAATAATTTTAGATAGTTAAGCTTTTAACTTTTATCAACTATGTTAGTTACCTAACTGTTCATTCTCATCTTTTGTTTAGATTCAAGGTCCATCATGCAGTTCAGCAAGCCATTGAGCAAAATCTGGATTCAATTATATTGATTTTTCTTCAGAATATTCCAGATTATAAACTAAACCACGCACTCTGCTTGCGAAGAGGAATGTTTAAGTCTCGCTGCATCTTGAACTGGCCAGTTCAGAAAGAACGGATAAGTGCCTTTCATCATAAACTGCAAGTAGTACTTGGGTCACGGAATTCAGCGCATTAAATTGTTTGTGTAGATTAAGTTGATAAAGGGATAGATCCAATTTATAAAGGGCCATCAAAAATCCGAGTTTTACTTGAAAGTTTTGTATGTTTATTTATATGCATAGATGGCGATGTTGTATCATAATCAAATCTCGTTTTTTGAAAATTTTTTTTATTTCAGGTCTCTTGTCAAAAACTGGTTCATTTATCCACTCCAAATAAATATCTGGGGAGCTAAGAGCATCCTCTATTAATATGAATTCACAGTTGATTTCTGAAGTGTATCATGCCTTCTAGGGGGTTTTAAAGTTGTCTTTATATGAGTAAAACTGAGAGTTTTATAGGTGTGTGTGTGTGCGTGTGTATGTGTATTTTTTTTTTTTTTTTTTGGTTTTTCGAGACAGGGTTTCTCTGTGGCTTTGGAGCCTGTCCTGGAACTAGCTCTGTAGACCAGGCTGGTCTCGAACTCACAGAGATTCGCCTGCCTCTGCCTCCCGAGTGCTGGGATTAAAGGCGTGCGCCACCACCGCCCGGCTTGTATGTGTATTTTTTAAATATGAGGTTTTACTATGTAACTCTGGCGACCTGGAAATTACTATGCTAGAGTCTGACCTTGAACCCATGAAATCATAAAGATCTGCCTGCCTCTATCTTGATGCTTTTTTCTTTTCTTTTTTTCTGATACAAGACTTCTTTCTCTTTTTAACAGCCCTAGCTGTCCTGAAACTAGCTCTTGAAGACCAGGTTGGCCTCATACTCACAGAGATCCGCCTACCTCTGCTGCCCAAGTGCTGGGATTAAAGGCATGCGCCACCACTTGCCCTGCTTGAGTGATGTTTTTAAAGGCATGCAACACTAAACCCAGTAAATGAGATTTTATAATACTCACATTTTGAGATATTTATAGAATGCAAGATAATTGCTTTTATGGTACAACGCTACTTCAATGCTAAGAAGAGTCAAAATATTTAGAAACAGTTGGTTTTTTTTTTTTTTCAGTTGAAAAGCTTTGTATTTTATTTGATGTTTATTTTGATAGATGTTAGGTAGCTTTTAAATTTGCATGCCCAATAGCAGAATATTTTCATAATCTTCATGGTGTAACAGGCACTCAGATGTTAACACGACTGTCTCCATAATGGAAGTACCATTTAGGCCATAAAATTCAGCATGAAGACAGCACCATCAACCAAGATGAAAACAAAGACCTAATTCATCACAGTTCTGGGAAATTCTCTAAATGCAGTAACCTTGCTTTTTGGCTTCTGTAGTTCTGCTTCTGGCTAACTACTCCTAACTGAAGTATGTCAACACAGAATATGTTCTTTATGCTTAAAAGCTCACTCTGAGAATGGCTTGGAGCTATTCACACTGGTATCCCAAACACTGAGCGTGGTCACTGGCTTGTTAATAAATACTTTCTATTGGCTTAAACCTATGTCTAGAAAATCTTTTCTGGTGGATACCCCACAACAGATGACTGTTATTACTTGATAAAATAGATGCTAGAACAAATACTTGTATTTTCCTAATATTTTTGTGTCTTTTGCAAGAGAATTTAAATACTTTTATTAACTATATTATAGAAAGGCTTGTTCTTGAACACTGGTCAATAGATTGCTTTTATGGAAAACAGCATTTCTCTCCCTGGGTCACAGATGCTTGAGGTGACTTTGATCGAATCAGTTGGTCTCAGTGGGGTTTTTGAACTCTTCACCTACAAAACTGTGATATATAAAACCTCAGATAATTAGAGATGATGATTTTGATATAATATATTGGAATATATAATATATATGGAATATTCCATATGGATATGTTATTCCATGAGATGATACAAAATAGATAACTTAGTCCCTAAGAAAAGACCATTAGATTATGTTTTATTTTTAATAAAAGTAGAGCCTTTACTGTAGCATGAATTCTAATTGGTCTTAATAAAAACACAGAGTCAGATGTTAAGGAATGAAAGTTGAAAGATCAAAGAAGCAGAGAAGCTAGCCACTAGGTTTTACCTCTACAAAATCCTCATACCAAATGAGGTATACTTCTATACAAGTCCTTAGACTGATTGCTAAGAGCTCTTGTCTCCTCCTGCCTTGTATTTCTCTCTCTGCCCAGCCATATTCCTTCCTGGCTCCATCTCCCTAGTGCTGGGATTAAAGGAGTGTGACTCCTAAGTACTGGCATTGTGAGCTACCATTGTCTGGCTCTGTTTCTCTTTTAATTCAATCTTGTGTAGCTCTGGGTGGCCTTGAACTCACAGAGATCTGTCTGCCTCTGACTTCAGAGTTCTGGGATTAAAGGTGTGTACCACCACTGCCTGGCCTCTATGGCTAACTAGTGGCTAGCTCTGCACGCTGATCTTCAGGCAACCTTGATTTGTTAGATCACAAACAAAATATCACCTTTACCTTGACCATATGATGCACTGTCTACACACCCAGCAGACGTGTGCACTCTGAGAATGCACTTGTGCCTTAAGCACGCACTTCTGTTCTATGATAAGGCTCCCAACCCCTTCTTTTGTGTCTCGAGAGTCTTTCCCAGTCTGTTTGAGAGCCAGGGAACACTGGGTAGGAGTCTCCCTCTCACCCATCTCTCTCTCTCTCTTTCTCTGAGGAAACCTCATCCTTACCCCTTATCAACTCTTAGTTCTGAAGGAGTCTACACAGTCTGAGCCTACAGACATCCATAGCATGACTCTATGGAGAAAGATTTTAATTTTCACAATATCCTCCACCATTACTTTTTAATACTTATTTCTTCAGCATTTTAGGTGAGATTTGTTTTTTAGTGCAACAGCCTCCTCTATTTGGGCATCATAAAGCAAACATAATACTTCTTAAACACAATAAATACAACTACCTCTCATCTTGGTAATATTGTATGTGCTGTTCATCAGAATGTTTTACTCTTCACTTACATATTTTTAAATTGTTTTTATAAATTATCATTGATTTATAGGAGGCAGAAAACATTTTTGCTTTTATTTTCCTGTCTGCTTTAAGATGGCTGATGAAATGGCCAAATTTAAACTGAATTCAAATATAATTTTTTTACTATTGCATAATATTTAATAGATTAAGACATAGAGAGCAACTTGTTTAAACAAATACAAATAAAACTTAAAATAGGTGTGGAAATCCTGACTTGCATTTGACCTGCACAGGAAGCAACATCCTAAATGTCTGTGTGCTATCCTTTATAATTGTCCTCAGGAGAAGTCTTCATCCCTTGGGTTTAAGACAAAGGGATTGAAGAAACGGATGTTTGTCTGACCTCTTATTCAGTTTCCATAGAAGACTTGTCTTGTTTAATTCTCTCAGGTTCCCACCATGCAATCCTCACTCCAGCTTCTTGTTTGCAAAACAAAACTCACCTGGATCTATGTGGAGTTTAAATTAATTCCAAGTATTTAGGTTTTGCATAAAAAATGATATCCTTTTGAATTGAGCTAAAAAAATAATAGGATAAATTTGTGAGTGAAGATGAGACCATTTAAATGCTGTTTATTTAACAATGTCTCATCATTTAAGCAAATACCTCAGGTTTTGCTTATGTAATGTAAATAATGCTGACCATTAGAAGATATAAATAAAAGTGTCCTACAATCTCTGGAAATGGGAAGCAGATAAGTAATTGTCTGGGTCTAGGGCCTAGGACCAGGAATCGACTTCAAACCTCTCTACCTCTCTCTCTCTCTTTCTCTCTCTCTTTCTCTTTGTCTCTTTTTCTCTGTCTCTCTCTCCAATTGTCTTCTTCAGAAACTCTGGGAGACGAATGACTTCCTCACTGAATCAGTTTTTAGAGCAAGAATATTTTATCTGTGTTAAGTTACTCTAATCATAGAAACTGAGGATCTCCATATAGCTGAATAAATTGATTCCACTCACAGCAGTAATAAAGGAAGCACAGCTGTGGGAACCTCCCTGTATTATTCACTCTTCCCATTGCTGTAACAAAATATATGGCAAAATCAACTTAAAGATGATAGGGTCTATTATGTTCGGGGGTGGGGTACAGCCCATCATAACGGAGAAGGAACAGAGGCAGGGGTATGTGGCAACTGGTTTCATTGTACCCAGTCAAGAAGCAGAGAGAAATGAACACTGGTCCTTAGTCCACCTTTTTCTTTTTTACCATTTTATTTAGTGAGGACTGCAGGTCATGGGATAGTGTCAGCCACATTCAGGGTGGGGCTTCCTTATTGATTTACATCTCTCTGGAAATACCCAAACAGACATGCCCAGGAGTGTGTCTTGTAGGTGACTGTAAGTCTAGTTAAATTGGCAATGACGATTAACGGTCATATTTGGAAAAAAATGTGATGGAAAGAATCTAGTATAGGAATAGGTCTTGTCATGAGTAGTTTTAAGAAGAGGAGAATGGAGCAAGGGTAAAATAATTGCCTAAGAAATAGCAGTCAGATAACCAAGAGAGGAGAGCCTACTTGAAAGTGATGCAGTGACCTTATTGTCTGTACTAAGAATCTATGACATGATCAGGCTGTATTTAATGTTATAAGATAGAGTGAGCTTGCCTGAAGTTGGTGTATCTGTGTATGTCCAATAGCAGAATAATAGCCTTTCGTTGAGTGTCAAGATAGCTTCTGATTATTCAGGGACTTCTTGTAGTGAATACTTGGTTGCAAGTGTCAGAAACTCAAGAGTTGTTTAGAACAAAGTAAATATGTGTGGTATATCCAAGCTAGGAAAGGACAGGTGTTTCGTGTTCAAAGATGGCTAGAATTCAGAAAAGGTGGTGCACATCTTTAATCCCAGTACTTGGGAGGCAGAAGCAAGGAGGCCAACCTGGTATACAGTATTGCAAGTTCCAGATGAGCCAGGGTTACATAATAAAGAGAAACAACAAACACAGATAGAAGTAGAGACTCAAACACTACCCCATCTAGCATTTACTTTTCAATCTGTGTTGCTGTCATGGATGTGTACCTCTGGGATCATGGATAAGCAGTGTTGATATAACAAAATGTCTGAGGCTGGGTAATTTTTAGCATAATATTTTATTAAGTTATTGAGAGTTTCATACTGTGATAACTATTATTGGTTGTCAACTTGACTATATCTGGAATGAACTATAATCTAGATAAGGAGGGCACACTTGTGATTCAGATCTTGAGGCAAGATGACAATGCCTTTAATCCAGACCTTGAGGCAGGAAGGCACACCTTTAATCTGGGCCATGTCTTCTGCTGGAAACTTACATAGGGACAATGCCCAAAGGAAGGAATCATTCTTCTCCCCATTGCCCTTGCCTTGCCAACACATCCAGAAGATCAGTTGGGACACCCAGCTTCATGGGACTGAGCAGCTACTAGATTCTTGGACTTTCCATTTACAGCTTGTCATTGTTGGATTAGTTGGACTGTAGCCTGTAGGTCATTTCAATAGATTCCTACATTTATTATTAATTCTGTGTATTCTGTGACTCTAGAGCTCTCTAATACACATACCTTTATAGAATGTATTTTGATCCTATTCATGCTTCCATTCCTCACAGATATACTTCTAACTCCTTCCCAACTTTCTCTGTTTTTATAACCTGAGTCCAAGTGGACAGTCTATATACTTATAGGTATCTAGTCATCTGTTGGAGCATGGTTGACCTACCGGGGGACACACACTTAAAAAAAATCTGGCTCTCCCTTTCCCAGAAGACATTGAATGCAGCTGTCTCTAGCTCCTCAGGTGGAGGGCCTGATAAGCCCCTCTCTTCTCTGTGCTGGAATGTGGACTGGTTTGATCTTGTATGGGCCTTGTGCAGTCAATCACAACACACTGCAATGTCACTAATGCAGTGGTCCTGTTGTGTCAAGAAGACATTGTTTTGTTTCAGCCCTCCCTGACATTTGATCATCTTTTCTCCCCCTCTTCTGATATGGTCCCTAAGCTTTAGAGGGAGAGAGTGTGTGTTATAAATGTCCCATTTGTGACTGATGACTCCACTGACAATCTCTGCACTTTGATCAGTATGCATTTCTGTGTTAATCTTTATCTACTGCAGAGTTCTCTGCCATATCTGAGAGCTGCACTAGCCTATGGGCTAGTTCAGAAAGAAATAAATTCAGAGAACACTTTGATACTATGTCTATTTATCAAACTAATAGTAGCATTTGCACCCTTGGACCTCTGATCTCCCTGCTATGGATTCTTTGCCAAAGTCTCAGCTCCAGGCACGTGTTTCTCCCTGTGGAATGGATCTTAAATCCAGTCATAAAGTGGTTGTGTTCTTGTTTAATTTTGCTGCTGTGATAAACACCATGACCAAAAGCAACTTGGGTAGGAAAAGGTTTTATTTAAAATCACACTTTTGGATCACTGTCTATCACTAAAGAAAAATAAGTCAGGAATCCAGAGGCAGGATCCAGACACAGGAATGTGGAGACAGGCACTGAAGCGGTGACAATGGAAGAAGGCTACTTACTAAGTCGCTCCCCATGGCTCACTCAGCTTGCTTTCTTATCTAAACTAGGACTACCTGCCAAAGGATGGCAATACCTACGGTAGACTGGACCTTCCATGTCAATCATTAGTCAGGAAATATCCCCACAGACATTCCCACATGCCAACGGATTGCCTCCACTGAGTTCCTTCTTCCAGAGTAGCTCTGGATTTGTCAAGCTGAGAAAAACTAACCAGTACAATTTGGTTACCCCCATAATACCAATGCCACTATTTTCCTCATAGGCAAGTCTTAGCACACAGTCATTGTTGTAGCTGTCAACATTCACAGCTGAGTAAGTCTGTTGGTGAATTTTCTCCCCCAACAGCTCATAATACTCTCTGGTACTAAGACACAGAGGCTGGATATGTTTAAAGGAAAAAAAAATTATGTCTTCTGATTTTAGTGGTTGAAAAGTTCAGATATTATGACATCAGCGATTGGGGATTATGATTAGGGATCTTCTATCACAGCAGGGTAAAGAAAGAAAAAGCAAACTAGAAGGTTCTGCTGGAACCAATTATGTGGGATGACCTTGCGGTTATCTGATGTAATTCCATGAGGCAACATCAGTCCATTCACAATGGTAGAGCTCTCATGCCCTAATTTCCTCCTACTAGAACCCACTTTCTTGGGGGTCCCACTTAAAAACTACTACACCAGAAACCCAAACTTTCAGCACAAAGAGGTTCAGAAGAGAAACTGTTTTCCAACCACAGTACTCAAGATCTCAGCAAGGATGAACGTTTTCCTAGTCCAGGTTTTCAAACCTCAGGGAAATTGGCCTGTAGTAGGCAGCATCCACGAGAGCCGTGTGGATAGGGTGGCAGGAAGATAGCCTCTAAAGTAAGTGCAATTTCCCAGAAAGGGGAGCCATGTTGTCATGTTGATCTGCAGGCAGCAGCAGGAGTAACTGTATCATACTGAGTGAAGCTTGAACTCAAAGCCCACCCCTCCAACAAGGCCACTTCTACTCCAACAAAGCCATGCCTCCCAAATGTCCCACTCCCTCTGACGGCCATTTTCTTTCAAACCACAACACTAAAGGGAGTCTATTCTCAGGTTCACCCAGCTAACTCTAGGCTGGCGGTAATAAGGAAAGCATAACTTTCTGCAGAGGTAGCTTTCTGCACTTCCGCAGCTAGAATCTGTGTCACCCTACAGGAAACCCTTGTGAGTGACAGGAGAACACCAAGACTCAAGTAGCAGCAGCAGCAGCAGCAGCAGCAGCAGCAGCAGCAGCAGCAGCAGGAGGAGGAAGAGGAGGAGGAGGAGGAGGAGGAGGAGGAGGAGGAGGAGGAGGAGGAGAAAAAAATGATTCAGTTGGAAACGACAAGCTGTGTAGAAAGAGAACATCAGAGCTGACTTTTAGGAAAGGTAGGATAACTGAGCCATTTGACAAATGGTTGGAGTTGACCCTGTTTACACAGAACAAAATCCAGATGACTGAGTATATCATTTAGTAGGCTTTCCACAACTTCATGGAAATCATCTCTCTGCCTTGATTTTTATTTTTAATTGTAGCTTATTCAGTTTCTCCTTATTTTTTGATTAAATATGCAGTTTTAAGAGTGAGTTCAGACGTCCAGGTACCATCTTCTCCTAGAATCCTTTTGAATCACACCTGTTCTTTGGAAGATACATTAGCTAGACTTTAACACTGGGCAAGGTTGAGACACACACTGTTGTTAGTGCAAGGAACCACCCAACCCTGGCTACACTTTACCTTGGGTGTGTCACTTTGGAGGCACGGGGACCATGCCTTCCCCCTTTATCTCCAGCCCCTAAAATAACCATTCTGTGTCACAGGCTTAAAGAGCTGTTCTGCTCAGCCTGTTTTGGCAGAAAATGATCTCAGGTGGAAAAACATTAAGCCACGTGAGATTGCCCTTCCTTGGAGAAACTGTTTCTGATGCTTGGCAATGCAGCTGGTCATGCTAATTCTCTACGCCAGTCATTAGCTCAGGAACGGCTTTAATATAGTTCTTGACAATGAGGTCTGAATGAAAGTTAGCTTAAGAAAGTTCTGGAAAGTATTTTACTCCTCAAAAGACAGAGTAAACTAAATCTTCCTCGTGCTTTAAATGCAACTATTGAGGGAAAGGTGGCTGGTGTTGTAACACCCTGACAGTGTGAGAACAAAAAGGAGAGAAAGATTTTAAGTCTCTGGTGACATGGATAACTTACTTCAACAATCCCAGAACCAACAAAGAAAGGTTTTCTGTCGTGTGGGTGACTTAAGTACATGGTGCTCAGAGCTGTGTAGATAAGGACTTTCTCTATGACATGGGACCCAATGCACCTGGATGGCTGGATTGCTGGTCTGGTCCTTTGTCCCTTCAACTACATTATATCTACTGGGGCATCCAGTGTATATTGTGATCCACAAGTAACTTCTGTCTTAATACAGCTTGTTGATGACCCCAAATGTGTTTGTTCCTTGTTAATTTAATAGTTTACCCTTAGTAGAACACACAGTCTTTAATCAAATATTAAGAAACTTATCCCAGGGCTTTGCTAAAGTTTACATTTGATGTGTTTATCGTGGAAAATAGACACATTTATTGAAAGCAGTCAATTTGTATGAAAATGAAGTGAATATAGGGCTAGAGAGATGGCTCAGAGGTTAAGAGCATTGGCTGCTCTTCCAGAGGTCCTGAGTTCAATTCCCAGCAACCACACGGTGGCTCACAACCATCTGTACTGAGATCTCCTCCTCTGGCGTGTGGGCATACATCAAGGCAGAATGTTGTATATATAATAAATAAATAAATCTTTTTTTTTTTAAAAAAAAAAAGAAGTGAATGTAGCTGTGTTTCCTTACAGTTCTTTGTCTTTGGGTATTCTCTGTCACCTGGTGTCACAAAAGAAAAGTTAGCCAAATAAAAGTCACCAGCTAAGCTCCGTTTAACGCTCTCTACCCCAAAAAGAGCTGTAACTCCCAGAAGATGTTCCTATTTGAGATAGGCACTTCATAAACAAATTAATTTCTCTTGTTTGTTTTGATCAAATGTCAAATTTCTGGAACATAAAACTTTTTCCTAGAAGTACCATTATAATTTCCTAGTACTTTTTCAGTGCCATTAGCTAAGCATCAGAAGAAAAATAGAATCAAACACTTTGCCCTTCCTAACAGCCTTTCTAAAGTGAGAACAGTCCCAGATCCCAAATGATATTTGCTTTCATTGCATTATTCTTGAAATGATGGCTTCAGGCAGAGCACCATAGTCCACCACCTAAGGCTCACATCATGAAAACTGCATGCTGGTGGTAATTAAGGATTAGCCTGGTAGCATCTCACATCTGTCTGAAAAGCTGTTGATGGATGAACAATGGGTGTAAAAGACTCAGTGTCTTGCTTAGAAGGGTTTGCTATGCTTGCAATTACAGGTCATTTTCAAAAGCAGTACCTACAAACAAAAGGATCAGTCATTCATCCATTGTCCCTTCTTCATGAAGTTAGCTTTTCTGAAAGCCATACCCACCAGTTAACTGACAATGGTACTTCCTATAATGCCACCTCCCTTTCAATTGCTTTAGCTCTGGATTAAAGACCATTGTTATCATCACTTGAATTTATAGCCAGTTGTTTAGAGCCTATATATCCACTGAATGCTATTCTAGAATTACAAGTAAAATAGTGCAATTGTGAGAGGTTCCTCTCCAATTAATTAAAACCCTAATCATTTCCTAGGGTTATCATAAGAAATTACCATTACTGCATGGTTTAAAATAGCACGCGTCTGCAGACTACAAAGCTACACTGGGTATCTGCAAAGCTGTGATCCCTCGGAAATCTACAAGTCAGGATTTTTCTCTTCCTCTTCCATCCTGGACAGTAATTTTCAGCTATGGTGGTGTTCTACATCTCTATCACCACAGGGCTGGGGCGTTCTTTTGCAAGAGACTGACCTCAAACCATTTTTTCTTCACAATAAATCATCCTATTTGATTAGGGTTCATGCAAATGACCTTATCTGAACTTGATTATATTAGTCCTGTCAACCAGCTTTTCATTTTATGGTTTCAATTGAGGTCAACTGTGATCAGAAATATTACTGTAGTATAAATAGAAATTATATGAGTATATGTATGCAATATATAATTAATATGTTATATCTATCAACTATCTATCTATCTGTATATATATATCTGGATGTAGTGGGTTTCTGGTAGCATGTCCTCAGGAGTTCTGTCTTGCTAGGATCCCTTTGATTATTTGCTTCTTGCTACCAAGAGGCAGTGTCATTCTTCCAAATGTTCCTACAGATGCTGCCTCGTCTCAGGCCAAAATGATGAGACCCAAGGAACCATGACCTGACACCTCTGAACCAAAACAGTATTCCCCTCCTTTAAAGGACTTCTTTAAAAAATTGACATAGTAACAGCAAGTAAAGAAGCAAAGCAGACTAGTAGGCTAAAAACATGAATCAGAAGACCGCTTGTTATCTTGCTAAAGACTAAAGTATACAGAGGTCAAAGCTGAACACTCCTCAAATCAATGAATAAACCCCGCCCATGGCTTTTGCAAAACCTGCACTCAACACAGACCACACCCTGATGCAGGTTTTCATGTGCATACTAGACGTTTCATATATATTCTACTAAAAAGAAGTGAAACACCATCCACATAAGCTCTTTTGATATGCCCAGTGATAACCAGAAAATAATCTTGGGGAAAGGGAAGTGAACCCGTTTCAAGCATCTTTCCTCAAATTGCCTTCTTGCTCACCCTCCCCACACAGAAGAATCGACTATGAGCGTAATGCATTTGTCCTTGGCAAACGGAATGAACATTCTGGAATGGATGCTTGTGCTTGCAGGGATTATATTCAATGCCCTAGCTCCCAGTCACTCTGAAGCTGTAAGGATGACGAGAAATTTGAAACTGTTTCTTTAAGGAGGGAGTCAAGGAGGGGAGCTGGTGTTTCTATTGTGGTTGCAGCCCAGGCTACAGTCTGGAGTCCAATTAGCAGAGAGCTTAGCAGGGGTTTTGTTTAGCTTAGCAACCGCCTGTGCTGCCCCAGGGGCCAGCCAGGGAGGGAATCTCCAGTGAGCTCAGGCCATAATCTGTGCACTAAACACTAGTCCTCTTCTTTATCTCCATGACCCTGGTCCCTTAGAGGTCTCAATACACTGTGGGACAAAAAGGATTGCTACTTGCAAAGGGTGACCTGACTCTCGTGTCTTGGTCGCCACCGTTCACAGCTTCAGCAATCTGTGGATCCACTGAGGAGGATCTGTCAGACACCCGAGGAGCTAAACAGGTGCCTGTCGTGGAGAAAGAAGCCTCAAGGGCACTGTGTACCAGGACCCCAGGACCCTGCTCATCCCCAGGGCTGCCTGGTCCAGATCGCTGCAGGTGGTGGTGGATGGAGCCCTGCAGCCCGGCGTCTGGTGTCTTTGACCTTCCGGTGGTGGCAGCAACAGTGGCCTCTCCAGGACCAAGGCATGAAGGTCGCTGTGTTGGACCTGGGGTCTCTCTTTGCCAAGATTTTCAAGACCTCAGCGTCCTCTGCGGCCCCCAGCCACCCTGGAGGCTCCACCGCCACAGGATCAGTGGTCTCTGACTCCAGCGAAGCAGCGACATTGACTCTGCTCCCATCTCTGCCTCCAGACATTACGGCCTCACGGGAGCCCTCCACACCTCTGCACTCTGCCTTGCATCCCAGGAGCTCCACAGTCACCCGCAGGGTGGAAGCAGTAGGGTGCCCGGGGTCTCTGCCTGGCAGCCCAGGAGCATCCAGAGCGCCGCTCCTAGGCCGTGGTAGTGGCTCTGCGGGCTCCATGGCATCGGTGGCTTTGTCCAGCCCAGGCACTATGTGGGCGACCCTGCCCTCTGTTACCGTCCCTGTGGGCAGCAATAACAGTGCAACCTCTAGTCCAAGGACCCCTCGTCAGCTGCTGGGTCCCGGAGAACGAGAGCCCAGTGCGTGGATGGCCCAAGGACCTGTCCCCAAAACACTGTTTTTCACCCTGCCGGACATTGGGGAGGAGTGGGCCTCCGACAGCGACTCCCAGGAAGACCCAGAAGGGTGAGTCGCAATCTGTCCATCCTCTTGATCCCCACCCTCTGCCTGCTACACATCTCTTCCCAGGTTCATTTCCTCCCATTCCCAGACTTTCTGGTCTTTTCCATCACACTACAAGAAACTTTTCTGTAACATTCTCGGAGTAAACTTCTGTTAATGTGGGGAGGAAAAGAAGAGAGGGAGAGGACTATATGCTAGGTCTCTGCTACAGAAGCGTTGAAATCTAGACTGTGAGTTTTTGTTTTGTTTTTTTTTTTTTTTTTTTTTTTTTTGAGTTTTCATAGGGCTTTCTTCCAGCACAGGACAGGACAGGAGCTGCTCAGGTGACCCCACTCTACACCATAGCAGCAACGGATGGATTTAGGAAACTGCCAAACAGCGCTTACACAGTGTCTAAGGATCAGCCAATGTTTTTCTGATCCCAAGTGATATCTAGTTAATTTACATATGCATCGCATCATCCCTCACAAAGGAGACCTGTGATGCTTAGGATTAAGTCTCCCTGAGGTCTAGAGTTCCCTCTTGGGGCCCTGGGTTACTACAAAAACATGGGCTGACTTTACCATAAATGGGAATTGGAGGCTATTTTCCTCAGCAAATGCACACACACACACACACACACACGCACACCTTTTAAAATCAAAAGTACAATGAACACATCATTCTTACAAAAAAATCTAGACTCTAGAATTACAGTGGATTCTATTTTTTTTTAGTGAGAAGAGAATATCACTGTTTTTAAGTGATACAATTATTATGTTTTTGTCATTTTGAATGCTTATAAAAGAAAAGTAAAATTCCAGATCTCAGAAGCTCCTTTTTAGACAGGTTTTGGCATGAAGAGTTGGGTGGCATAGCTCAGGTGTTTGCCATCGTCACCTAACAACGTCCCTACTAAATCAAGACTGATTTCTAATTCCTTCACAGTATAAATAGGTACAGTTTCACAAAGGTGCCTGACATCCTGGTCAATGCCTAAGCCAGGAATTGTGCCACAGTAAGTTAAATTAAGTCATTCATTTGAAATACTACCTTACAAAATTTGTTTGCCAACCAATCCCCACCCAGAAGGAAAAACAGTTGCACTTGGAAAGCTGCTCCAATTACTTAAGGAATTAAACCTTTGTTATTAGCAACTGGTCCTTAACAGTCATACAATTAATGTTTTATGAGCAAACAGACCTACGCAGTGACCTTAAACTTGAGGCTTGGTGCTTTTAGCAAACAGACACTGAAACAGGCAGAAAAGACAGGAAAGGAAGTGTCTTTAATCTTGATTCATGCACATATTAGTTCATATTTGTATTTTCCAAAACCTTTATAATAACCGTTGTTTTCAATAATTGTGCATTTGGTGTGATTCACAGAAGTTAGTCTGATTAGCAAATGCGTTAAATTTTACTGAAAGAGGAGAAATTGAGTTCTAGCTGCTTCCAGAAATAAAATGCATTGGAGGTGTTTTTTTTGTTTGTTTGTTTGTTTGTTTGTTTTTTTCAAAAATCTTCCTGATGATACACCTACACTTTATAGTTGAAGCCAAAAGTCTTGACAGGCAGACAGTGGATAAACCTAAGCCTCTAATTTTCTCTGTAGATATAAAATTGCTTTTTTCTTTCTACTACTCTAAATTCTTTTCTCAGTAAAAGGCAGAAATGAAGAGGAACAGGCTGATGTATTATGCATTTTTCCTTTACATTATTTGTAATATGGAATAAGTAACCGTTATCAGAAAATCAATTGAGATGATCTCCTTGCCAGCTCACCCGTCAGTGGATAGTTGCTGCTGTTGGTCTGCTTGATTCATATTAAAAGTGAATGCTTAGTTTTCAAAAGCCAATGGACATGGCAAGAGAGACTCGGTTAATGTGGAAACAGGAGGAGGAAAGCATTGAGAAGAGAGAACCATGACAACACAGAAAAAATGGAAACCTATCCCCGAGGCCCGCAGATCCAGCTTTAAACCACGGTGTCAGTTCTAGAAGAAAATCTGAAATCATGGCTTAACTTGGTAACGAGAGAGAATCACACAGAAAGAAAGTGGGAAAGTCAGAGAGCAGAGAGACAAAGAAGGTTGATGATAGATGGGTAGATAGGCAGATTTTATATATATATATATACATATATAAATATATATTTATATATGTATATATATAATGATATTATATATATGATAAATACATAATTGGCTGATAAGTAGATAGGGCTACATTTGAGTCATGGTGGAGGAACCTGAGCTTTCTTTGTCCTGATGTCCCATACCCCTGGGTATGTGTTCCAAAACTTTTGATGTTGGCCTTCACCTCCCTCTCCATTTTCTCGCTACACCGCATCCCATTTGCCCCATTTCCCACTCGCCCTTTCCTGCCTCATTTTGCACTGCTGGTTCCCTGTAAAGGTCTTATTGATTCATTCTGCAGAAGAAAGAATTCCTAGCAATTTATGTAAAAGGTATATTAGCATCTAACACCAAAAAGGAAGTGTATCTCCTATCCTGGGATAATCCTCTGAATTTTAGAAAAATATACAGACTGTTAGTCATTGCCCACCCTTTGTACAGAAATTGTCCATTCCCCCCCCCCCCACACACACATACACAATGCTGTGGCTGAGGTACATTCTAAGTTCTTTATTAGAATAGCACCATGATGCGAATGGCAACACATGCTCCTCGAAGGCATACATTTTAAAATAAAAATGTGTTAAATGGATGAGTAAAAATATTGTCTTCCTCCTATGGTCCATTCTCATGAATTCTCAATCTCGAAGAACCCAGAAGCGATTTAATTGTCCTCCTATAACAGTGATCATTCTTGGGCCTTTTTGTTTTGTTGTCTGGGTATTTTCTCAGAGTAAGTTCCTGGGACTTATTGTTCCCGCAGGGATGACTCATGAGCTCGGCCTACAGACGTTAAGTGGCTATTACATTCCATTAGAGTTATATGACCACGCCTTTCATTAAAACCTTTCATTAAAAGTCAGAATCCTAGACTAAAGAAATAGATACGCTGGTAAATTGCTTGCCACACAAATTCAAGCACCCGAATTCTATCCCCATAAAATAAGTTATGCACATAAAATAAGTTAGGGGTGCTGGCACATGCTTGTGATGCCAATATGGCAGGGGTGGACACAGGCTGGGCATTGTGATCAACCAGACTAGTTATATCAGTTACATCAACTATATCCACACCAATGAGAGACTCTGTCTCCAAAACAAGATGGACAGGGACAAATAGTCTTTGGCCTACACACACACACACACACACACACACACATGCACATACACACATGTACATACAGGTATCCATCCAAATACATGAATGCACAAACTTACATAATTTTTCAACATATAACTTTTTAAGCATGAAACAATTTTCTTTTTACTGCTAAGGCAGTGACTGGCTTCAATTTTAAACTGTTTTCCTTATTATTTTATCCAAAATTGTAAAACTGTGGTTGAGCTAGTGGTTAGTCTTCTGCTATATCTTGAAAAAGCAAGTTTAGGTATTTTCCTACGTAATAGTCTGCTAGTCTGCACATACAACACACATATATAGCAACATCCACATGATATAGAACTGGGATCCTTTCAAGATGTATAGTAGCAACAATTCACTCAAACTAGTACAAGATTTTAGTGCACATATTGGAGTCCAATTGAGATTGATTGAATCAAATCCATTTTTTAAAGGAGCCCCAACAATATTAAGAGCTACTCACCTCACTCAATTCACTTTCCCTTCCATTGATTCGGAAATAATGATCTCCAAAGATATTGTAGTGATTAAAAGAGGCAATGTATAATATAAAAGTCCCTAGTCTGGTGTCATCTTTCATAGGTGAAGGCTTCCCTGTGCCTGTGGAACCTTTGGACATGCACACATGCATGGATAATGGATATCGCTGGTACTTCTGAAAATTATTCTCATCTTCCCACTTTTTGCTCATCCCAGTCTCTGGTCTCTGTTGGTTTTTCTCTCCAACTCGTCTTTCACTTCTAACACCCCTGGCATAGACACACACCACAACTATTTTTTCAGAATGTTCAGTATTCTGCATGTATCATTTATCACACACAGTTAGTATCCTTTGTACAGAGTAGAGTTTTTTTTTGCTACAATCATCAGTGAAAGTTACTATATTAATTTCCAAACATGAACTTTCAACCTGTAGATTACAAATACTTGATTTTCAGGAAGTTAGACTTTAATTGTTAGAGTACAAAAAAAAAAGATGAATTTCCAAGAACACAGAGCCAAGGCAAGAGGGGTGTGCATAAATAAACCTACAGGACAAGGGAGGCATTAGGGACCTGAAATTATAGATTTTTTTTTTAAATTGAAATTGGACATACATTTATTCAGGAGTTGCGAGTACATTTTAGAAGACTAAAGTTGTGAGACAAAGCACAGGGGTGCAGAATAACATGCCATGGGGGGAGATGACATTACTAGGAGCCAGCTCTTGTGGGGCGCTTAGCGAGAAACCAAGGAAATCTTTGGCTACCAGGTTGTGTTCAGTTAACATGGGAAGAGTGACTGAGTGTGCTCATGGAAAGAAGCGGCACCAGCAAGGCCTATGGTGTCAATGTCTGGAGATACAGAAGGGAAAAGCTTTCAAAAGATCACAAAGGGGGCCAGGGAGTTAGCTCAGTGGGTAAGTACACTCATCGCGCAAGACTGAGGAGCTGAGGAGTTCGTATCCTAGGACCCATGTAGAAAAGCCAGGACCTGGCCAGAGACAGAAGGATGGCAGGGACTTGCTGGCAGCCGACTTTGCCCCAGGCTCAATGAGAGACTCTGTCTCAAGGGAATAAGACAGAATGATAGGACATCAGTCACTCGTGTGCATACCACACAGGTACATAGAGGAGGAAGAAGAGGACGCCACTGTCCATACTGGAAAGGGATAGAGCCTGAATGCAGATATAAAGACTTTAGTATGCCAACTGTTACACAGCCTTGCAACACAGGAAAAATCAAAGGAAGCTAGAGTAGAAGCTGATGATATTTCCTGTTCAGGAGGAACATGTCCTTAACAAGAAGGTGGTGGACACAGAAGAAGTGGGTCTGTCCAGAGGATGGGAATTCATTATGTGATGGATCTTGAAGGCTTAGGTAAATATCTAGATGAGCTTGGAGTTTATGCGACAATCTTGGAAGAAAGGTGAGGTCTGGATATATAGACAGCCTTCTAAGTAGCTATGATAAATACACATAGGTTATATATTACCCAACAATTGCATTATATTACATAAAATCCTTAATGTTCTTTATTTCGTACCTGGATATTTTAAGAACTTCTGAAATGAGAAATGTGTGTGATCCCCCTGTCTTGCTTGATCAATATTTCTCTAGTTACCTCTGTCCACAAAAAGAACACAAACTGAAAAAAAGCTTTGTAAACTTCAGAGCAACTGACAAAATAATTTTTTACTGATTCTAATAATGAACTCTTTTTAAATCATGTTTTGTATACTTTACCACATTGTTTTCTTATTAATTCATTTGTTACATTCTTAAGGTATCTGCAATAAATTGAAAACGTTTTTGTAAATGGCCAAGTGTAGCCGGAGGCCACTCTATTTTTCCTGGACACCCAGACCCGAATAATACTACAACGCTGTTTGGCTAATGGCTTAGGCTTCTTATTAACTAACTCTTTCATCTTAAATTAACCTATTTCTATTAATTTGTGTACTGCCACTAGGCTGTGGCTTACTTGTGCTGGCTTGTTACTCCTTTGTTGGTTACATAGCGTCTCTCTGAATCCACCTACTCTCTATCTCTGTTCTGATTTCCCGCCTGGTTTTACTCTGCTAAGCTGTTGGCTAAAGCAGCTTTACTCACCAACCAATAAAACCAACGCATATACAAAAGGACATCCCACATCAGCCAAGTACTATAGACAATTTGAGAAGGGTTAAGGCAGACCTTACTAGATATATTTTTACTACACCAGCAACAGAGTTCAAGAAATCAAGAAAAATGCCACTAAATGCTATAAATTTTGCTCTTTTATAATGTAGGCTAAAGAGTAGTCAAAGCACATCCTGTAGCTAAAGAGGAGGTTTTCTAAATTGTTCAGAATACAGAGAAAGAAATTTCTGACACTTTATGCTTTGCTCCGAGCTGAGACTGTTAACTAACAGACATATCCTATCCATTTGTATTATCCATTCTCAGCCCTCCGTGGCAGGTTCTCTCATAAGTCAGAGCCTGCATAAATAATTTCAACCAAAGAAGGTCTTAGACTGAAAACTTACACGTAGGTGGTTTCTTGTATTATTACAAATATACAGTCTGTCCCCTGGGAGAGCCTCTTGCTTAAAACTAGTGACTAATGGCAATTCTTATCTCAAGTCTCCTAGGAAGCCACCATGTCACAATGAGGTCATTGGCTTCATTCCCCATGAAGGGATTTTTCTCATGGCTTAAATTTGTGTTTGAAGTTCAGATACTGCCAAAGGGTGGAAACAAACTATGTTGTCTGGGATCATGCTTGCCTTTGTCTAATCTGGAGTCAGGATCTAATATGTGACACAGGGCCAGGAGATTCATGGACATGAGGAAACCCACGCCATGTGATGTCCTCAGACATCACTGGATTGACTGGCACATCATTTATTGTCCTTCACCTGTACAAGCTCACAAAAGCCAATCACATTAGAGGTGTCTTTCCCCTTGCTTCTGTGGCTTGGGAGTTGCTGGAGATAGTCTTGGGCAGTATCTATTTTGTGAAGCTATTCAGAACAGCAGTAGCAACAATGAAAGCAAAAACAACATACAAAAACACATATGCAGACACTCATATACACAGTTACACACACATAAACACATATACATGTAAACACATAATCATAATCACACACAAATATACACGCACTAAAACATATGCAAACACATACACATGCAAACAAATGCACACAAATACATGTACACATACTCACATACATTCAGACACATGCACGTGCAAACATATGGACACACACACACAAACATACACATTCATACATACACACAAATGTTTTAGACTTCTCAAAATCCTTTACACGTTTGAGGACGTTAACTCTTGCACCCCTGCACTTAATCTTGCCGAATTTTCTGTCAACTGTGCTAACCAATCCAGATGAAGCTCAAGGACCTTCATAAGACTCTGTCTGACCTCCTGGCTGGCACCATGTTTAGACCTGCCTTGCCTACTTAGGGAAATAAATAGATAATACTTGATTTTTTCCCCTTTCAGTAAATGCTTATTTAATGCCTTCATGTAAGTGTGAAATTTTCTGATAAAATGCCAATAGCAGAAAGACTCCATGAAGGAGTTTAAAACACAGGACTATTGATAAAGAAACTGTAAGATGAATTCAGAATGTGAGGTACTTACTTCACAAGACAACCGGCTGCTCTCGGCAGTTCTTACAATGCTTGGGTGCCTTCCAGGAATGCACGCCCTTCTGGAGAAGACACTGAAGAAGTGACAATAAAGACCTGCTATATTCTTATATATAAAGGGTTCCTGGACCAGTAAAATGACTCAGTCTGTAGGGTACCTAATTACTGCCAACTCTGACAACTTGACATCAATCCCCAGAACAGCAAGTTGTCTTCTGACTTCCCACACCCCTACCCCAACAAATAAATACAAAAATGCACAAATAAATACGTAAATATGAATAGTTTTTTAAGTTTAAAGAATTCATTCACTGTATTCTATAAACACCATATTTTCCATAATGTGATAGCCTGCTCTCGAGTTCCCTGGAAGACTGAATAATGATGACATTACAAAATTCTAACTGTGGAATTTCTGCTTTCCTGCATACTTTGGGTGGCAATGCCTTTTGGAATTTGGACTTTCGGTTTTAATAATCCTATTCCAACAGTTTGCACAAAGCAAAACTCCTTCACTGTTGTCCCTTTTTTTTTCTTAGTTCATATTAAGCATTAATGTTAATATGAACTTGGGGTAACTGAGGAAAGCTCAATCCGTACAACCAATTAGGATAACATTATCAGCCTCCCTTTCTCATAGCTTCTCAGCTCCATCTTACTTACTAGTTAGATAGATAGATAGATAGATAGATAGATAGATAGATAGATAGATGATAGACAGACAGACAGAATTAATCCAATGCATCAGCTCCTCTGCAACTTAGGGGTGGGACGGTTACTTTTATATGTCTTGACTGTGTTAACATGTTTAATTCCAAAACCATCTTAGATACTATAGCATCATTGAAACAAAGGACTGTTTTTTTTTTTTTTCAAAACAAAACTGTTGAGATTACTGAAAACATCTGCAACTCAAGAAGTTACCAAACATTTAAAGTAACAGCCAAAATGCAACATGGGTGGGAGATGAGATGAGCCACTCGGAAGTGACACCACTGGAAGACAGAGACCAAGTTTCCAGCAGCTTCCAACACTTTCTGTCTACATTTCAATACCATCTGAAGACGCCAAGAGCAAGTGTTAGCATAACTCCTTCACCTAAGTCCCTAGTCTCCATGGGAATATAAGGGCCTGTTAGTCAAAAGGTTGCTGGAAAGATAATTGATTTCCTTCCATAAATCGTGGATAAAGTTAATTCTCCTTTTTGGGGAGGGGGTTTCCACCTTACAGCTGATTTTGACATTCAGAACTGTGATTTGATTTACTCATGGGTAAGAAGAAATTAATTTCACTCTGCAGCAGTCATTTTGGGAATTTCCGTCTTTGGAGAGATACCACTAAACATTATAAAACAAAGCAAACTCAGAATCTCCTGTGGAAAACCTTAGCACCCACTGCTACTGTCTTCACTCTTTGATCTTTATTGTGGCGAAGAGCTGGTGCTTGTTTTATGGAAACGCAGCTGCTGTGTTCCAGACTTTATTTGCTCACAGAAGAAACTGACTTCAATTTCTTCTTTATTGTTTATCATATCTCAGTTAGCAACGTAGTGGGCACACTTTGAGTCTAGCAGTGTTGGTGCATATGTGCCACAAACACACACTGAATCCAGATACTTGCAATCCTTGGTGAAAATGTTTGATGTTGCCCCACAGTGACCGTGAAGCAGGAGGCAACTTGACTTTCCTTGTAATAATTGATGAGTTATTCTTTTTTTTTAAAGGTTTTTTTTTTTAAATTTGGAAGATTGACTCTCCATTAAATTGATAGTTTATTGAAATGATAATCTTTTTTGTACATGTTGAAAATTTTTTCCCGCTCCTTTTCTGTTTTTTATTTATTTATTTATTTATTAAAGATTTCTGACTCTTCCCCGCCACCGCCTCCCATTTCCCTCCCCCTCCCCCAATCAAGTCTCAGATTCTGAGGACACCATAGAGAAGAGTCACAGCTTGATGAGTTATTCTTGCATTAAATCGCTAGAAAAGACTAAGCCATTTGGTGAGGATTCTTTTGGAAGATGAATGGGCTTTCACATCACATGCTGTACCAGATTTCCTACAAAGCCTACCTCCGTTCTGCTTCCAGCCACCATAGACCAGCTTGTTTCAGACCAGCTATCAGCTATGAGCAGCTGCTAAAGCTCAGAAACTTTAACGCCTACTCAAGAGTTAAGGTGCTCTGGGAATCAGCTAGCTCGCCTGGTTCTGAAATCAAGTTTCAGCTCTCCGTTCTTGATTGGATTAAGGAGACCTGGAGTGGGGGGGCTCATAGCTCAGTCTGCTTTGAAAAGCAAATGTAATAATCTCCTATGAGTTTTAGCTGCCAGTAACAGTTCAGTACTGTTTACTAAGGACACCACTTACATATAAGGAAGAAGAAATGTTTGTGTGCCGATGAAATGATGGTGTGTACAATCACTCTAAGTACAAGAGAGCTAGTGTGGATTTCAGAATATCAACAGGTTAGGCTTTCATGATGTCTCTTCACAGCAATAGTAAACCTAATTAAAGCACCACCCCTTTCTATGTTAATTTCTTAAACATATATTCTCCATATGAGAAAAAAATATACATTTTTTTTCCTGAATCTAACTTATTTTGATTAATAGTTTCATTCAGTTTTCTGCAGAATTTATTCCTCTGAATCATTGACCAACACCCTACTGTTTATATATACATGTATATAATAAATACATTTATTTATTATTATATGCATGTATGTGCGCACATATTATATGCAGAAACGTATGCATATATGCATCGTGTGCATATATATAAACTTTTCTTATGCACTCATCAACAATACTATTTTCAATGGCTCAGTGTCCATTGGGTAACTTTTAAGATTTAAAAGAAATTTGATTGCTTATGCTACATACACCCATCCATACTCAAGGCAATTTCAACTGGATTATAATTATAAGCAAGAAAAAGTATATTATGAATTTTCCAGAACAGCAGTTCTCAACCTTTCACGGGGATTGCATATCAGATATTTACACTACAATTCATAGCAGCAGTAAAATTATAATTATGAAGTAGTAACGACAATAATTTTATAGTGTTGGTGCTGGGAATCAAACTCTGGTTTCTGAAAGAGCAGCCAGTGCTCTAAACTGCTAAGCCTTCTCTTCAGTCATTCTATTATGCTACATTTTGATTTTTTTTTTAAAAAAAATCCATTAAATATATCCTGCCTATGTCTAAAAATCAAATATCATCAGTGGTAGGAAAAAAATTTTTTTCCAACCCAGGAGGTGTGATGGCACATGCCTCTGAGACTAGTTTTGGGAGGCGGATGATAGGATATCATGGTTTGTGGTCAACCTAGGAAACATAAATGAGTAAAATTTAGTAAAGTCTGAGTTTTTTTTGTGGGATGTATTGCTTTTGAGACAGGATTTCAGTGTGTTTCCCAGACTGGCCTCAAGCCCCCTCACCCCCACCCAAGTGCTAGTATTGGAGGCATGTGTGCAAGCTTCTGTTTTTTTTTTTTTTTTTTTTTTTTTGCAAAATTTGCTTTTCTTTTGTCTTCTGTTATGAAGAGAAAAAAACATCTCAAATTATTTTACAATTCTTGGTCACTTTGAATTCCAGCTTTTCCTTCTTGTAATAGTTCTTGTAGATTTGCTCAAACTTTTACGAATCATGAATATTTATGGAATTATATAAGAGGAAAAATACAACCCCAGTGAACTCCTCAAAGCTATTAATAAGTGATTCCACGGATCCTTTTTCTGCTTTGCATTTAAAGTCCTCGTTTCTCAGCCACTATGTTCTGTGCTGGCGAGACACAGTAAGGCAGGGTTGTAAGAATGTGTTGAGCGTCAGAGCCACCGCTAATTAATCTTTAAGTTGGCTTTGCAGCTGTGTGGGATCAGGGTCCATGTGCTGCTGTTGAGGGGTTTGGATAATGTGTGCTTCCCTCTTGTTCACTCGTTTCTAGCGTGCGTATTGGTAATGATTAATCAGGTATCTTTATTACTTTCCTATTGATAAAACTTCATGACCAAGTCACCTCATAAAAGAAAGCATTTAATTTGAGGCTTCTCGTTTGAGAAGGTTAGAATTCATGATGGCATCAGGGACAACTGGGGGCTCACATCTTGATCCCCAAGTAGGAGATGGGTAGTGGTAGGGAATGGCACAAATCTTTTGAACCCTTAAAGTCTGACTCCAGCAACACTCCTTCTCCTACAAGGCCACCCTTGTATCATTCCCAAACAACCACACCAACTGGGGTCCCAAATATTTTAACTTGGGGGCCTACAGGGACTTTCTTATTCCAACCACTACAATGTGTAGTATCTTGCATTGTTCCTAGACTTCTTTCAAGTTGGAGATACTCTGAAAGCTGGGAGTTATGTGTGTGTGTGTGTGTATACATATACACATATACATATATATGTTTTTCAAGACAGGGTTTCTCTGTTGCTTTGGTGCCTGTCCTGGAACCAGTTCTTGTAGACCAGGCTGGCCTCAAATTCACAGAGATCCACCTGCCTCTGCCTCCTGAGTGCTGGGATTAAAGGCATGCACCACCACTGCCCAGCTGGGTGTGGTATATTTTTAAATTGCAATAAATACACATATCAAAATATCATTTTAACCATTTTTAAATGTAATTAGGGAGTTGACTAGATGGTGGTTGTGTGATCACCATCGCTAACATCCATCTCCACATCCCCCTCCCTTCCTCACCCCCTCTCCTCCCTCTCCCCTGGAAGCACCATTCTGCTTTCTTTCTCTGCCTCACAGATGTAGAACTATGTGCCACTTTTTTCTTTCATGTCTTACTTAGTTTACTTAGCATCATGCTTTTTCAACTTTAGTTTACATTTTTTGTGTTCACTGTGTGTGCTAAACAGAACATAACGGATTCATGTGAAGCAGGAGCGTGGTGGCGGGGGGAGATGACCTCTGTCATGTTTCACGACAAGCACTTCAAGGTTTGCACCCAAGTGTTTGATGTCCTAAGACACTATGGATGGTAGACACACCCCAACCTCTCAGTTGAAACAAAAAAAAGCTGTGGCCCTTATTTTCCATTTCCAACCTCTTAAGCATTTGGTGATTGTCATCTAGAAAAAAAGCGTTAAGTAAAGTCATATTTGAAATGTTTCCAGGCCTGACTTGGTCTAAGTGCTGTCTGTGCAGTGGAGGAAGAGTGGACTCTCACTTCTCATGAGGCAGGAAGCAAACACCAAGAGCCCAGTCACCCCTGGAGTCTTGTAAACTTAAGTTCTCCTTTCAGCTTTGCTCAGCTAAGGGCCCCACAGCAAGAAGAGGAACTTCTGTGTTCTCTCAAGTGTACTTTTCCTGAGCCTGGTGTATTCCGTACTTATCCTGGCCTGATGCAGAATCCAACAGTTCTGTTCCGTGGCTGGGAAGGGCCTTACGCAGCTTGGGTTCCCACCCAAAGGCAGAGTGGGTTTTACTTAGGGAGATGGTCGCCAGTTATTTTAGGAAGCCTGGCTGAGTATGTCATATGCTAGAGCAAGGGTTCGTGTGCCTGGCTTGGAGTGACAGGTTGTGGGCCTTTTTTTCTTTTGTAATAGGAAAACTCAGTGAGGTCATTTTCATTATCTGTAGTCAGAAGTCTAGGGGCTGGCAAGATGGTTCAGTAGGTAAGGCTGCTTGCAGCCACCCCTGAAAACCCAAGTTAGGCTCCTGGGACTCAGACGGTGGAAGAAGAGAACCAACTTAACGCAAGTCGTCTTCTGACCTCTTCATGTGTGTGCACTAGAATGCTTGTGCACACACACACACACACACACACACAATCAGCAAACAAAATACAGTAATTAAGTAACTAATATATATTGAGGGGTGAGAACAAGCCAACAGTGACACAGTTCCTGGGCTCGAGTGCTTCGAGGAGTAGGGTGTGGCTGTGAATTGGCATAAGAACTGTCAAACACATGAATAGGAACCATGGTTCTCACAGTCTCAGCTGGGTCCACGGAGGGCAGGACCCCTGAGATTTGGCGAGAAACCCAAATTCTCACCCCATAACTGCTGAAGTGGAAAGAGCAAGGCAAGGTTCAATGACTCGCATTCTGACCAATGCTCAGGGGATACAGGTGCAGGTGAAAAACTGAGGCCTACAGAGCTCAGTTGTGATCTGTGGGAGCAGAAGTCAGCGGGCACATCGGATTCTGTACGTAGATTCTTAGGCTAACTGTAATGTCTATGTTATCTCAATTTACAGGTTTTTGGAAGTAGTTTTGTGCTTGTCTTATTTTAAGAATGGTTTGAAGCTAAACAATCGTAGTGGCATTTCATTTGTATTTTAATAAATTAGGCTTGTGTGAATATCAGAGAGTAAAACAGCCCCACTGATCAGCCTTACAGACTAGGCAGTGGTAACACACACCTTGAATCCTAGTAGCCACACTAGTTGCCATAGAAACTGGGCAGTGCCTGCCTTTAATCCTAGTCCTAGAGAGGATTATAAAACGGGAGGAAACAGTTCTCAGTGACAGTCCCATTCTGAGATTCCTGGAGGCAGGATCGCCATTTCAGACTGAGGTCAAGATAAGAGTCAGTGGCTGACTGCTTTGCTTTTTGGATCTTCAGGCTGAACCCCAATTTCTCTCTCTGAGCTTTTATTAATCATGTATCAAACGACAGACTTTGAAATGCTTATATGGTAATGGTTATAAGTATGACTAAAAGTACAGAGTGAGTCTCCTTCTTTCATGTAAAGATGTTCCACAGATTTATATTGAGGCCAGACAAGGCAGACCAGTATGAGGAATAGGTTTCCAAGAGCCAGTCAAAGTGTTAAGGACAGCCCCTGCTCCTACTGTTAGGAGTCTCACAACTCACAAGTAGACCAAGCTACACAACTGGCATACACATACACATACATATACGTACATATGTATACAGAGAGAGAAAGAGAGAGAGAGAGAGAGAGCGCCTAGGTCCTATTCCATGCAGGCTCCCTGCTTGTTGATTCAGACTTTGTGAGTTCCTATGTGCCAGGTTAGTTGTTTCTGTGGGTTTTCTTATTATGCCCTTGACCCCTCTGGCTCCTAACATCCTTCCTCCCTCTCTTCAGTAGGATTCTCTGAGCTTGGCCTAATGTTTGGCTGTGGGTCTGCATCTGTTTCCATCAGTTGCTGGATGAAGATTCTCTAATGACAATTGGGGTAGTCACCAATCTGATCACAGGGGATGATCAATTCAGGCTATGTATCCACTATTGCTAAGAGTCTCAGCTCTTGTCATCCTTGTAGATTCATGGGAGTTTCCCTTGCATCAGGGATCTACCTGATTCCTAAATTCCACCCTATCAAGACATCTTTCATTGTTCTCTCTTCATCCACCTTTCAATCCAATTCCTCATGTTCCCATCCCCATCCGCCCCCAGTGTACCCAGTAGGTCTCTTCCATTTCCCTTTCCCAGGGAAATCCACGCATTTCCCCTTTGGGTTCTTTTTGTTACCGAGCCTCTCTGGGGCTATGGATTGTAACCTGGCTATTCTTTACTTTACAGCTAATATCCACTTACGAGTGAGTACATACCATGTATATCTCCTGGATCTGAGTTATCTCACTCAGGATGTTTTTTTTTCTAGTTCCATCCATTTTCCCACACATGTCATAATGCTATAGTTTTTAACAGCTGAGTAATACTCCATTGTGTAAATGTACCACATTTTCTTCTGAGATACCATCTTAGACCTGTTAGAATGACTAAGATTAAAAACACTGATGACAACTTGCGTTGGAGAGGATGTGGAGTAAGTGGAGCACTCATCCATTGCTGGTGGGAGTACAAATTTGTACAGCCACTTTGGAAATCAGTATAACAGTTCCTCAGAAAACTGGGAATCAACCTACCCTAAGACCCAGCTGTAGCACTCTTGGCCATGTACTCAAAAGATGCTCAATCATATCACAAGGACATTTTTCTCAGGTGTGCTCATAGCAGCTTTATTCATAATAGCCAGAACCTGGAAACAATCTAGATGTCCTTCAGCTGAAGAATGGATAAAGACAAATCTTTATAAAGTAAATATATGAGCTCAGAATGTGTCAGTTTGTTTAACACTGCTAGCTCTTGGCAGTTTACAAAACGTTGCTGGCCTTGTTTTTCTCTTCTGTATAGGAGAGAAGCGTCACTCAGGATAGTTTTGAAACTTAGAAATAGAATACTTAGTGAATCCACCCATAGTATATTCTAATACTAGGACATTTCCTGCCTGCTGTGTTTGTCAGATAATTGTCTCAGAAAGGGTGATTCCTGATCTAAACAGGATTCTCCATCTATTCTGGGATGAAAATCTCGTGAATCCCAAATCTCGAAGAAACAAAAACAAAAACTCTAAAGACAAAACAAGAAAACACATAATTTTATGTTCAGTGCAAGGATTATAAGGACAAAAAAGGGACATGGCGCCATCTACTGGCTTTCTTCTAGTGTAGGATGACAATGTTTTCATACCAGTGTCTTGGATAACCAGCAATGAATAAGGAAGGTTAGTATATGTAAATGAAGACCGTTCCTTCATTTTTCCCATCGCCCAGACCCAAATAATCACAAAGAAACTATATTATTTACAACACTGCTTAGTCAACAGCTCAGGTGTCTTCCTAGCTAGCTCTTATATCTTAAATTAACCCATTTCTATTATTTTATATTTTACCATCAGGCTCATGGTTTGCTACCTCTTGCTTCTTGGGTGGCTACATGGCATCTCCCCAACTCCACCTTCTTTCCTCTTCTATCTCTGTCTTGCTTGTTCTGCCCTGCCATAGATCAAAGTAACTTCTTTATTAACCATTGTTAATAAAACATATTCACATCACACAGAGGGGAATTCCACATCAAGTGTAAGTGTATTTAAGTATATTATTTCAAATTTAAGTATATTATTTCAAATTTTATAATGGCTTCGTATAAGAATGCCCTGTTTTTAGAATCTGTTACTATAGTACATTTGTCACAGAGGCAATTACCATGATGTTGTTATTAACTGGGCTCATTTTTTTCTGATTTCACTAGATTATTAGGTATTAGTCAGTGTTCTCCAGAATAATAGAATAAATTGGAAGCATATATGCATGTGTGCACATGTGTATACACATGTATGCATGTGTGTAGCTGTGTGTATAAATGAGTATTCATTTATAAATGTGTTTTCACTTCTTCTCTTCTGGGCAGTGGTGGATGTTCTAGAATCTAGACTCCAGAATCTTCAGATCCATTGAATGAAAACATTTTATCACTTTATTACTTAAGCAAGCGGTGTTGCTCTAGATTTTGAAATTGGAATAAAGATAGATGTGAATGAGATGTCATAGATAGAAATAGAGGAAAATGGAACTATTTGCGTGTTGAACAGAATTCACAGGAAATAGGAGACAGGGCAAGAGATATAAATAATTAAACATCCCGGGTCTAGGCATGGACTAGATGATCATTGTCTCAGCTCAGGTCCTTGCTCCTCCAGGATTTGGCTTGTGAAAACCTCAGAAACAGCTATCGCACGGTCACCATCCCACTGTACACACTGTTCTGTGTAGAAGGCTGATGGCTCCTTTTATAATGGGTGCTTTCAGGGCCAAAGCCATGGTTCTGGCAGCAACGGTAGGCTCTGCCATTTATTCCATGTGCCAGTTATTGTGAGTAATGGTGAAAGTAGAGATGCGTAGTGGTGGAAAAAAATACAGAGAGAGAAATTTTATTCAGTGTGAACCCATTGGGAGAAGAAACCAATAAAGGGGTCCATCTTCCGGATCCCAACCTGAATTTCATATTTTAAACAGAAAAAGTTGAGCAAGGACCAAGACTGAATAATTAAGCAACCTTGTTCTAGATGCAGACTCAATGATCATTGTTTCAGCCCAGAACCTGCTCTTCGGTCCTCCCAGATAGGTATTTAGAAATAAGAAATTCCCATAGAAGTATGAGTGACCTCACGTGGAGCAGAAAACAGTCTTGACAGCATATCTGAATTCTATAGGTTGTGAACATGGGAAAAGGAGTTTTTATATTTCTAAAAAATATTTTTTAAATTAAAATACAATTAACATGGTTTACCTCCATCCATTTTCTTCCCCAACTCTTCCCATAAACCTTCTCCTCACTCACTCTCAAACTCATGACCTCTATTTTTTAAAAAATGATTGTTATATATGCATATAAATGTATGGCTAAATAATCCTAAGTATATAAGTAAAGCCTGTTCAGTCCATATAATGTTACTTATGTGTCTGAGTTCAGAGCTGAGCATTTGGGATTGGAGAATGGATTTTTCGCTCTTCCCTGGGGAAGGCTGTTTCTCCCACGCTCACCATTGTCTAGTTGCCTGTTTCTTTGAGGATGACAGCAATGGCTATGCTAGTGCAAAAGGGAGTGGGGCTTCTCATGGGCCTCCACCTTAAGAGTTTTCAGTTTGATTTTTTTGTCGTAGGAGATTGCCCTCAGGGTCTTATACATATCAGATAAGCAGTTTACCACTGAGTTGCACACCTAGAACCATTATTTCATTCCAGTAAATTAGCTGTGTATTTGTATTCAAAAGTAGATATCTGGACTGGGTGGTGGTGGCACACACCTTTAATCCCAACACTCAGGAGGCAGAGGCAGGGGGATCTCTGTGAGTTTAAGGCCAGCCTGGTCTACAAGAGGTAGCTCCAGGACAGGCTCCAAAGCTACACAGAAACCCTGTCTTAAAAAACCAAAAGAAGAGTATACACACACACACACACACACACACACACACACACATATATATGTATATGTATATACACAGACACACACACATGTGAATGAGATAGCTCATGTTTATAATCTTATTGGTCACTCGGGAATCTGAAGCAACAGATCTACTAACTACACTTGGAGGCTAGCTCTGGCTACACAGTGAGTTCCCAACCAACTCGGGCTACAAAGAGTGAGACCTCATTTCAAATCATGCAAGAAAACAAGCCGTGCATTAAAACCTAATGAGTCAACCAGCAAGGATTCTCTTTGGTTTACAGTAAAATGACTGGTTTGCGTGACTTTAAGCATCTATTTTGCAGAAAGAGAGACAGCACAGGAAAAGATGCTAATCTTGCGTGTCATGAGACCCAAAGCTCCAACTAATTGAATAATTAATTGATCACGCTTTTACGAGATCTGGGACTTGGTTATTTTAAACCTCTCTTGCCTTCTCACTTGAAACCTTGCTTCTTGTCGATGCGGGGAGGAGGGATGTGAAAATCTCTTACAGTTCTTTGCCTTTCTCTTCAGAATCTATATGCTCTTTCGGAGAAGCTAGGCTGGAAGCACCACGGCTTGGGAAATCCAGATTTTAAAGAGGACTATGGGGTTGGCCCGGGGAGGCCACCAAAACTCTCGTCCCTGTCTAAAGAAATCTGTGATCTACCAAAGCAGTGGCCAGCTTTTCAGGAGGCCCTGGCCAGAGAGGGCGGGAAGGGGCGGGGAGTGTTGGCCACGATTCTGCCCACTCCAGTCCGAGCCGAGGCGTGGGGCAGGAGAGATCCGAGGGTCGGGAGACCTCGCTGTGGCATCCAGCCTCCGCCGGACCTGAGGGTCCAAAGCGGAAAGCCGTGCCCGGAGCCCCGGGAGCCGCCGCGCCCATGGGCCCCGCTGGTCGGGCAGGGAGCGCCGCTGGCTGCGTCTCTGCGGGCTCGTGGGTCCCGGGCGCGCCGCGGCGGCAGGAGCAGCGCTAGCGGGGCTTGGGGCGCAGGGCTGGGCGGGCGCGGTGCTGAGGCCCCGGGATCGCGGGGACATGTGGCGTCCCTCGCCCCGCGTGGGGCCGGTGCGGGGAGCCTCCGCACCGTGGTGCCCAGGCCTCGAGGCTCCGGGCCCAGCCTGTGGGACACAGAGCAGAATCTGGGGCTCATTGTGATTGGGTAAGTTCGCCATCCGAGTCGGATGCAATGAGTTTTAGATCATGGCTTCTTTTTTTTTTCCTGAGAAGTGCGTGGTGTTTTCCTCGGCCGGCAAAGGCGAAATCCACCCGGTCTGTGCGTTCTTTCCGGCTTTCATTCATGAAATTGTGCCGCGCTGACATCAGCAGGCCTTCCCAAATGACGTTACTTCTTTGCTTCTCCAAGAAGCAATTAGGGTTGCTTCTTGGGCTTCGAGGGACCACCCTTTCGTGTGTTTGTTACAGAATCTAAAATCAGATCCTTGTTGGCTTTAATTAGTGGGGTGGAGCGCTTGCTTAGTATGCATGAGGCCCTGTGCTCAACCTCACATTAAAAAAAATAACAACACTGAAAACTTCACTATTCTACATTTTGATGTAGAGATTGTACTTATACTCATTTCAAACACTCCTCTCAAATGGTGTTTTGAACACTGTGAGGACTGTTAACATTTGAATTTCCACAGGACAGTTCCACCCAGCTTTGCAAGTTATCAAAAAATCAACCTTAAAAAAATAAATAAAAAGAGAGGAAGTCAAATCTCTGGATGAAGTACTGAAGAGCTAACTAGCTATTCAGCCCTAACTTCGATGTGCCCACAAGTTAGTTAGTGCATTGTGCTTCCATTCAGTCCACCTCGAGGGAGCCCACCCTTTGGTTTCAAATGTAGATGCAACAAAACTGTTACTATCTCTAAAATGTAGGCTTCAGGAAAGAAGTAACATAAGATTATCAAATGTCTATATATTAGATATCATAATAGGTTTTTAAATAGTTACAGCATAGGATATGTCCCGTAAGTTTGCATGGCTTTTTTTGTTTTGTTTTGTTTTGTTTTGTTTTTTTAGGCTGAGTAGATTATAGAGGAGTTAGCAGTTTACTGGGGAGTAAGCTGTTTAAACTATGCTTGGAATGACAGATCAGCGTTTGGCTAGAGAGAACGTTTGGCTAGAGAGAAACATAATAATAACATAATGTAAGAAACAAAGACCCTTTGTGGCTGTGTTTGGAATTCATGTTAGTACCTTATGCTCCCTGAAAGCGTTCATGTTAACCATCCTACGGTGAGGTCACTCCCATCTTCTCCACAGCTTTGGAGTCAAGGCTTCTAGGGAGGATGGCTGCTGTGTTGTCAGTTTACAGAAGTGGGTGTTGAGCTCAAGTGTCAGCAGCGGGTCCACCGTGAAGACGGTGTCAGGAAAGACTAACATTAAAGTCATCTATGACACCAAAGTTTTAAAGTTTCTGATGGCATGTTAGCTCACATCTAAATTATACTCCTTAAGGCTCCAAATACATCTACTTGACGCAATATTGGTTGATCTTGAAATAGCTGGTTTGTAAGAATTTCTATGATTACCTAAGAGTTGAATCACAATGTGAGTGATTTTAAAGATGATTTAGAAACAGCTGAACAGGGCCAATAAAAAGTGGCTTATTAGCATAAGAACTGGACAGTATGGCTCAGTGGCAGAGCACCTGCCTCAAAGAGAGAGTCTCTGGGTTCAAGTCCAGCAGTACCAGAATAAAGAAAAGTGTAAAACCTTGCACTGTCCTTTTCTCTGTTCCCCTTTAACATCTTTGTCTGAGAATTATTTAACTGTATCTATGAGACATAAGTAGAAGAAATGGAAAATAACACAATTCTGTTAATCATTGCTGTACAAAAAAACATCAGTGGTAGGTAGATGACCTTGACTAACCTCTGCAGACAGTGTTAATTTTTACGAGAACCCCCTTTGTGAGAGAGGACGATAAGTGTGTAGGGAAAGGCAGGGTGTTTTCCATGTATATTAAAAATACAAATGTTAAAAGGTAGGTACCATTTTTAATTAGAAGCAAAGCCAGCTTTTGTTTCTAAAGCACACTGAGTGGTGTCTTTCTCTCAAACTCTGAAAGCTGGAGTCTACTTCCTCCATCTTCAGGTAATATGTGTTTTATTTCTATGGACATTCATGATTCCTACTAACAAGCAAAAATGGTTCTCTGCTACCCATGCAGACGATGTTTTGATGAGGAGGAAACAAATATTCCGGGAGGTTCATTGAGAAGGCCTTTTAATGATTAACATGAACTGTACCAGGTTGGTTTAATAGTTTACCTAGATTTTAGATGTTCTAATTTTCCGTTCAACTTTAACATTTCAGAACCCTTTAAAATGCAGAATGCATACCAGACAACAACACAGCTCATACTCCACCTGCTAAGCCCTAGGCACTGGAAAAGAACAGTATCAGAAGTACGGCCAACTATTCAGGCAACTTTGTGTTTTCTGACTTCACTGCAAACAGTTGTTAACTATGTTTTCAGATCACTTAAATATTTATGTAGGTTATTGGCAACTTTGATTCTAAGGAAAAATGAAAATAAGGAGTTGCTAGGCCTCAGCGGCAAGGGGAGAGGGCTGACTCGATAACAGGGACATTGTAAGTCAATGAAGGGCACATGTGACCCTGTTGGAGCCTGGTCCTACTTCTTTGGCTTCCTTTCTTTCCAGAAGGGGTCTTTCGGAAGGACTCAGGAAGCACAGCTCCGCCAAGAGCAAAGATCCTCTACCCACAAATTTTACCAGAAACGTGCAGAAAGCCATTGACAAATATGCCAGGTAAGACGTAACCATGTTAAATGCTGCTGGTGTCCCAGGCAAAAACGTGCATCATAAATATGGGGGAGGGCATTGGCAATACAGATACATTACCAAGTGATTGTTAAACCATGTTGCTGTGAACTTGGCCAATACATTTACGAGAACAGAGAGGAAATGAGCCTAGAGAAGTCAAGCCCGTGCAGAATGTGGGCACTTCCCAGCTCACATGTCTGTCATCTGTGCTCCTTCCTGCAGTGAGTCCTCCTCCTCCTTTTCATCCAGTGGGAGCCGCACGCCCACGGAGGCCCACAGTTCATGGCCTGGCTCTTCCACACAGAGTTCCACCACTGGACTGTCCACGGAGAGGAGCTCCGTTTCTTCTTGGAGAGATGATGTATGTCTTTTTTATAATTTCAATAACCTGTGGGGATGGTTTATGGGGAATAACCTTCTAGTAATTTATTTATTTGTGTGTGTGTGTCAGGGATGGTTCGGTGGATATACACTCAACTGTGATGCCCATTCAGAGGTCAGAGGTCAACTTTGAATATCTTCTTCTATCATTCTCTGCGTTTTTTTATCCCCTTAGACAGGGTCTCTCACAGATCCTGGAATTAGCCCAGGGATCAGCCTCTCTCTACCCTGCCCCTGGCCTGAAATTACAGGTACAGGCTCCCACACCTAGCTTTCACTTGTGTGCTAAGGATCCAAACCAGGTCCTCACTTTACATGATGAGCTACCTCCCCAGCCCTAAGAATTCCTTTTCTGTGTTCAAAAAGAATCTATTTACAGTTATCTCATCAGTATTAAGTATATCATACATATCACATATATGTACATTTATACTGTTATATGTGAAAGTATCAAGATGTCAAAATATAGAGAAAAATAAATTTTCTGATTAGCTCATAGTCCATTGTCTTAGCTGTTGTTTATTTTTTCCCCATGCTACAACCCTGCCTGCCATTGTACTTGTGGCTAGAAACTTGAGATAAAGCCTTGATAGCTAACACAAGTAAGAGAAGGTTTGGGAAAGCAAAGACTATGACATAACTCCATGGTTACAAAGACCCTGACACCCCACACGTACCCTCCACTCAGTCAGATATTTCACTTTTGCCTTCTAACCTGGAATAAGCCATCAACCTTAACTTACTTTGGGTATTTTGTGACTGTGGGATTCTCAGATAGGTGAGTTAGTCAGCTACTGTTCTGGTTTTCCTAAGATTTGCAGAATCCTTAGTCTCCTTTGTCCTTCCCTCAACCCCATCCCTGGGGAGGATGGCTATGTAAAGATGTGTATCTGTATCTATGAGGACTCTTAAATGACTCTCATAACTGATAACTTTATTTAACAGTTAATGAATGAGACTCTTAATATAGGATGTCATTGATCAAAAAAGTGAACGCTGGTATACCAGTCTATCTGGCTACAGAGTTCACAATTTTACCTTGTTTTACTCCTTCTTATTCAGTGGTCTTCAATTTATAAATATTGACTATGAAGCCCATGTTCTATGACTTTTAGTGTGGTATTGGTGTGATGAGATCAAACCCTTCAGAGTAATGTGGTCACAAACTAATGGGGTATTTAAATATATGCTTCTGTTTCAGGAATTTGACAAAGTCAATGCTCAGAAAGTCCAGCAGCTGTTTTGGGAGGTCGAGGAAATGCTATTTGAAGGGAAAGTGAGCCCCCAGACCCAGAATCTTCTGGCCGAATGCAGCCAGTGGGCAAGGAGATCCCTCCATCTCAGGTACAGAGAGATGGGGGTTTGATCAGCACACAATCGATTTCCGTTTATTCAGCCAACATAGTGTGGCTGAGTGTGTTTACCCAGTCAGAGTATTTCTCTGGAACATAGTCCTTTCTTGACAAGTTACATCCTTTATAACAGGTCCCAAGGAAACCTTGACAATGGTGGGGTCGCATGCCTGTAATTTGTCAGAAGCAAATCCTGGTCATTCTCAGAAAGATGTCATATCCATAGCAGGTGCAAGAGTCCGAGGAGGGACCCTTTATCTCCCCATTCACTCTGTGTGAGTGGCAGGCATCTGTCATCACTGAGCCCATGAGCACAGGGAGGGGAGGTGGGTGATCGTGGTGGTGCTCCAGAGACCGGGTGATCATTTGCTGAGAAACGGGCTAGACGGTCCTATTCTCGCTCTATTTTCTTCATATCAGGGGGACATTTATTAAGATTTTTTTATAAACAAGATGGAAAAATGTAGATTTGTTGGAGCAGAAGCATTGCTTTCTTCAACCATCTTTGCTACTTAGGAGGAAATCCGTTTTAGTGTTCTCGAGCTCTGAGCTGAGGAGAATAAATTAGAATACTAACATGACCTGATTAGCTTGTCAAGGGAATTTAAGAAATTGTCTTAGCTAGGTGTGGTGATGCATGCCTATAATCCTGGTGTTTAGGAGGCTGACAGAGGCGTTGTGAGTTGGAAGCCAGCCGGGGATACATATAAGCCATGCGTATATGTTTATGTCTTTTTATCCACTGGGCCTATGCAAATTACCACCTGTAGCAAGTTTCCCTGTGCCCCTCTTTGCCCTAGAAGCTCAGGTCAGACACTCCTGTGAGGTAAGTATGATTCCGATTTGCACCTGAAAAACCAATAAATAAAATAAGTGGCAAAGGAGCTGGACACCTCTGCTCACAGTCTCTGTCTGGACTCTGAGAGAACCATCCTGTCCTCTTTAAGCCTGAGCTTTTTCTACGACACCATGGTGACTCTGTTGACCTAGTGCACGCTCCACCGCATCCCGTGTGTCTTTCAGAAGCAGCATTGGATCCTGTTTAAAATTATGAAACATTTTTCCTTTGTCTGAGAAAAGGAAATCCGCAGCTTCTTAGCTTTTCTTCCCTTGCAGGGTGTTAGGAAGACAACTCATCCCGCCCAGTGATGAAGGTTTTCGACACTTCCAGGGGAACCTGCCGAGTTCTGCTACCTACGAACCCTTGCCTCCTGTTTCTGACCACATCAGCAGTATCAGAGAGTAAGTGTGTGTGTGTGTATCTTACATTCATACATACATATCATATTATTATCATTTTTGTAGCCAGCATGATAGTGCACACATTTGATCTGAGAACTTGAGAGGTACAAGCAGAAGGAAAAAGGAATTTTCAGCTATTTTCCAAACTTGAGGCAAACTTGGGGCAAGCCTGGGCTACACGAGACTCTGTCTCAAAAAACTTAACCCCAAAATATTTGTTAACTTTATCGTAGTTCTCCTTTCCATGTTTAACTCATCCATGGGTCTTGTCTTCAACTAATTTGCATGCAGATCCAGAATAGTTGGGGACAATGTTTTTCATGAGATGGTTCTGATCCTAGATTGATGCTTGCCTTTAGACGTGTTTGTGTGTGCACACATGCAAAATTCCAGTGCTGGGGAGGTGGAGGCAGGCGAATTCTTAGAGCTCACTGGCCATGCAGCTTATTCTTCTAGGCAAGCTTTAGGCTAATGCCAGAACCCATATCAAGATACACAGTGGACGTATCTTGAACTAAGATCCAAGATTATCCTCTGGCTTCCACATTCAAACACACACATGCACAGACACACATACACACACACATCTATTTGCATAGACATGAAAACACATGCACACACAGATTCAGAAAATGGCTTTGTCAAATGTAATATTTGGTGTTGTTTCAGGGATTGTATATCTTTGAAGATAACTTACAAGTCTATCACTGTCATGCAAGTGTTATATCCTTTTGTTCTACAAACTCTCATGTGCAATGTTTTTGCTCCTAGGCTGTGTATCTCTGGCTCTCAGATAGTCCCCGAGGCACTCTCAGCCCCTCCCCTGACAGATCCTGATGGCACCGAGCTGACTGACCCTACGTCATGCTCATCCCTGAAAGAAGAGGTGTACCACATGGATGGAAGCATCGAAGAATATTTTGCTTTTGACAGAAAACAGGAGTAAATTGAATTTTATTTGGCATACTTCATAGTATAATACCAATAGTATCAATTCACCATATGCTTTTAATATTTTGTGCATTTGTTACTTATGAAAGATTCCTATTCTTTTGAAAGACATATCCAAAGGTTTTGGATCCTAGCAGGGCATGGAAACGCTAGAGCAGGGCATTACTTTCTTCTTGACACTGTGGTGGATGGAAAGCCAGGGCTTTGTCTAGCATGCTAGTGGCAGTGGGCAAGGCATTGAGCCTCATGCCTTGGGACTCAGGTTCCTTACACTTAGTTTGCTGGGGGATAGAGAGGAAGTTCCATTATTGATGCTAAATAAATATTTTCTTTTAAACAACAGTGACATAGCATAAAAATTTGCCGCATGATTGAAAAGCAATACATTAAAAAGTAACTGGGTACTGAAGGAAGTCCTAGCAAATATAAGAAGTCACAGTAAGGGTCCTTGCTGACCACCAGGGCTTTATAATAGAAACCTATAGGAAAGCCAGAAAATTCATCAAGAGAGAAATTAGATAGATACTCCCGAATTGTCAGTCCATCTCAAGACAAATGGAGATGGGAACACAGCACAGCAAAACTGATGGCCCCCAAGAACAGCAGCTCAAAAAGAGGGTGTTGTAATGCTAAATGCTAATGTTTAGAAATAAGGGGCTGGAGCTGGTGAGAGGGATTACGGGGTAAAGAGTTCGCTGTGCAAATCTAATGAACTGAGTTTGATCCCTGGATCCTGTAGTGGAAGAAGAGAGCCTACCCCTGTTAAGCTGCCTCCTGACTTCCACAGAGATGCCATGAGACACATGCCCTGGCACACATGCCCACACAGTGCACATTATGTAGTCACACAGTAAGAAGACATAGCGATGAAGAGAGACCTTCAGTACGCTAATTTCACACAGGAAAAAATAGAAGAAGCCAAGCCTCCAGATAGTTAAGGAAATAACAAAGATCGGAGTAGAAATAAAAAAAATCAATTTAAGATAAAAAGAATAAAATATCAGTGAATTTGTCATTTTCCCACTCTGTTTTGTCTTTCCCAGTTCTATTTACTATTAATTGACAAATTAAAATTGTGTATTTTAAAAATAACAATGGGATGTTTACAAGGAACATGTCATACAGGATAGATGGTGATAGATATATAGAAATAGGCAGATAGGCAAATAGATAGATAATACATAGATAGGTGGATAAATAGATAATAGGTAGATAGATAGATAGATAGATAGATAGATAGATAGATAGATAGATAGATAATAGATAGATAGCTGGTTAGCTGATAGGAAGATAGATAATAGATAGATAATAGGTTGATAGATGATAGGTAGATAGATGATAGATAATAGATAGATAGATAGAGAAATAGATAGCTGATAGGTAGATAAATAATAAATAGACAGATAATAGATAGGTAAATAGATGATAGGTAGATAGATGATAGATTAAAAACACGTAAATAATTACTTCATCTTAACCATGGCTATTCTAGTAATTAGAGTGGTTTTCATCCTTAGTGGAGATGAGCATCTGGAACAAAACCCAACACTCCGTCACAGGAAGTGGCATCGACACGGGCTTCCTCCCATCTCCCCTCATGACTGCATCAGAGATGCTGTGGCAGCAGAAGTGTTCGATCATGTTTGGACCAATGTGGTAGAGATACTGGAGGATCTCATTAGGAAAACCTGGGAATCAGCACTCACAGGTACTTATTTACTGAGTTTGGCCTCCTGGACCATCCCACGACAGCTCTCATGCCCCACCGTGTGTTTGGGCTGGACCTAAAACATGACTGAAACAAGAAGTGACCATTCTGCCTTCTACACGGGCAATCTCTGAGCACATAAAAGGGACATCATCATTCTGGAGAATCTTCTTTGTTCCACTATATACTCTGTTTTGTTCACTGGAGTCTGCCCTCTGCCGCAGGGCTGTTTGATCAATCAGCCTCTGCAGCGTAAACTCAAAACTCAGGACATTCATTCCGTGTTGATTTTTCTGTTGACACAGGCGAAAGAAAGCATCAAGGGAAACTGAAAGCAGCGGAAAATAGAACTCCACACATGCTTGTGTCTCGTCTCAGCACTGACGTTTCCAGCGTCCCCCCATCCCGAAGCTCTGAAACTCTCCACACGTCCTTGGCCTCCCACTTTAATCCACCCCAGGTACTGACAGCCTGTGTCTCTGCTCCTTCATTTTCATGCCTTTTGCATCTGTGTGAGAGGAGCGTCATTTTCTTCACTGCTCTCTCTCATGAACCTTACCCCTGCCTGTCTTTGAGGACACTGGAGAGCTCACACCACTGTTTGATGGTGTCTTAAACAGGGAAAAAAAATCACTTAAGACAGCAAAGGGTGCCCCCAAAGGGTAGAAAATAGCTTTTTGGTAAAGTATTTGTATATTTGTTAATGAGATTAAAATGTAGTATGGTTGTTTCATGGTGTCTAAGAGAACCACAACATATTTTAGTGAACACCCAAGCTTTGTTTGGAGATACGGAATATTTTCTACATTTTAGGAGACAAAAAAAATCAAAAGCAAAATATTTTTCCCTAAATATTTAGCTGTTACAAGTGATCCCCATCGCTTATACTAAAGTAACAAACATATTAATGACTATTCACAGGGGTCATGAACCCTCATTGTTTATGTTACATGTACCCCATTATTTATATTTATACTGTTTATAGTACATGTACCCTATTAGATGTTCTGGGGAAGATAAATGGTTGAATGAAACTAGTCACTAATCCATTGAAGCAAAACTACAACCCAGGGTCAGATACCAAACATTCTGTGAAGGACGGGGAAGGAAAGAAGAAAGCGAGGAAGGGGAGGGAGGGTGGAAATTAAAGACTTGAGGAGAGAAGTGTGTGTCTTGATTAGAGATGGAGGGTTGAGTTTTTTGTAGGTGACACCTGAGCAGGGATGTGAAGAGATGAGTGGGGTTTGGGTTAGGCCAATTCAGACCCGGTAGAGTTGTGTGTCAGTGAAAACCGATGTATCCGAGACCAGCATTTGGACTGAGTGTTTAAATGACAGAACTGGAAACCACAGGGCACTGGAGCAAACTCAGGGGATTTAAAGTTAAGAGACATGTGTGAGGTCTTGTTTCGGATGTTAGCTCATCTACACATCAGTCTCCATATGTGTTGAGAATAAGGATATACGGTCTAAGAGTTGTTCTCAGGCTCACAAGCTAGGAATATGAGAGAGCTCACAGCACAGACTCTGGACACAAGCCCTAAATGCAGTTCTCCATAGTTTCGTCTTTATTTAGAGATGGAGTAGCAGGTGAGGCTAGAGAAATTGATTTGTTCATGGGATTTCTTCAGGGCACCAGGAAGTCTGAACATGATGCTTGACTCAGCCCATCTGTGTTGGGGAGCAGAGTAAAAGGATCCTTTGTCGTTTGTGTGCATGAGCTACACTCCCTTCCCCTTCCCCTGCCATACACACATCCTCATATACAAGAAGAAGTGGCACAGTTGCTTGTAAAGTGGCCAAGGGTTTGTGCTTTATACTAGGGTTCACATCTGGAGCCTGACATAACGTGAGACCTTTTCTTGCAAAACCTCATTGTCATCTGTACAGTCGGAAGATCTAAGAATGAATGGAGTTCAGCCATTTACTGGTGTATTAAGTAGACACTTGGTATTGGCTTCTGTTATAATCATATACTATTTACTTATTCCACCTGATTAAATTGCTTTAAGTCATAAGTTTTATGGGGTCCAGAGGAAAAAAATTTCATGTCTTTTACAAAGTTGTGTAAGCCTAAATGATGAATAAGATTTGTTAAACTGAGAAAGAAAGAAAAAAAAAAACAAAACCAAACAAAAAACCAAAGCAACAGCAACAACAACAAAAAGTAGAGGAGAAACACGCATCTGGCTTGGAGTACATAAACTGAAAACCTTATAAGACTGAACAAAAATGGATTTTGTAGTTTGGGATGAAGCTATTTCTGCTGTGTTTGCTGTCTAGCGTAAGGCCTTTACGATAACCCTTCTTCACCTTTCCTGTTTGGAAATAACTTTTGAAGTTGCTACTTTCTTGCTACTGCTATTTGTCTCTGATATTCCTTGCTTTGTTTCATATGGATATGAATTCTATAAAGATGGCATCTAGAGTTATATTTATTTATAAAATGCTACCACTGTTACGTTTTCCCTCTCACTAGCTAATCGATGCCATTTGCTATCTGCGGATTTCCAACAGGCATCCATTGACAAAATGGCTGGCGATTGATTAATGCTATATTCTGTTTTCAGTTTTCTCAGCCCCATCGCTTTTCCAGCAACTTCTATAGTGACTTGAGTGGTGTGATGACTATTCAAGCCAAACCGCTTCAGCAGAGACCCACCTATTTTGCAGATAAAACACAGTAAGTATTAAGAAAGAATTACAGAGCATGCAAGGGCAGAAGCAGGTTATTCCAGTATCAGCCACAAAATAATCTCTGTTGTGTATTAGTTTAGAAGAGACGAGGAGAGGGAATCATCTCTTGGGCTCCATCACTATTGGATTACCAGTCTCGCCCCTCCTGCTCTTTCCTCATTGACAGAGCAATAGAGATATTCATTCTCCGGAGACTGTGTTCTGTTGCTGTGTGTTTCCTGTCTTCAGGAAACTTAGGTGTGAGTCATTAACTGGACTTTTCTTCCCCAGGAATGAGCAGGAAGACAAACCATCTGGTGGAGGGATTGGTACATCTTCACGTCACCGACTGGGCCGCATCCCAGACTCTCGGGGACCGCAGACTTCTGCCAAGAAAACACCAGTTCACAGGAGACTACCTTCAATTGCTTCAGACCCACAGAGACTGAGAACCCCCACCGTCTATAGTGATGAAATCCTGAGAGGAACCAAACTGTGAGTCTTGTTTCTTTCCTAGTAGACTGATGGCCACAAGGGCCAGGGGTGCTTGTCAGTCAGGGTAGATGAACTGGTCCGTCTAGTAAAAGGGTCCTCCATCAGATTTCACACCTTATTATATGTTGGATCATGCTGCAGGGTTGTGTGGCTCTCACTTACATTTTGTCACTAACTTGTCAGATCCTCGGGGAGGATCTCTCCTGAACACAGAGAGTCTGCACACTTCCTAGCATGGTGGTGCACTCAATAGATGCAGCTTGATATTTATTGCAGAGCACAGTCAATGTGAGTGCCATTGCTTGCCCTGGCTTCATATCTGTCTTCCTGAAATGCAGCTTGCAGTCATGAGCACTGTTATCGGAAGCAGCTGCAATCGTTAGCACCGATTGTCCCCTTCTCTTCTGTGTCCTCCGATGTTCACTTGGATGCTGCTGTGTTTTACAGGCAAACTGGCATTGACCACCTGCCCTCCTCAGCAGTTTCAACCTCCCGGAACCGGTTACCCCCAATAGGCTCCGAGGCTGTGGAGCAGAACACAGGAGCTTCCGTATCCCGCCCTGTTTCTGTAAGATGAATTCTACTATAATTGCAGCTATTTAGGTAGTCTGTGGGAAAACAGTCTTGGCACTCAGGGAAGTCAGTCCGACTGAATGTGATCTAGTTAGCTGTGTTTAACGTGCCTTCATAGTCTGCTTCTAGAAACTGAATCGCTTATGAGAGTCTAGAGAGAGTGGGAAGACTGATAAACTATTTTATGAAGGAAGCCTCACCTTGAACGAAATTAGAAAGTCCAGGCGTCAAGGACAGACTGGAAACTCTGACTGGCATAGTGAAGTCAAGAGCACAAAGGGCAAGAGGCAGGCAGCTCTTCACTTTAGTGTGGCCACATAGATCCTGTGATTTGACACAAGTTATTTCAATGGCCCCAAATGTCAGTTGTCACTTCTTTAAGGGAGGAATAGCCATTCCCGTATCAAGGAGTCCTTACAAGCATTAGATGCGCTCATAAACTTAAAATGCCTTGCACAACGTAAGAGCTTACAGAGGCCTCCACTCTACTCTGATGTAAACAACCTGTATCTGCAGAACACACAAGGGCCCCAGTTGTAGCACTGGGACCCACTCCCAAAAAGCAAGAGCTGTGCAGCTAGACTACTTAATCCTAGCATAAAGTCATCAATGCAGGCAGGTGTCACATAAACAAGTCTGTGTTTAAAAATGCACTATTACATTTCTAGCACAATTAAACATGTACAGTTCTATGTGGTTAAGGTCTCTGGACCCCATTTGCATCCTATTACACTACAGCTTTATTGAATTTCGCGGTATGAATACATACTCCACAAACAGACTCATGTTTAGATGTTTCCACAGCAGACCTTACACTTAGCAATGTGCAAATCAAAATGTTTGATGAGCGGGTGACTGAATACATGAGCAAATAATCGAGACACTTGTAGGTTTCTTTTGGTCATTATAGACATTGTGTTTGTTTGTTCTTTTAAAGAACATATCATCTTCCATTCAGTACAGGGGAAGGCATCCACAAAACCGTGTGTTCAGTGCAATGCCTGAGACCGTCGAACGGTCACCCCTTCGAGAAAGAACCATTGTCCTGGAACAGCTTTCAAGGCCCAGTACCACACACACATTCTGGGTAGGTTCTGTGTTGCCTCTGATTTCAACTTTAAATACAAACTGAAAATAGTACAGCTCACCCCATTTTTTTTTTCTCCTCACAGTCGGACACACCAAGAAAAGGCTCCCTGACTCCCATGGAATTTGTTGCTCACACTTGGATGGGGCAGAGTATTTTGACAGGTAGGCATCTTTACCACGTAAAGACAATGGCATACGCTGGGTGTGGTGACACACGTCTGCCATCTCAGTGATCAAGAGGATGAGGGAGAGGGTTGGAAAGATGGAGGTCACTCTGGGCTACACAGTGAGGATGTCAAAGAAAAAGAGGGGGAGGAGAGAGAGAGGGAGGGAGGGAAAGAGAGAGAGAGAGAGAGAGAGAGAGAGAGAGAGAGAGAGAGAAAACAAACAATGGTGCTATTTAAAAATGTCAGAAAATGGAATCGAAGATTATCTACCTCAATGTCATTGCTTTGACCACGTAGGAAGGACAGCAGGTGCATGTGGTCCATGGTTGGCCCGACCTCAGACACCATGCCAGGTTATCACCTACCAGCTGCTGAGTGCCAAGTGGCAATGGGACATATGCTCTTAATTAACCGGGACCTCACTCTCCTAAAACAAAGACTGCCTTTGGAGGGGTTGCAATCTCTTTCTCCCATTGTGTTTTCATTCCTTCTCAATTAAACCCTTATTCTGGATCCTCCCTGGAAATCTAAAGCGACAGTGCTTGAAAAAAATTAACAGAAGCTTATTAAATGTTTTGTAGTATAGGGTTTTACATAAAAGTACTTATTCTGGGCCTAGTGTGCTAGTGGCTGAGGAGGGTTCTAGTGGGGATAGGACCAGTGATGTTTTGATTCTTAAAATCTTATCCTATTTCTGTCCATGGAGGAAGTATAGCATGTGATATACAGATCTGTAAGCTCATGCATGTCCCAACCACTCTGGGCGAGGTTACTGCTTATGATGGCATGTGGGGAACAGAAAATCAAGGTGGATAAGATGGCTCAGTGGGTAAAAGTACTTCTTTCTAGGCAAGCCAGATGATTTGAGTGTAATTCCAGGAATCCATAGTGGAATTCCCAAATTGGCCCCTCACCTCTGTAAGTACACTGTGGTACATGCAGGGACACATACATCACACACATATATACACACAGACACACACACACACAGAATCTCATTATACAGTCCTGGCTGGCCTGAAACTCACTATGTAGACATGGCTAGCCTCGAACTCATAGAGATTCATCTCTCTGTGCCTCCCAAGTGCTAGAGTGAACCGCACTTAACAACAACAACAACAACAAAGCCCCCAATTTTTGATTGTTGAACATATACACATTTTAGCCTGTGCTTTAAGAACCATTTAGTCTGATTGGAAAGATGGAAAAGGCCATGAGAGAGATGAGCAGGGTTGCCTCTCTCAATAGTCAGGTGGTAAGAGTCCCAGGAAGATGGACATCACCTGGGGCCCGGAAAGAGCGTGAAGGATGCTCATGACGTTGAGCAGATGCTGCTGGTCCTGGTGGTGAGGACAACAGGACTGAAAGGATCTACTGAGCTCTCTTTGCAGGTGACCTCTGCACCTTGTCCAGTAGACGTGTCTCCTCGGTCGTTAGGTACAGAGAGGCTGAGATGAAGGGAGAACTGGGCTCTGGGTTGGCTTTAAATACAAACACCTAATCTTTCAAACCGTAAGTCAGCATCTTCTCTTACTGATGTTTAGGGTAATTATTATCATTGGCACTTAGAGGTTTTTGGCATTTTCACAGGTGTGCCCAAAGGTTCCTCAGGGCCATGTTCCTGTACTTGTAAGGGTTTCTTTTCTTTTTCTCGGGCAAGCAGGCGTCTGACTTGTTCTGTTTCCAGAACAAAGAGCACCAGGAGCTACTGTCTGAGCTTTCTGTTTGATCTATGGTTGGAAAAGAAAATAGAGATGATTGTCTCCAATAATGGGAGCATTTCTTTCATGGCTGGCACCATGGTTCAGAGATACCTTCATTCTCATCATCCTGGGCCTTAGACAGACTTCTGCAGAAAAAGTTCTTATAAATAATCCCTCAGCTGTGGGAGAATGCATCCCAGGTCCTAGGTTTTGTTGCGGGGTGGGGTGGGGAATTCTTTCTCCTTACTCAAGATTCTAGATGATAGTATTTGCATGTGACTACTTTGTAGTTTATGTAAATATGACATTAGATACGATGTTTTTATTGCTCAAAATATGGTCTGCATGGAGCAGACAGATAACCTCAGGAGGCTGAATTTTAATCTTTTAAGGTAAAAGCCTGTGTGTCTTGTGTTTCAGGTTCCCAGTATCTACCTAAATCTTACCAGAGGTCAACTCTGACTGCGAGAAAGAGGTTCCCAGTGGCATCATGATGTCACTGCTCTGGAGCTATGGACTTTCTGGAACGTGTGAAGCCTTGTCCACATCGTTTGTCACTGGGAAAGTCTAGGAACAAGTATTACCTGGTGCATCTACTCACCTCTCTGTCTGATAGCCGGAGATGGTAGGGTACCAAGAGAAACACAAGCGAATAAGTAACTTGGTTGTGAACACTTTGCTTTGCACAGAGAATGCAAGGTGAGCTCCCTAAGCCCAATGGGAAGCTTGCCTGAGGCTTCTTGGGCTCTAGAGCTCTGCTCAGAAGACCCTAGTTTGTCCCCGGATTCTCTTTCTTCATCGCTTATACTTACAGCTAGTCTTCAACACGATGATCATGTGGGTGCATTCTGTAAGAATATGCCATTGTTTAACATTTTGGTCTCATTCTCTTAATGATGCTGCCACAAACTAAATAGCAGTCATATTTGAGACTATTTGTCCATCTGAAAAATATTCTGGTTCTTCTGCTCATCGTGCTGACTTTAAAAATAATTACTGCATATGCAGTGTATGAAGTGATGGGTTTCGTGATGACAAGATTTCTCGCAACTTTGTTACCACGTGATTAGTTGCTAAGAGTTGAGAAACGTCTTGCAAGCCAATTGTGTTAAAACACAATGGTAAGCTAGTTTTCATTGTCAATTTTAGATGGTGCATTTTAAAGTATCCCATATTCAAAGCTGAATATAAGCATAATCAAAATCGTTTGCACACGGTCCTGACATTAACATTTCAATTGATGTGTTGACACCTGGGCTGGGGGAATTGGGGCAGCAGCATCCTTGCTTCCTTCCAACCTAGGCTTTGCTCTGATGTCATCTCTTCAGCAGAGCCTCCCTGAGCCCTGGCGGAAAGCAGCAGTTCCCCCACCCTCTGCCCATTCCCCTCTTTATATTCTTCAGACCATATGTCCACTTGGCTACTGGCAAGGCCCCTTTCTGGTACCTAATCCTGGCTCATTTTCATGTACACACATTCCAAGTCAGCACACGTTCTCTCTTTTTAGATTAGATATTTACACTACATCAACATAAATCTCTCTGATCTGAAATAAATCTCACATGCATGCACATGTATGTGTATACCATGTAAACATGATAAATTATTTTGGCACATTTCCTGCTGTAAGAAATGGGGAGATGTTTGGAAGCTGGCCCATCTGTGTAGGGTTGGATCCGCTCTCTACAGAGAACAACCAAGCAGAAGTGACTTCAGTTTCCCCTTCACTCCCCTCCCCCCCCACACACAACACACTTATTTACTGCATCAGGAGAGAGAACGAACACGGGTCAAGTGTCTGTCTATATTGAGCCTTCCTTTCGGATGGGCACTCTGAGTGCCACCTCCTCCGCCTAGGGAATGTGTCAAACGTTCAGTTTCTCACTGCAAACTGACCAAAGCATCTCAAGAATTATGTGAACCATTTCTCACCGTAAGCTCTGGAGGCTCTGGAGAAAATATCAGTCTTAATGCAATGACTCCCCACACAGAGGAGTGTCTGGATTAATGAGTGGCTGGAGTCCTGTCCTCCAGGCGCCTGGCTGGCTGCTCTGTGCTCCGTCATTACCGATAGGAGAACCATCCACTGTTCTCTCAGGGTCACTAGGCTCTCTCAAGGTCATTCAGCCTACTTCCCTTGAATTCCTAGGTGCCCTCCAACTGTTTCTCCCTCAATCCAAGGTTTGAAAAGGGAGGTAGCGACTAGGGCATCTAATCAGATGGTGAGTCTAAGATAAGTTACTGTCTTAGAGCCATAGGAGTGATTGAATAGTGGCCTCATCATGTTTGCCTTCAGAGGTCTGAAGTTGGAAACATATTGTTTATGTCAGCGAAGTACTGCAGGACAAAGAGAACCAGGGGCAGATTTTACCTTCTAGGCTTTTAATTGGGGAGCAAAAGCACTGCTAGAGGGTATCTAGACTCAGAGGTCTTACAGATTCTAAAAGAAACCTTCTCCTGGAATTTATTTCATGCCTGTGTGAAAGGTATTTTTTTATGGGTGAAATGAGATTTGTAAGTTAGTAAATGATGCTTGTATGAGTACGGTGCTGTTTAGACTGAAAAGGAAAAGTCGGGGAGTGCTTCTACAATATTCTACTTATGTAAGTGAGTCTTAACTTAGGCTCTCTCTGATAAAAATTGAAAACAGGAAATCACTCCTAGAAAAAAATTTCAAGTGCGGTTTAGTGACTTCATGAATTAAAATATCTTTAATTTATCCCAAGTCAAAGAAAGGGTGAAAGAATTTAAAAATAATTCAAGAAAATATAATAAAGGATATAAAAGGAAGCATGGATCTTTATGTTTGTGTTACTCTGAACTAGGATGGAGTTTCGTCACTAAGTGCGAGGTCCACTGTTAACGCCATAAGTCATTTCAGTATACTTTTATTACCATTGCTTTCTTATAACGATGGATGATTGTTCAGTAATTTTAATCATTTAATTTTTAATAAAATATAAAATGTTAAGAGTTCTCAGAATTTCATTGGAGTCATAAAAACATCCTTAAATTCCTAGTTTTATGAGTTCTGTAACTATCTTTGCCGTTTCTAACACACAGACATTTGTTCTCTCTCTGTCTCTGTCTCTCTCTCTCTCTCTCTCTCTCTCTCTCTCTCTCTCTCTCTCGTTAGAGTCTCAAGTAATCCCAGGCCGGCTTCAGATTTTCTATGCAGATGACAGTGGCTCTGAACTCCTGATCCACAGATCTAATCTCCATGGCCAAAGTACTAGAATTAGGAATGTGTGCCACTACACCCAGATTATTTAATTATTTCTAAGCAGACAGTCAATTTTCCCCAGAAATTTCAAAATAGACAGATAAATTTCAAAATAGGCAGTGGGTGAGTGAGCAAGAGCAGGAGAACGAGCATGGGAGAGAGCATGAGAACGAGAGATTGGTTTGTGAAAGTTTCTTTCATAAAAAAATACTCCAAAGAAAATTTTGTTTTAGAAGGTGACCCTTCTATGTTGTTCTCATCAGAATATATTATTTTTTCAAACAGTAAACATTTTGGTTAAATGCTTTTCCTGCTGGGCTGAATAAGACAAAGATTTTGCTCTCAGAGAATTTACATTCTAGGGGACAAGATAAGCAAGCAGTAGACAAATTGAATAGAAATGTAGGGCCAGCCAGTGATCAGAAGCACAAAGAAACAAAGAAACAGGCAAGAGAAGGCGGCCGAGCACACAGTTTCATGTGGCGCAACCATCCAAGGCTGTACTTCTAAGGTCGTACAGTCAGAGGCCCAGAGATGAGAAAAATCGACCATGGGAATATACATGAGAAGTCCAGAGTGAGACTTAACACACAGGAAGAACACTGGCAGTACTCGAGGAGCAGCAGAGAGGCAAGGAGAAAATGGAGGAGTCATGGTAGAGGATGGCTCAGAAGACAGCATCAGAGAGGTGACAGGGGTCTGAGGAAGATGCCTTTGCAGCATCATGAAGAGTAGTCAGAAATGTCAAATTACTTAGGTTCTGAGGATGAAGGGGTCCCTGGCAAGAAATCCTCATGTTTCAAGTTCGATGGCAGTAGCTAGTCAGATGGGAAGTTGCAGGGCTTTAGATCAATTTTGAAATTGAGCAGCTAAGATTTGATGTGAAGTGTGGTTGCATAAAGGATCAAAAAGGACTCTTGAGCCTTTGCCCCATCTCTTGGAAATACGATGGAACTGGAAAGAGAGCAGAAGGTAAATTTTAGAGCATGTTAGAACACACTGTGCTCTAGAGGCTCAGTAGAAGGCTGAAGAGAATGTCAGGGCATTTGGATATCTGGAGAAGCACAGGCTGGAGGTACAAAGTGAGCACTGTCACCATGTGCACCTGTCCTAGTCCCCACTGAAAACGAAAGCCTGATAAGGAAACCATGGATCTAATTTATCTACCATACCTGCTAGTTCGCGTACTCAAAGTGTTCTCGGGACACTGACATTTAGCCTACTGTTAAGTCATCTCATGTAAGGCCTTATTCAGTCCCTCCTACAAAATACTGAATACCTGGATCCAAAGTGTGCCGGCATTGCAGAAATCCAGAAATGATGGTTGTCTGTTCTTAAGACAACGCAGCTAGCCTTTTGCAGTTACCTAGCATTGTATGAGACTTTTCACCAGCCCTGGAAAAGTCAAAACTTAAAATTCAAGTTTTAAGTTTCTACCAAATACGTTTTTTTTCTTTTTTTTGTTTTGTTTTTTTTTTTTTTTTTTTTGAGACAGGGTTTCTCTGTAGCTTTTTAGTCTGTCCTGGAACTCACTCTGTAGACAAGGCTGGCCTCAAACTCAGAGATCCACCTGCCTCTGCCTCCCAAGTGCTGCGATTAAAGGCGTGCACCACCATCACCTGGCCAAATACGGAATTTGTAAAGCATCATTGTAATGTTGAAAAATCATTGCCAGGCAGTGATCATAGATGCTATTATATTGTAAATCTACGGGGTTACCCAAGAGGATGCATGTGGAGAAGTAAGGAGACCGTTCTGAATCTTGAACCTTTGAAAATCTGGGTTGCAATGATGGTGTTATATTATAAATGGGTGGGATTGCTTAGGAATTGTCTTTAATATTCAATGCACCGGTTTAAGGAGGGGAACATTTAACACATGAGTGAAAGTTCTATCAAGTGGGAAAGCCCCCTTTTGTATCAAATTGTCTTTGGGAAGGGAAATGATGAGACCCCTCCGTGTTTGGTTGGATTAGCTTTGTGAGTGACAACCTGGCAGGGGTGGTCATTCACACATGTACAAACCCACTACCTTCATGTCAGCGATGCAACCACAGGCCCCAAAGAACACCACTACACTTCCTGGTGGGGACTCTAAGGGCGATGATATTGTGTGGTCACCTGTTGTTCTGCGGAAGGGTATTACCACACATTTCCTACACGTAGTCTGAAGCTGCAGTATTAGAAGGCCATGGTATGAGAAGAATTGTTACATCAGAAGAAAAAAAAAACACCTGGAGAACTGATGAAGGAAACAAAGCTTTTATTATATTATAAATTGCCCCATTTTCAATATCTCTCTTGCTGAATGTCTACAAATTGGCTCACCTTCCCCACCCTCTGGCCGCATCTTCAATAGCCACCCTCCTCACTAGTGAAACACTGACAAAGCTCCCAAGTTTGCTGTCCAGTCTCTGTCTGTTCCTCCTAAATACACGCATACACTTGAACTACCTTCCTGAGGAGCATCACCTGCGCTCCAAGGAGGGACCCTGAAGGTCTAGCAGAACTCACGCCTTTCTTTGTTTGGGAACCTCCCTTTGCCCATTTCCTTACTTGTCACTTCCTTGAGGCACACCCCACTTGTGTTTGAAGAGGTGGGTTTACCTTACAATGCTTGTTTGTCCATAGAGATTAGCAGCAGCAAATCATGGAGAGGCCTATCTTCTACTCTAATAGCTGTAATTGACCTCAAAGCTGAGCCTTAGGCCTTTAGAGGGGAGGAAACTAAAACCCATGAGACATACTTAACAACGCTTAGTAAACATATTATTTCTTAAGGAAGTCTGGAAGTGATTCAATAATGCAGAAATAAAAAAGAAGAAGAAAAAGAAGACGACTAAGTTCCCCTCCTCCAACTACTTCCTTTTCATTGTAGTTGCAAAGAATATTTTTCTCCCATCTCATTTATATTTTAGTGATATATTGACGTATGTGCATTACATACCATAAAATATAATAAATACAGCAAATTGGTGCAATTCTTGAAAACAGGCGATTAATATTAAGGCTGAATATATACATCATCTAGCACTTCTACTCCTAGCCATATGTATTCAAATGAAATATGTACATAATTGAGTCAAAAGACATCTAAGAGAAGGAACATTCATAAATATTACAGCACAGGAAACTTGCAAACAATGGACACACCTATATTTATATTATTACGTTTTATGACATATATTAATGCTTTACATTAATGAATGAATACATATGCTAGGTAACATACCACTTTAAATAGTAATGTAATGAAAATATATATAATAAAGCTTATTTTGCTTTAGCACTTATTTTCTTTTGCTCTTTCACTTAGTAGTTTACAAACTTTTCTTCACGTCAGTGCCTACCAATGGCTCTCTAAAAAGTGACTAGAGGAGAGAGAGAGCAAGATGGCTCCGCTGGTCAAAGAAAGAGCTCGCCACCAAGCTTGACCACTTGAGTCTGGTCCCCCAGAACCCACAAGGTGGAAAGAAATCTATTGTCCTCTGACCTCCAATTAAATACATTTTAATTGAACTGGGAAAGCTCCAGGTTTGTTTTCTCTACATCACAGAGGCCACGTAGGCGTCTGTGGGTAACCCGCGAAGTCTCTAAGAAAATAACTGAGAAAAACGGGAATCCAAGACATTCTTTGGATTTCGACTTTTCTTGGCACTCTACCTAGTGTGCAGGAAGGGACCTTCTACTAGGAGAGGGCACCTCCAGCCTCGCCCTTTGATAAGGAGAATCGGGTGTAGAGGGAAGAGGAGTGGTATTAGGACCACGGGTAATCAGAAAACAGACCCCTGGGCGGAGGGAAATCGGGGCGGAGGGAGGGAGCGGATTTCGCTGGCCTTTCTTTTCCGTAGGCTTAGTGATTTTAGCTACGTTTTGACTGCCCGCCATGGCGATTGCTTCCTTCCCAAACCCTCCGCATGCCTTCTTCCATCCTCTTCCGATCTGAACGTTACCTTTCCATCCTTTATTCCTGCTTCCTAGTCCCTCAAGTTCTGACTTTCCTCCATCAGAAGATTTGGGGGGAAGTACCTAGGTTGCAATCTGCTTTAGCTGCTGTGTCTCAGTCAGCTGACACTCACTGGGCCTGCGGCTTTCATAAAGGTCTAGGTCACAGGAAGGATGGCTGCTGTTCCTAACCCTGAAAGCAGAAACTCTCTCCTAGCAGCTGGCGCAGGTTGCGCAAGGACAAGTGAATTTAGAATTCCAAAGATTGCGTTTCAACACCCATGACTCCTCACTTGAATTTTTTATAACAGACCCGTAATCCCTCCACATCTAGCAGGGGGTGTTGCAAAATCCTAAACACCCCCCCCCATCAGACCTCGGTGCGTCCAGAGCTGGAGATACGACTGTCTAGTTTTTTTCCATCCAGAAACTGTCCTAAATTCTTAAATTCAACCTCCTCTGCCGTCTTTCCACACCGAGAGACTTCAAGTGCATTCTGAACTTCAGAGTTCAGAAGCTGTTCCGGGTCTTTCGCTTTCGTCTAGCACCCAAGAGGCCAGCATGGATGACGCAGGCTCCAGCGGGGCATCATAACAAGCCAGAGGCGCTTTATCTTAGCCTCAGAAACTTTGTCCCCAGGGTCTGGCGGCGTCTGCAGAATTACCGGGCTCCAGGACAGGAAGACCGGAGCGGACCGGACGTGTCCCGGGTCCTCTCGCTGAGCTGGGAGCTCCTGCATCCCGGAGTTTCCGAACTTGTCCCCTGACGCTGTCGCTTGAACTTGGAGCAAGACCTCCCTCAGTCCCAAGACCTCCCTCAGTCCACCGCGCCCCACAGCGGTTGAACGCCACCAGCCAGCAGCCAGCAAGGAGAGGAAAGGAGAGAGAGAGATGTTGTGGTTGTGGTCAGGGCTCATCGGGCCGAAGCTGTTGCTCTGGGGCGCAGCAAGCGCAGTCTCGGTGGCCGGCGCCACTGTCCTGCTCAACATTCTGCAGATGCTGGCTAGCTATGCACGGAAATGGCTGCAGATGCGACCTATCCCATCGGTGGGTCCCGCCTATCCCTTTGTGGGACACGCGCCGCTAATGAAGCCCAACGGCGCAGGTAAGGGTTTGTACAAGGAATCTATACTCTGACCTGGAGACTGCTAGGCTCCTTGTCAGTCTAGGAAACCTATCTAACAGACCCCTCCCCACCCTTTGCCATATTGGGGGTCCTCACATCCCTCAGATTTTCTTTGGCTACTAGGAGAAAGTAGAGATCTTTGATCCCTATAGAATAAATTCCCGGGTCTCCCGTCCTATAACGAGTGTACATACAGATTGCAATATTTCCAGGTACCTGTGGTTCCTTTGTTTTTTCTCTCTTCTCCTGCTGTGCTTTGCAAAACATTAAGGAGGAAACCCCTGGGAAAGCTGCAAATATCCTCAAACTTAATGCCATTCCTCTTTGTATCTTAGTTAAGAAAACAAGAGAGCAGAGGTTGTTTTGGGGTTCACCACCCAGACATTGCATGACTTGACCAATATGCAGCTAAAATTCTCTTGGCCTTTGTATTTCGACCGTTCTGAGGAAGTTTTGCAAGACTACTTCAGCAGAATTTCTGCTGCCTGGGCCTTGAGGTAAAAATTACATGGCCAGTTTCAAAAAATTTATTTATTAAAAGTGATTTTTTTCAAAACTTGAAATAATCTTTTAAAAATACGTTTTATGCAATTTTTTTTTGTTCTGCTGATGTAAAAAAAATTAATTTAAATCAGAAAGTTCTTCACCATAGTGGTATTTGTGGTCCCCTGTTGGAGCAGTGCATTTGATCTTAACACTTAATTTCTTTGGCCTTGTATGTTAGGATGCCCAGAATAGGGGAGATACATCCAGTATGGCACATTTTAACATGAACCTGCCTCAGAATGTACCCTTTCTTCATACTAATTATTAATAGTTACTACAGGCTGAACATCAACTCTAAACCTTCTTAAGATCCTTTATTATCATTTCTGTGACCCCAGACAAAAACTGCACCTCATGACAACGTGACATGACTAAGCTGAGACATCATAGGAAAGTATGTAGCAAAGATATGTTCTAGCAGAAATCCAAGTAAAGTTAACATTAGTTACCTACCAATCTATGTAGGTATGTTAAAACCACATTGGTAACACTCATGCTGCTTACTTGCCTATACTCAAAAGAAAACTAACGTCCCCTCCACTCTGAGGCTTGAGAGCTTTTCCTAACAATTCCACTGTGAAAATCATGACAGACAAAATCCAAAACCCAAAATGCCCATTGGGGAACAAAACGGCTTTTAGTGTAGATACTCAGATTTTCATGAAACCATTCTGTGTTTCTGGTTATATACGGTGGGGGGGGGGGACACACCATCTTCCGTAGAATGAGAGCTGGCAAGGCATTATCTGGAATGTGTCTGTAAGGGTTTTTTCAAAGGAGGTCAGTGTATGAATCCGAGTGACCCAGCTAAGAAAAATTCACCTTTAACATGGGCAAAATCCCAGCAGCCAACCCATCCTGAGTGCAGAGAAAGGATACAGAAAGCCAACTGGTGTCTCCCTGAACCTTTCTTCACTTGCCTTGGTCGTCAGAAGACCAGGCTGGTCAGCCTTCAGACTGTATCGCTTAGGCAAATCCCAGCCTCCCCACCTCCTCCTTCACAGTTTTCTAGGCATATACTTTACTTCCTTCACCCACAGCTCAAAGACTCAGAGTTCTAATTCATCTTAGGCACTGTTTTCGTACGCTCAAGGAATGGGGAGATCTCCATGCACAAAGAACATCTCCTCGAGGCCTCAGCTCTTTGAACATCTGCATTTCCCCACTGTGGTTTCATCCATGTCATCGTCACCCTTGTATTGTCTATCATGACATTTCAAACACCAGCAATTATACACTGAGATGCAAGCCATTACAATGATGGTGATATATTTATGTATTTTAACTTTTGACTCATTTCTTTACGAACGCAGTTGGTCTGTTGTGATTGTCATTAACACATCTGGATGTTTTGACTGTAAAGATATACACGTGATTACTTATTTTATAACATAAAGTGGCCTCTGAGACAGTCTAGTGGGTTTTCAACTAAACCACTTTCTGAAATTTTAAGGAAATATTTTTTATATAATTTTTGAAAATTATTTTTCTGTAATTTTATTTTCAAGATGATAGCCCTTCAGGGTTTATCTTTTAAATATTTTGGCCTTTTCTGAATTTCCTCACTTGGAATTATAAATGTCTGGGAACAAAACTCTATTTGGAAGGGTCATACATAGCCATAGAGCCCCTCCAACTTCACCCTTGGTAAGTCTCATATTTTGGGGAAATGCACTGAAATCTTTAGTGACTAAGACCAGATGTAAAAGAACTTTGAGCTGATGGGGCTCTTCCAAGTCGTTCTTGTTGAAGTGACTCTGAGTGAGGAGAATGGCCACTTAGAAAGGGACGGCTTATTCAGTCCACAAGTACTGGACTTGGGGACAGAAAACCATTGCTCAATTTTCAGTTATGAAACTGACTTTATTTGGGAAGTGGTTGAGAACTCTCCAAGTTAAGGGTTTTGTTGCTGTTCTTACTCATTCCATTTATAGAAGAAACTATTGGAGTTAGTTAAGATGCGCTTGTTTACAGCGAGTCCTTTAAGCACCAACCAAGCATTTATGGAGACCTTTCATACTCAGCATTGAGCTGAGCAAAAGTGACCTATCAGAACACGCTAAGATAGAATCTCTGCTCTGAGCTACACTTATGTAAGAGGCTGTGCCTTTTATTCTGTGGCTAATGTCCAGATACACGCCTTGGTATCCTCCCTCTGAGTGTTGCCTGTGGACTCCTGTTGGCATCTAAATTCATACATCTGCCAGCCTTTCCTATTAAATAACCAAAGGGTCCAACCTTTGGTTCTGACTTCCTCCAACCAAAGATTCAAAGGTCCTCATCTTCCTATCACGTCAGACCAAACCACACAGAAGGTAAATGTGGAACAGAATGCTCTGAAATCAATGAGTTGACATAGCCCAGTATTAAAAAATATTCATACATACATATATATATATACATTTGTGTATGTACATGTGTGTATCTGTGTGAATGTATGACACATATGTGTGGGTGCTTGTGGAGATCAGAAAAGGATGTTAGATCCCCTGCAGTTGGATTTAAGGTGGTCTGCTATTAGTGGTGGGAATTGAACTTTGGTCCTCAGGAAGAGCAGTACATGCTTTTACCCACTGAGTCATCTCTCCAGCTCTAAGTTTTAAAGTTGTAAAACAATTTCCCTATTAACATTTATTTTATTCATTTACTTACTTAGTGTATGTGTGTGTGTGCACGTGTGTGTATGTGTGTGTGCACATGTGTGTGTGTGCTGACATGTGTCACAGTGCATGTGTGGAGGTCAAAGGACATCTAGTTAGAGTCATCTCTTTCCTTCCACTGTGTGGATCCCAGGGATCAAATTCAGGTTGAATGTTGTGTCAATAGATAACTTTACTGGCTGAACCATCTTTCCAGTTCTTTTCCTGAAATTTTGACAATACTGACAAGACTTTTTAATCTAAGAGATGTTTGTAGTTTCTTTTCTAAGTGTGGTACAGTGGCTCAGGGTCCCGGGACCAAGCCACATTCTACTACTTTACAGCTCCATGGCATTGAACACCAATTTATTAAGAATGTACATGTTGCCACTTTAAATCCTAATAATTATCTTATAAGAACTTATATCATTGTTACATTTATTTGAAGGATAGATAACATTTTTTAAATAACCTTACGACTACAGGAACGTTGCAGCTCATGGGAGCTGCCCTTCCCCTCCGCAGCTTCCTTTAATGGTGATCTATCACTTACTTTATGTATTTGTCGAAAGGAGATGATGAAACTTTGCACATTTCAGTGAACAAATTCTTGTCTCCATTGAATTTAGGACAAAATATTTTTCTTCCAGACTTTTTTCAACAGTTAATTCAGTACACAGAGGAATTCCGACACCTGCCCCTCATTAAACTCTGGATTGGACCAGTGCCCCTGGTGGCTCTTTATAAGGCAGAGAACGTGGAGGTGGGTATGTAGCACTACAGGGGACGGTGTGCTCTGGAGGCTGGGATGTAAGAAGTTCATCCGAATACATGGGACAGATACAGTTGCACATTTCCCTACGCTCCACCCAAAGAGCGCTTCAGGAGGCACAGTGCAGGCCACTCAGTGATTTCTCTCTGCATTTCACTTGCAATCCTGGGAGAGTAACTCCCATAGCTGCACGTGTTTCTCATTAGGTATCAATACTCTTGTACTCTTTTGGATACAAGTCTTCCGAGACAGATTTCTGTGGTTGTTGTTGTTTTGGGTTTTTAGTGTTCCGTTTTGTATTGGAGATTAAATCTAAGGCTACTGCATGTCATGCAAATGGTCTTCCGTTTTTTGACAGAGGTTTCTGTCCCACCAGGTCCCGCAGTTGTTCAGTCCCAAAGAAATACAGAGGCCTGCATTAATCATAAACTGCTTGGCCTATTAGCTCGGGCTTCTTATTAATTAATTCTGACATCTTAACCCATAATTCTTGTCTGCGTTAGCCACATGGCTTGGTACCTTTCATCAGCGAGGCAGTCACATCTGCGTCCTCTATGTCTGGGTGACGACTGCAGACTGAGCTTTTCTCTTTCCAGAATTCTCCTGTTCTTATCGCCCCACCTCTACTTCCTGCCTGGCTATTGGCCAGTCAACATTTTATTAAAAATAATACAAGTGACAGGATAAAAGACCATGGTCCCACAGCATCTGCCCAATGTGGCTTTGAGCACATCCTGTAGTTCCAGGCTACCCTTGAACTTGTCTGGAAGTCTCCTGCCTCAGACTCCTGAACAGCCAGTGCAGTGGTCCTGCACCAAGCCTGGGGCACCAGACAGTTTTAAAGGTTTAAAACACATGACTAATAAAATAGGGATGTTTTCATCATGGTTTTCAGGGTCTCATACTACATTCATGATAAATTTATTATTACTGTCCAGAGAATGTGGAGCATAAGGAAAAGAAACTAAGCCTTGGGGTTGTTTGCCTGGAATGTTCTGGGGTGTTCCTACCCGATGTCTGAAGCAGAGGCTGTCTTGGTTATTTAGTTCTACTGCTTGCGAAGAAACACCATGACCAAGGTCACTTGTAAGAGAAATATTTTAATTTGAGGCTTTTGGTTCCAGAGGGTTAGAGTCCATGACCACCTTGGCAGGGAGCAACAGGCACAGGCAAGTGGGTATGGTGCTAGGCAGTAACTGAGAGCTCACATCTCACTCCACAAGAATTGGGCAGAGAACTGACTGGGAATAGTATAAACTTTTGAAACCTCAGAGCCGAGCTTCAGTGGCATACCTCATTCAACAAGGCCACACCTTCTAATCCTTCTCAAACAGGTCCACAAAAAGTAGACTATATATTCAAATATATGAGCATTCTCAGTATATTCAAACATGTCATTCACACTACCATAAAGGCTATTCTGTCTGTTTACTAAACAGTACAGTGAACATGGTATTGAGAAAAAAATGAGGAAATTTTGTCTTAATCATCTTTTATAGGATTGTCAAAAGGTAAAAAAAAATGTTTTTTTCTAACCCTTTTGACTCAGAATAGCACATAAAGCCACAACCAGATATTATCGATGTGTGACCACATGCTTCTTTCAAAATTGTGTGTGTGTGTGTGTGAAGGTGTGTATGGAGTGTGTGTATGTGTTGCTTTCAATGTCTTGCTGCTTTCAGGGAATGGCTTTAGGTCTAGTTACTATCAATTGTTGTGAGTCAGAGGCATGAGTGGGTTACAAAGAAAAAACAGAGAATATGGTACATTCAAGCCATGCGTTCAATGAGCTTATAGAAGTTAATTACAGTGGGAATCTGAAGTAGAGTGAGATTGATTTCACTGTTTTTCCTAGCGGTCCACTCTAAACAGGCTGACTGTGCAGCATATAAGCGGAACAAAAGCATAGTCATAAATGATCTCCAGTCACATTATTAGCTTGTTACAGATGGAGTGGGAGTCTGAGAGTAATGGCAAGCTACGGACAGCATTCTCGGAAAAATTGTTCCTACAATCCTACTCCCTTACTGAAGGAGAACGCTCCAATGCACCTGAGACATAGGTGCTAGATAACAGGGTAATCACTGAAAAGGCAAATATTTCTATATCATCAATGTGTACAGGAACAAACAAACAAACCTTTAAATAACAATAACGTTTGTTTTGAGGGACCATGGCAGGGGAGGGAGTTTGGGGGACTAGGTGACCACTAGTCTGCTGGCAGAATCTGATTAATATCAGGGATGTTATTTTAAGCCCTTGTGTGGTTTGCCTGGTTTATTTATTAATTAGTGGGCTGGCAGGTTGCTGAGCCACAGTTTTTAAGTTTTCTTTTTAAAAGTTACCGTTTTTAGAGAGGTAAACAGACGGTAAAAAGCTTCTAAATTTGCATCCACAGAGAAATGTCAAGCCCGCTTTTCACACCCCAGGTGCCCCACTGTGTTCAGGTGGAGACTAGTCTTTAGGTCAGGGTAGACTAGCAGGGCAAGGGAGGGTCAAAAAGGATGGAGGATTGGGCCATGAAGTGTGCGTGGTTCAACAGGAGGTGGGGTTTGTTTTTTACTTTTTTTTAAAGTTCTTTCTTTTTCTCTTGATACGGCTGTGTAATTAGTCTAATTTGATTCTAAAGAGTGAAATGGGTTTTTTTTTTCTTTTTTTCTTCTCCAAGTTTCTGAACCAAGGGTCCCATAGTCAGAGTACCAGGGAAAATATTTCTAATTGTTTAATGTTTAAAAGCTCATAAACTGATGTTAATGATGCCTGAGCTCCAGTTCCTTTAAGTAGAGTGATTAAGGGCTGTGCATAAGTTGAAGCTCCGGAGACAAAGAACTCCCCGTAGTGAAAACAAAAGCCAAAGATAATCAAGGGATTCACCTTTTCATTTTCCTCAGCTGCATTTGGTCCCCAAGTGTGGACAGAATATCATTTCTATGAAATAAATACTTATTTGAAATTCAGAGCAAGTTTTTTTTCTAGGCATAAGAATTAAATGAACCACAGAGAATAATAAACATTGATAAAATATTGATCTGAAAAGCAGACCTAGTCTGGTGTTCTTATAATTGCAGTTATTTTGATGTCTAAATCCCTCTATGTTTTTTTTTTATCTCTTCTTAAGGTAATTTTGACCAGTTCAAAGCAAATTGATAAATCATTTCTGTACAAGTTCCTACAGCCATGGCTGGGCCTAGGACTTCTCACAAGGTAAGGCACTGTCTGAGGTTTTTGATAGACAACTGTCCAGCTACCCGGTAGCGTACAGCTATGGTAAATAGGCAGTTCCTAGCCAGGCATGCCTATAACCAGAAGTTGTGAGCTTGTACGTGTGAAAAGCACTCTAAGAAACTAGGAGGTCTGCAGTAGAGGGAGAGTGTGTGGTGGTGGGGGGGGGGGAAGCCTTGAAAAGCTATTGGGACAGCCAGGTAGCTGCAGATACCTACATAAATCAGCCTTGATCTGACACCTGGAAATAAGCCTCTCCCCCAAGAGAGGGTCAGCCAGGAACAGGCATTTGGTAAACTGTTTTTCAGGCTTCAAACAGTACACATTAAGATCATATGGGTGTCTGAAGATCAAGGCTTAGGGGAGGGGCTGGTCTTCAGAAATTATCTTAGAAATGAACAAAATATTCTCAACATTTTCTACTTTGTTAAATTAATTTTAACTACTAGTATCATAGAGTGAGGTCCAGATATTGACACTGTGGGAATAAGTGGGATTATACTATGTGGCCCCTTTTCTCATTTGAATGAGATCATTGCGGCACCGTGGTGGAGGCTCTTTCAGAATAGCGCTAACACGGCTGGGCTCGCGGCTGCTGCGCGGTGGCTCTACTCATCTTGAGTTCATTATAATGTGTCCTGCTTTCAGTACTGGGAACAAATGGCGCTCCAGGAGGAAAATGTTAACACCCACCTTCCATTTTACAATTCTGGAAGATTTCTTAGATGTCATGAACGAGCAAGCAAATGTATTGGTTGGCAAGCTTGAAAAACACGTCAACCAAGGAGCATTTAACTGCTTTTTCCACGTGACTCTTTGTGCGTTGGATATAATCTGTGGTAAGTACGGTCGGTTTATACCGTGACAATAAATGGCCAAAATAGGAAATAAGATTCCGTGGGTAGGACGAATGAGGGGATTGATAGGAAAGGACCCAGGATCCTTCAGGGTAGTGTTGTAACTCTCCCCAAGAAGCAGCAGTCATTTCCGGGGTGCGTGTGGCAGGGAAGGGGGGGCAGTCACCATATCACCTTGCCTGGAAGGTCAAAGGAAAGGATGACAGGAACTGTAAATAAGATGTGTCGAAGGGAAAAGAAGCGGCGAACAGAAGAGAAGAGAACAGGATCCGCCTGTCTCTCAGCGTCCCGTGTCACACGGCAAACACAGCTGGCTGCATAGGAAATGTTTTTCTCTGTATGTTGCAGAAACAGCTATGGGGAAGAACATCGGAGCTCAAAGTAATGGTGATTCTGAGTACGTCCGGACAGTGTATAGGTAAGTGCGTGCATGTGCAAGTGTGTGTGTGTGTTTGTGTGTGTGTGAGAGAGTGTGTGTGTGTGAGTGTGTGCATGTACAAGCGTGTGCGTGTGACTGTGTGAGTGTGTGCATGTGCAAGCATGTGTGTGTGACTGTGGGAGTGTGCGCATATGCAAGCGTGTGAGTGTGTGAGTGTATGTAGTCTTTAAATATTCTTTAAAATTGCTATTGATTTGGGCTTTAAAACCATTGCTAATCACATCCATCTATGTGGCATTTTGATTGTGTTTGAAATAAAATTTTAAACTAAAGATTCACTTCATAATATAGGCATCACTTTAGTAACAGGCGATTGCTATGAATTTATTATATATCTGAGTGCTATAGTAATTTAAAATTTCTCAGAGCACCATGATGTCACAAGGCAAAAGAAAGATAGAAACAATCCTAATAGCCAACTATTACTATTTATCTGTTATTTTTATGAACACTCTGTAACAGTTCTCAACCCGTGTGCTGTGACCCCTTTGGGGGTCAAATGACCCTATCACACGGGTCACATATCAGATAGCATGTGTGTCAGATATTTACATTATGGTTAATGACAGTGGCAAAATTACAGTTACAAAATAGCAATGAAAAGAATTTTATAATTGGGGGCCAGCACAATATGAGGAACTGTGTTAAAGGGACGCAGCATTGGGAAGTTTGAGAACCACTATTCTAGATTTATACCACAGTGCTAGCAGTGGTTACTACTGTTCCGTGTGTGATTTCTTTTTTATTGGGAAAATTTTAATACCATGTATTTTTTTCATATCTTCTGCATTGATTGTATGCTGATTTTGTAGTTGAGCCCATCCCTTTGAACTTTAAAAGTTCGAGGAGTTATTCGCCTATTAAGAGATGGGGATAGAATTTTACGTGATTTATGCTATCTTCATTTATTGCTCATTTAGTTTCATCCTAACAGATATTTACTGAACATCTATAGTCAGCCAGGGATCATACAGTTAATTAATTACCAGTTACTTTGAAATTGGCACAGACAACAGAATAGTATGGGAGATGGCCACTGAACCAAAAAAATAGAAATTTAGGAATTTTAACAGTTGTTGACAAAGAAAAGATCAAGTTATTATCAGACTGCTGCAAAGCATAGTTATGTTCTAGAATTGTGTCCAGGAAAGGCCGCCTTCAAAGAGCTGTCACTTCAAAGACTGTCCTAAAGGAGGCTGAGCAGAGGTGTGTCTGCCCTGTCATTTCAAATGAGAGGCAGGTGCTGGAAACAGCTCTGTGACAGGTTGAATTTAATGTGCAGTTTCTTGCAAAGACCGCGTATTTCTCAATCACACGTATCTATTTTGTGTGCATATGTACGAGTGTGTGTGTGTGCGCCACGGTGCACACGCGGAAGTCGAGAACAACTTGTAGAAGCTGAAGCTGGTTCTTCTCTTGTGCCACGTGTGTCCCAAGATTAGGCCTGAGGTGGCCAGGCCTGCTCACAGGTTTGCTTAGTTGCTGAGCCCTCTCACTGGCCCCAGAGTTTTTAATGTCCTCAGAAGAGTGACTGAGTAAGTGCACAGATCCTAGAGGCAGATTTTATCCAAGCCTTCGGTATAAAAGCCCTAACATTCCCGGGAAACTGTGAACTCGCACTGTAGACATAAAAGCACTGGGCAAAGACACCTGCAGGTTTCAGAGCGGATTTTTCAGTTCCCCAGTACAACCATTATTTGCTGACGCTCCATTATATGTGATGTGATCTATTATTCCGCCACTGACCATTAAGCATGGATCTCTAGCCGCCTCCACCACAAATCAGCATCATTTCGTTTATTATCATTATCGAGGCCGGGTTCCAGAGGTCAGCAGATATCAAAGGTACTGTTATCCTGTTTATAGGATGAGTGATATGATATACCGCAGAATGAAGATGCCCTGGCTTTGGTTTGACCTTTGGTACCTTCTGTTTAAAGAAGGACGTGAACACAGAAGGGGACTCAAGCGCCTACATACTTTCACCAACAATGTAAGTTGTGTGTGTGTGTGGTGTGTTTGTGTGTGTGTGTCACTGTGTAAATGTGTTCAAAATATACAAAGCATAGAATCAAGTGGAATTAAATGACTTCACAATGTTGTGCAGCTATTACCAAATATGACAATATTGTTTATTTTATTTATTTATTTATTTATTTATTTATTTATTTATTTTTTGAGACAGGGCTTCTCTGTAACTTTGGAGCCTGTCCTGGAACCCACTCCGCAGACCAGGCTGGCCTCAAACTCACAGAGATCTGCCTATCTCTGTCTCCTGAGTTCTGGGATTAAAGATGTATGCCACCACCACCCAGCCCATATTCTTAAACCCAATGTTGTTATTTTTTTTAAAAAAAATATACCCAAATGGAGGATCATGGCGTAAAATATATTTTCTATAAAATTTAAATAGAATAGTAATGTAAAAAATGATCAATATTACATCAAAATTACATATTCAGCTGGCATTAATGAAATATTTGCTGAGTGTTCGACACGGCAGCCAGTGTTGGAAAGAAAGAAATTAATCAGACAAGCATGTTCTCTACCGTATTGGAGAGTAGTCTAGGAGAGGAGGTTATCCATAACCGTAATTACAGAACGTTCTGTGGACTATGGACTTTGAGCATCTATTAACAAACAGGGTTTTGGATGGAAGGAGGAAGGGGACTGAGATCTGTGCACGAAATGTTTGCAGGAAGGCAGCAGTTCTCATAGGAAAGGACAGCTAACATAGTACATAGTATAATTCAGTGACCATTAATTTGGTAGGACTATTTTCTTTCCAAACTGAAAAATAAGCAGGTGACACCTTTGGGTTGAAGACATGTTTACCAAAAAGCAAGGGCTTAATTGAAAATATAGAACACAACTGCAATGTGGTGAAATTTTCCCATTGAATTATACAATTTCTTTGCTGTAATTTTTGCTTAAATATATTGGGCTTGCTTCTTCATTGGTGGACGAGCCACCAATGGGTCATGTGATTAAGTCAGTGGGTGTTAAATGAAAGAGATGCTACCTTGAGTTGCCCGTAGTGTCATCGCCAGGTTGCCGTAGGAGAAGCGGTCACATTTTACAACTGCATCTTCACTCTGAATGTAGCAACATCAACATCAGTACAAGAAGCCGTGAATTCCAGACTGCATAGACAGTGTTGTTCATTCTGCAAATATTAAAATATATATATTGAGATATAAACACTCTGAATTCCATGAGGAATAAAAGAAAACATAATATTTTGTTCCCAAATTTCTGAGAATGTACTTGTTTAAGGCTCTGCACGGGTAGGTCACCTAATTACCCAACAAGAAAAAAAAATTCATGAACTCCAGGCAGTGGTTCGAGGCTAGCCTGGTCTGACCTAGTTCCAGGGTTGTTACACAGAGAAACCCTGTTTTGAAGAATACAAAACAAAATGAAAACATTCATGAACACAGCAGGTGTATGGACTGTTTCTGTTATTGTTATTCAGATGAATCTAATGAACACTCTAGAATGCTGCCCAGGGTTCTTATTCTGAGTGGGGGAATCAATACACAGAAGCAGACTCTGCTAAGAGGATGGTGGTGCTTGAGATTGTGGGGAAACATGCTAAATAAAATGAAAATTCATAGCATGTCAGATAATAAGGGAAGCAGGGACAAAAGAAGGAAAGTCAGGCACATAGGGAGTGTTAGTGAGTAGGCAGGCACGAGCAGGGAAGATCTCTGTGTGGCTTTCACCAGAGACCTGTAAGTGGCAGAGGATCCTGTCACAGGAGCACTCAAGGGCCGAGCATTCTGGGCTCCCTCAAGAGCAAGCCAGCAGGGTGAATTGGCTCAGCAGCTGTTGGTTCATGAACTTGCTATTTCCTTTCTCCGTGACCAGATGCACTCACCAAGAGGGATCTAGAATTAGTGTATTCTGTAACTGTGTCCTCTCTACTTCTCATTGGTTCCCACACATCTCTAGGGGACTGTTTAGTGGCCGGTGACTCTATTCCCCTGTTAGAAAGATTGCAAAAGTAGTATTGAAAATTACCGCTTTGTCCTAACATGAAAATCGTATTTCATAGTTTCACTACACGACGTCCTTAGTGTTAACCAAAGGCTTTGTTGCTCTTCCATGAGAGCCTAAGTTGTTACCAAAAAAAAAAAACAGGAAAAGTTTGGGGGTGGGAATAAGTTCAAGAAGCTGGCATATTTTCATAGAAAAAAAAATGTAGCAGTAAGCCTCTCACCAAAAGTGCAAATTGTATATTCGACATGATTTAAATCCTACAGGTCATCGCTGAACGGGTCAATGCCATGAAGGCAGAGGAAGACTGGAGTGATGGCAGGGGCCCTGAACCCTCCAGAAGAAAGCGCAAGGCCTTTCTGGACTTGCTTTTGACTGTGACTGATGAGGACGGAAACAGGTTAAGCCAGGAAGCCATCCAAGAGGAAGTTGACACCTTCATGTTTGAGGTAAATTTTGTTGCCAGGTAACTTTTATTATTGAAGCCTTTCACAGCTGGAGTGTTATTGTGGTGGAGACATCTGCCTAACTTACACAAGAACTAGGTTCCAGCCCCAGTGCCACAGAAACAAGTGAGCAAAAAATAAATACATACATACATACATACATACATACATACATACATAAAAATAAAAAATAAAAAAGGAGGGGTTGGCGGAATGGTTTAGAGAGGTGGTTCAGCAGTTAAGAGCACTGGCTGCTCTTTCAGAGGACCTGGGTTCAATTCCCAGCACACACATGGCAGCTCACAACTGTCTGTAACTCCAGTTCCAGGCGATATGGCATCCTCACACAGACATGCATGCAGACAAAATACCAGTGCACATAAAGTCCAAATAAGTGAATAATAAAAAGAAAAGATTACAAAAAAAGAATCACTAGCAGAGATTTGAAAAATTCAGTCAAACACTAAAGCAGCTTTCGTATAACTGGAAAAAATTAATATCATCTTCAGAAATTCTAAAATTTAAGAACAGAGTGATGATAGACACATTATATTTTATTAAGAAAACAAACTTTTCCCAAGAAGACACGAAACCTCACATTGTCCTTGGTTCCCTCTGTGGCTCCATGTTTTTTCTTAACATCCCCAAACAGGTCTATTTCACTCCTTTCAAAGTCTAGCACGCATCTATTGCTCAGGGTTGCTTTAGACAAAGAAAAACCTAACCAGCTTGTGATTCCAACGGGATTTCTCTGACATTTTAGTATGTTTTAAAAAACTCTTCTTACAAATATACCTTAAATATTATATGAATATTACGAAGTGTGGAGCTTTCTACACGTGTGTTGCAAACTTAAGGTTTCAGGAAATACTCTGATGTAGCAGCAGCCTCCCAGTGGTGGGAAGGGAAGTGTGCATGGGCTTCCGGAAGTCCTAGAGCACCGAGTATCATGTTGCTTTGGCTGCTCTGTCTCAGTCATCAATCATTAGTCAAGGAAAAGGACCCGCAGACACGTTTCAGGCCGGTCTGATGGTGGCACTTCTTCAACTGAGTCCCTTTCTTCTCAGGTGGGTCAAGTCGACAGTAAAGCCTAACCAGTAAAGCAATCCTCCTGCCTCAGCCTTCTCCCAAGTGCTGGAGTTATGGAAGTAACCACTCCCACCCAGCTTAGAGTCTGTAGAGTCTGTTTGTTGCTTACTGAGGTGAGCAGCTGCGCTCAATGATTTAGGTACTGCAGTCTTCCTGCCGCTGTGAGAAACAGGGAATTCAATTTTGTCCTCACACACACCACAACAATTTAAATGTCTCCCCCTTGTAAATTCAGGGTCATGATACAACTGCAGCTGCGATAAACTGGTCCTTATACCTACTGGGTTCTTATCCAGACGTCCAGAGGAAAGTGGACAAGGAACTGGATGACGTGTTTGGTGAGTTGGACCACTTTGTTAGCTCTGTTGGGGGCCCTAAGAAGCAGTAGTTGTTTTTGATCCATAAAGATGGATCAAACATGTCATCAACACAAGGCCATGGTATAGGACTCCTGCTTGCACCTAAAACAAACACATGTGCCCATGGCTTAGAGTCATGGGCTGTGCCTTTGGGCAACACCAAGAAGATGCTGTGTGGGAGCACAGGGCACAGGTGGAGAGACCTATGAGGGTAAAGGGAGAGTCCGTGTGGTTGCATCTGACATGGTGAGATCAGTGATACGGAATGCAGCAGGCATGTGGCTGCATCTGACATGGTGAGAGCGGTGATGCAGGATGCAGCAGGCATGTGACTGCATCTGACATGGTGAGAGCGGTGATGCAGGATGCAGCAGGCACGTGGCTGCATCTGACATGGTGAGATCAGTGATACGGAATGCAGCAGGCATGTGGCTGCATCTGACATGGTGAGATCAGTGATGCGGGATGCAGCAGACATGTGACTGCATCTGACATGGTGAGATCAGTGATGCGGGATGCAGCAGGCATGTGACTGCATCTGACACAGTGAGATCAGTGATGCAGGATGCAGCAGGCACGTGACTGCACCTGACATGGTGAGTGCGGTGATGCAGGATGCAGCAGGCACGTGACTGCACCTGACATGGTGAGATCAATGATGCGGGATGCAGCAGGCATGTGACTGCACCTGACATGGTGAGATCAATGATGCGGGATGCAGCAGACACGTGACTGCATCTCTGCATCTGACATGGTGAGAGCGGTGCAGAGGGATGCTGTAGGAGGATTTGTTTCTACTACACAACAAGCTCTATCATCTCTAAAGTATTTTCGGCACCCCAAAGGAAACCTGTACTTCAGTTGCTCATCTTTCTTCCCCTTAACCCTGCCACTGGAAGTCACTCTTTTGCTTTCTGTTTCTATAAATGGAATAATACACAACCATTGTCTTTGTAATGTGACTCTACTAACATATTAAAATGAGCTATGGTCTTGTCTTATCTGGTTTCTATTACTTAACCAAATGTTTCATTTTCTTTTATTATCGGTGGTATTAGAAATTCTGCTTTGCCAGGCGGTGGTGGCACACGCCTTTAATCCCAGCACTCAGGAGGCAGAGGCAGGTGGATCTCTGTGAGTTCGAGACCAGCCTGGTCTACAGAGCTAGTTCCAGGACAGGCTCCAAAGCTACAGAGAAACCCTATCTCAAAATCACACAAAAGGAAGGAAGGAAGGAAGAAAGGAAGGAAGGAAGGAAGGAAGGAAGGAAGGAAGGAAGGAAGGAAGGAAGGAAGGAAAGTTCTGCTTTTTTTGTGAACATTTGACTTCCTGTGTCGTGGCCCCATATTGCTCTTGATGTCTCTCCTCCCTAAGCCTAGCTAGGGCTTTGTTTTCATTTTGGACATTTATTTTTACCAGGAAGGTCCCTTCGCCCTGTCACCTTGGAAGACCTGAAGAACCTTAGATATCTGGATTGCGTCATTAAGGAGACTCTTCGGGTTTTCCCATCTGTCCCTTTATTTGCCCGGAGTCTTAGTGAAGACTGTGAAGTCGGTGGGTATTGTAGTGTGAGGGAGCAGAGGAAATATTCCTGTATCTATCTGGTAGATCATCCTGACAGGTCGCTCTCTCTTGACAGCTGGTTTCAGAGTGGCAAAAGGCACAGAAGCAGTCGTCATTCCGTATGCCTTGCACCGAGACCCCAAATACTTCCCGGAGCCTGAGGAATTCCAGCCAGAGCGGTTCTTTCCGGAGAATTCCCAAGGACGCCATCCCTATGCCTACGTGCCCTTTTCTGCTGGACCTCGAAACTGTATTGGTTTGTATCCATACGAGTGGGTTGGATCTTTCAGGCGCGCGTGATTGATTCTCACAAGAATCTTGGAGGCAGTGGACTAAGACAGGCTCTGTTTTCTTCCACTTTGTACTATGGTTTTAAAATGCCGTTGTTAGGGGCTGGGAAGGTGGCTCAGTAGGTACTGGGCAAGCGTGAGAACCCAAGTCTGTCCCCAAATGCACGGAAAGCAAGGTGTAGGGTGGACGTGTGATCCAGTGGTGGGAAGGCAGAAAGAGTGGATCGCTGAGACAGAATACAGCATAGATGGCTTGGAATAATTGACACCTTCTACCACGCAGCGGTTTCACCGTGCAGCAGGGGAAGGCGTGAGTGGGTCTTCCAAGGTTTCTCGCTTTGGTTTACATGTGGCAGCCTTCTCTTTGTGTGCTTGTGTGTTAAATACCATTGTCTTGGTTCGTATTGAGACCAACCTTAATGACCTCGTTTAGTTCATTTAAGTATAACTAGGCATTGTTAATTTTTATTTAAAGGCCCCATCTAAGGACATGCATAGTATAAAATGTCGGGAGTTGCCTGGTGTAGGCGCTTAGATTCAGGAGGCAGAAGCAGGTAAGAATCTCTGTGAGTTCAAGACCAGGCAGGGATACATAGTGACACCCTGTCTCAAATAAACAAATGAGAGAGGGAGTAAAGAGTGAGAGAGAAAAAGAAGGAGTGCGAGGGAGGGGGAGAGAGAGAAAGAGAGGAGGGGATATATTGCTGGGAGTCAGGGTTTCTACGTCAGAATTTTGGATTTAGAAACAATTCTTCCTATAACACAGAGTATAATCAAGTTTCTGGTAGATATTTAATTGTTGTGTGTGTGTGTGTATCATGCCACCGCAAGAGTGTGGATGTCAGAGGAAGTCTTTCGGAAGTTGGTTCTCGCCTTCCACCATGTGGGTCTCAGGGATCGAACTCAGGTCATCGGGCTTGACAGCAAGAGCCTTCAGTTACTGATGGGCTTTCTTGCTACCCCTAGAGTTCTAAAACACTGGAGATTTAGCTTGGTTATTATGGTCTTATAACCATATTTAACCAATAATAACCATTATTATTATGGTTAAAATGTCTATGATAAGACTTGTTTTTTGTTTGAACAAATTACAGACCCAGACAAAGGGCATTGTCTGACTGCCAGTCAAGAACGTACAAATGCACATCACATGATCATAAACAGTTCGGCTTTAGCATTTAGCTCTTTATTACTTATATTAATGCAAATATTAATGAAATGAACTAGATCTAAATATGTGGATCTGAACCACATCTGGTTACTCTAGAGAGAATAAATGAAGGAGACAATAAAAAACAATCTCGATCCCCTGAGTAAATGGGGAGCATGGGGACCATGGGAGAGGATTGAATGGGAGGGGAGAGAAAGGGAGGAGAGCAGAGGCATACATGCAGACAGAACACTGTACACATAATAAATAAATAAATCTTTAAAAAAATATTTTAACCCATGGTCATTTGAATACATAGATACAGAATCTATAGATCAGAGAGTTTGTGGTACTGCTAAAGTAAGCTTGCCTGGCTGATGTGATCAACAGACTACCTTGGTCTGTTGATAGGGCAGAACTTAGATAGGCAGGGAAAACTAAACTGAATACTGGGAGAACGAAGGGTGGAGTCAGAGAGAAGCCATGTAGCCCGGCTAGAGACAGACATCGGAACTTTAGCCGGTAAGCCACAGGCACGTGGCCGTACACAGATTAATAGAAATGGGTTAAATTAATATGTAAGAGTTAGCCACTAAGAAGGTAGAGCTAATAGGCCAAGCAGTGATTTAATTTATAGTTTTTGTGTGGTTATTTCAAGGCTAATCAGCCTGGAACCAACAAGTGGCTCTCTTCCTACAACATCTGGCTGCCCCAGCTAATCCGATTCACGTGGGAGCAAAGGGACACCCCAAACTCCCCAGGGATCATGCTCTCTGGCCTACGTGTATATGAAATGATGACTGTACCATGGTTTCTTGCGTCTCACACTTGAACTGTGTCTATAATTCAAGTGATGGTTTTCACATTTACTTACAGGTCAAAAGTTTGCTGTGATGGAGGAAAAGACCATTCTTGCCTGTATCCTGAGACAGTTTTGGGTAGAATCCACCCAGAAGAGGGAAGAACTCGGCCTGTCTGGAGATTTGATTCTTAGGCCAAATAATGGTATCTGGATCAAACTGAAGAGGAGACATGAAGAGCCCTAACTTTGTCCTTGGGCTGTGACCTTAAGATGAAGATCATTCCATAAGAAACACGGTATTTTCAGTTTTTATATTGGGAGCTGAAAACTCTGAGTCCACGGACATAATGTTTTTTCTTGCCCCCACTGCTCTTGGGACCCAGTCGGTCACAGTGAGTTTTGTATATTTATTTCCAACATAGATGCCATGTCACACCTGCCCTTGGTCTCAAAGATATTCTCAGCTGAGCTAGCACCAAAATAAGCATATAATAAAAATTATAGCAGACAGAACCATCAGCCTATCCAATTTCATTGCTATATTCAAAAGATGTCATTTAAATGAAATTTCAGAATTAAGATGTTCTTGTTGACTCTGACACCCATATGATATCATTTGAAAATGGTGGGTAACCAAGCTCTTCAGCATCGTGGCCTTAAGATTTATTTCATTAGTTATGAGATAGGCAGTTGTCATAACTCTTGCGATTTTATGATGAAAACAGGTCCCTTGCATGCCTGGCTCAAGTGACAGTCACCTTGCTGACTGTGTGCAAGGTCTTCTTTCTGTTCTTGGTGAAGTCACAATCACCGTTTACATCATGCTATTGGAAAAGATTCCTCTCCACAACTTCCAACCTCTCATGGTACCTCAGAAGCTCAGCTAGTGGCCTTCGAAGTTCATGTAGCCATGGAAATTCTCTGCTTATGCCCCATTCATTCTATTTAGAGTAGGAGTATAGAATAAATGGGACAGTAAATTTCTGCTCAAGGTCTGCTACTAATTGTGGATGGCTAGACATAGATAAAATGTCTACACTGGAGCCTCCCCATTCTCCTTTTGATATACTTTCTCCTGATTTGGCTTTTTGAAACTCAGGACTGTAATTTGATGGATTAGAACCTTTTAGTATTTCTTGTATTTCTTCCACTTTTAGAGGAAGAAAGAATATGTTCTTAATGGGCCAGGCAATGTTTAAATGAATACAGTTTCTGTGTAATTATTTCGGGTACAAAGCTAGCCATGTGGGCGGCCGGGTGCCGGGGACGCAGCCCAGCCGCCCCTGTTACTACAGAGTGGCACCCAACGTGCTAATGAACTCCACGTAAAACCTGAGAGGGCTTAAAAAGGATAAAGAAAAAATTTAAGACAGCTTTTTGCTGTTTCTGGGTTGCTTGCCGCAAAGAAATTGTCCTAACTCGTCAACAGGAAGAAACTGGCTGTTTTAAAATGCCGGCTTTCTGGGCTGTGCCGCCATTGCGATCTCTCTCTGGCTCCGGCGGGAGACAGAGCTTTTAAATAGAGCATTTGAAATAAAGCTCTAAGGCTTGCTTGGCGCCAATGTGGACTTGCTATGTGCCTGGAACTGTGCTCAGCTCAGGGGCACCAAAAGGCTCTGAGGCAGGAGTGGCTGCTCCATGCTGAACTGTGCTGACCTCAGGCAGGAACTACCGTAATTACCGTAATAACAGCGCACAATTAAGGTTTAAACTGGGCAGGACACAGGCAGTACCGTATTACTTGTACATGGTGCAACTTAAGTTTTTAAGAAATGCTTAACATTATAAGAAATGCTCCTGGATATTGAAAAAATGTTACAGATTCACAATAAAACAGATTCAGACATAAAAGACCACACTGTTGGATGAATGTACGTAGGCTTGAGAGAGAAAATAAAAAGAATATAGAGAATAAAGTTAATGGTTTAAAAAAAGGGTAAAGTCTTTAAAGAGACAGAGTACAGATAGTTATAGATTAAAAGAAATAAAAAAAAAATAAGCCACGTAAAAATGGAAAATTCACAGAGAGTCTGGATTATGTACATTGTGTTTTCTTTAAAATTTTTGACTATGAAGGAATTAAATACAGAGAGACATTTCATTATATGGGCTGCTAAGCTGAACCTGCACATATGTTCTAAAGGTATCTTGACTTCAGAATTTGGATCTAAGGACATGATGCTTTGGAAAAGTCTTTCTTTTGTTTTCACAGAGGATGAGACTCTATGGATTTCTTCTATTCCAATTTGGTATGATAGACCTCGCCCTCCTGAAAGGTTGCTGTGAACATCTTCAAAAAATTTACTTCACTCAACTGCCAACTGAGACGAACCTGGCACACAGGTTACCCCATGAAAGATATGATTAACAGCGCCCCCATTCAGCAGGAAGCAGTTTGGAGAGAAAAAACTGCGCCCATGTTCCCAAATATTGTTTATAAATGTGCTTTTACATTTAAAGGGGGATATGATATAGATATGAATAATTTGCATTGGTATGGATTTTAAGGTCAATTTTGTTATATGTATATGTATTTCTGTTCTTGATTAAGGTATTGTGATTGTGTAGTTCATTTTAAAATGTAATGTATAATTAGGAAATATAGGTTGCTAATGGATAATCATCGATGATGGTAAAGCTTGTAGTCATGTTACTTAGATTTTCTAGATATATAGAGATATATTTTAATTAGATAGGCATTCTTCATATCTTTCAAAGACTGCAGAATATGGCATTTAAATGTTTTAATAACTTAGAGCTTTTCATGACAATGAGACACGTCTGCTCCTGGCAGCACCAATCTACTTCGAGAGGAAGATGGGCATCGAAAAGGATCCTTATAGCCATTTGGGCAAGAAACTGCTCTTGCCTGGACTGATACATAAACTGGACACAGAGAACCCGCAGAGAGAGGACTACTGAACTTGCCTAAAGGTGAGATGGTCTTTCAGGGTTCCTGACTCATGAAAGAGTCTGCAAGACATTCTGCAGGACACAACAGACAGTGACTGAACTGCCTTTGAAATTTCCTGCTTCATGGAAATGTCTCTGGATACCATGGGCCTGTAGGCCAAAGATGGATGCCCCAACGGTACAAAAGAACTTTGGGTGACTGTCCAGGCAGCGAGATGTCTCTGTCATTTCTAGAGTTTTGGACTTCCTGTTTACTTAGGTATTATTATATCCTTCTGGAGTCTTTGATGGAGTTGAAGAATAAATAGTTATAGTTTTCCTTAGTTATGATAAGAGATAAAATAGATATAAATATTGTAACTGTAATTCTTACTTGATAACTGTTTTGTTATATGTAATTTTACTGTTAAAGTTAAAGCCTTTCTTTTTTGTTTAAACAGAAAAAGGGGAAATGATGGAGGTGGGTCTTGTATCTTATCTGTTGCTTTCATTGGTTAACTAATAAAGAAACTGCCTAGGCCCATTTGATAGGCCAACCCTTAGATGGGTGGAGTAAACAGAACAGGATTGGGGGAGAAAGAAGCTGAGTCAGAGAGTCGCCATGATGCTCCCACTCCAGCCAGACGCAGGTTAAGATCCTCCCTGGTAAGCGCACCTCGTGGTGTTACAGGGATACTAGAAATGGGTTAGATCGATATGTAAGAGCTAGCCAATAAGAGGCTACAGATAATGGGCCAGGCAATGTTTAAATGAATACAGTTTCTGTGTAATTATTTCGGGTACAAAGCTAGCCATGTGGGCGGCCGGGTGCCGGGGAAGCAGCCCCGCCGCCCCTGTTACTACATGTTCTTTTATATTTAGTAACACTGTAATAACACTTGGTTCAGGATTAGACATCTAATAAACTCAGCCCTGTGGAATATCCTTGCAAAGTTGATAATTGAATTACACTCCTTAGACTTTAATCTTGTATATAATACTGCTATTTCTCAGGAAATGACTTTTAGACACTTCTTTTTAATAAATTTTTTTAACAGGATCAGCTGTGTGGCTTGTTTTGTTTCCAATATTTCATGGCCTAGCAAATAGAAGCAAGAAATGGAGAGGATAGAATATGTATCCATGAATCAGTACCATAGAGAACAGTATAACAAACGGCATTTGGCAAGCAATGCACCACAGCACGGGTCAAACAGGGAAACATTACCAAATAGATTGTTAGACTCTCCAGGGAGCCCCAGTGTGCAGGACTCAAGCTCTAAGCTGATGAGAAAAACAAAACAAAAACAAAGAAGGAGATACCCACTTGTAGTGAACTGTATAGTAAAGCCTTGGTGTATGACTTTGAATGAAATGTTTCAGCAAAGCCTTTGTTATGTTTGGGTTTCTCAGAGGCTGAGAAACTGTTCTGAGACCATTTGAACCTTGGAGAAACATTGTCTCTCTGGAGAATCTGCACTTGGTGAGAGCTTGCAGCTGTACTGACCTTGGTCCTAAAACACTCCTGGCAAACCCGGAGAGCCATTATCAAAAGGGACTGAGGTTTGTGTGGGCTGTCTGCTCTCATGAGTAGCAAGAGCAAGATGACTTTGACAGCTGGAACCTTTCCCAGCCCTTATTATCCTTGTGCATGTTTGAATAAAGCAACTGGAGTGAGCTAGCTGAGTGTCAGTCTTTCCCAAGAAGTCTGTACCCCTCTGCTCCTATGGAAAATGAAGGCTTAGCATCTTGGTGAGCTTCTCTCTACTGGCACCTATGACCAACATCAAACAATATACAAAGATTTCCTGAAATGACTAACCTCACTGTATAGAAATTGGGACTAATTACAAAGTCTCATTCCAAATGATTTGGGAAAGTTTAATTGGCTTCACCTATATAAAGTGGCTTTCTTTGAACTTATACCATAATACATTTTAACTCTTGGCTTATAAGTTTTACATTTTTTAACAATTTATTTACTTTTTATTTAGCATGTGTGTACAGGTGTGTGTGTGTGCGCACAGATACACATATGTCACAGTGTGACTTGCTTTTTCTGTTTAAGAGTTCCTCCTTGGGGTTTTTCCAGCTGGAGTTGAAAAGAGAGGGTTAATCTTCAGAGGAGACTCCGGATCACAGATCGATCCTCTGTAGCAACTTCTAGAGGGTGGAATGGAAGGGATGAGTGGAGAAGAAACAGATAAGAAATGATGGATCCTGAGTGTTGCAGGGCTCCTACCACCCACTCTTCAACTGTCCTTTAGAAACCAAGGGCAGTGTACTGCCAGCTTGCTTTAGCAGATTTTTTTCATAGCCCAAAGCAACTCAATGTTTGTTAATTCAGCTTCAAGGTGAAGAATCAAGTCTCATTCTTGGAACATCATCTTGGTTTTCATCCCATTTTCTTTCTGATGTAAATAATAACTCTTCTGTATCATTAGTGCAGAAATAGGCTAGCTATTTCAGTCCAATAATATTTGATAACATGTATAGTTTCTTTCTTAAAATTCTACCATATCTTTTAGATCCATTTTAGAGTATTGCTAACTTGGCCAAATACAACAATCTCATTATAATCTCCACACTGACCCAACATTCCCCCCCTCTTCTAAGGTGGGTGTACGCTGGCTTTTCTTATGGGTAGCTAGATGCATTACAAATTTCTGAATCAATTCTGGTCTCCTGCAATTATTAACAACGAACTAGTTAGTTGCACCGCCCCCACCAATCACTTGCCCAGGAACTTTGAACTTTCAGGGCAAAAGTCCACCCCTAAGACTCGGGCTGTGTTCCATGGTCTGCCTCTAGTCACGTCCACAGTTCAGGTCAGACTGCAGGTCTGAAGTTTGAAGCTTTATCAGGCAACACCCCAAGCTCCAGGCCGATCTCTGCAACTCTAGGCTCCGATAAACCTAGAGTCCAGGCCTGTCCCTCATGCTTGGCAGTAGGCCAGTTCCTCAGGATGCCAGTCCCAGGGGACCGAAGACCCAGAATGGCACTCATGGTATCAGGAGCCACATATGTCCCCATGGAGTCAGTGCTAGGGCCATTTCAGAGCTCCGCTGTACCATGGGACAAGGCTCCATGCCTCCCCACGGACCAAGTGAAAGACATGAGTAGATGCTGGTCAACAGGTACAAAATTTCAGGCAAGACCAATGTTTTGGGGCCTATCATACTTACAACAATGTTATTATCGACAATATATTATGTCTACACTTAAAAACCAGTTAGAGTTGATTATATGCTCTCACCACCCAAAATACTAAGTATATAATATAGACAGGCAAACGAATTGATTTGAACGCTGTATACATAAAATATAGCATCTGTGTAAAAAAAAAAGTAGTCCTTGCTATAAAACTGGTTTTAACCAGAGCAGCAACACAAGAATGCTCATTAGAGTTAGGGCCCATGTGGCTATTTCTCTAACAATCGGTTTTAGCTCATGTCAGATGGGCATCTTTGCTTAGCTTACAGTAGTATAACTATGACCTACACGATCCTGGTCACCCACAACTGTAGGCCAAAGGACCACCTGTTCTCAGTCTTGTTTGTTAAGAACCGTTAATTGCTCTCCCGTGTAGTTACACGTCATTCCCCTCTCAATAGGCAGTACTATCCAGGGCTCTGGGAGAAGACAGCCAACAAACACCAGCCCCAGCCCCTAAGAGCAGGATGTTAAAGATACAGAAGACAGAGTGAGCAGATGAGGTAATGCCTGGTAGCCAGGGCTATGCAGGGAAGTGAACGGCAGGAAATGAATGAGGGCTGGGAACTGTAGGGAGGGAGCATTTGTGCAGGGGCCTGTTTGATGCGAGGATGTGGATAGTTGGGACAATTCTGAACCTAAAAGTAAGGGTTCGGAAATGAGCGTGGAGGGTCAGGAGGTGACTCCTCTTCCCTTTCAGTCACTGGAGATATTCCTCTGTGTGAGTGTGTATGTGTGTTTGTGCACACGCATATGTGTGCATGAAAGTGTGTGCATGTGTTTGTGTGTGTGTGGTGGAGGGTATAGGTCTGAGACTCTGTTTTTTTTTTCAAGCTAGTAGACAGAGATGACTCTCAAGTCCGTGTCTCAAGGCTCCTTCCACATCCAAGGCAGCACCCAAGAAATCTCCCTGCTGCTCCACCCTCTTATACTTTGAATCTCCCTGAATTCTCCTTATTAGAGCAGCACAGGTGGGTGCCATGGCTCAAGAGGGAAAGATTCTTGCTGCCATGCCCAATGACCCAAGCTTCGTTAATCTCCAGAGTTTATGTAGTGGAAGAAAAGAACCAACTGCTGTAACTTGTCTTTTGACATCAGCTGGTATAACGTGGCCCTTGCATCTCTCTCTCTCTCTCTCTCTCTCTCTCCTCTCTCTCCACACACACACACACACACACACACACACACACACACACACACACACTGCAATCAAGAAGGGCAGCAGGAACCCTGCTTTAGAGGGCTCTGGTGATGAGATCTGGCCCACTCAGTTAGTCTCTACCTTGATGAGCTCAGTGTCAGCTAAAATGTCGCCTTATTACACCTGCAAATGGTATGGGAAGTCCTTCTGTATATGTGTTGCTTTTATTGGTTAATAAAGAAGCTGCTTTCCGCCAATGGCTTAACAGAATATAGCCAGGCTGGAAGAGATACGTATCTTCCACGTAGCTGCCAGACGGGAAAGACGCGAGCTGCCAGCTGGAACCTTGCCAGTAATCCACAGACCTCGTGGTAAAATATAAAGTAATGAAAACGGGTTAATTCTAGACGTAAGAGCTAGCTAGCAATATGCTTGAGTCATTGGCCAAGCAGCGATTTAATTAATACAGTTTCTGTGTGGTTATTTCGGGGCTGAGCAGCCAGAAAGAAACAAGCAGCCTCCTACTGCATGCAAAGCCATGTTTCTCATCACTCAGTCACTGAAGCAGGGTCACTGCAGAGGTGCTGGCTCACAGTGCCAGTGCACTCCGCAGGATCAGAGTGGGGACTCTGGGAGGCACACTCAGAACTCTGTCTACCGCTGGCTCCCTCAGTGTAATCTACAGAGAAGTTTTAGTTTTTTATTGTATTATGGGAATAGAACTTCTGTTTCATTGTCAGGGACTTTCAGATTAAGCACAGAAGTGTATTTAGGGAGGTTTAAGTGTGGAATATTACCCTGTAGGCAAGTAACCTCTGAGCATGTCTGTTGTGCACTGAAGGCCTCTTCTTCCCCCACCATTGTTGAGCCTGGTGGCAGATGACATCACAAATTCCAATTTTTTTTTACACTTTACTGGACACAGTGTTTTGCTTTGTTGATGGCTGACGTACCAGTTAATACCGTCTCCAGAAAGAAGTACAGCAAGCTGTTTAAATATGGTGCTGTATGGCGGTCCAGAGATATTTATTGGTGGCATGATTCATTATGTCTAATAAATACAGCTCTGCATCTCAGGAACACATGCAAAGTATTTATGAGCCAACTCTCTACAAATCTAGTTTACTGGTTAAAATGACATACTGTAATTTTGCAGAATAGAAATCAGAGGAGATTTAGCAGTGAGTGATTATGGCCTTTAAATATTTTTTTAAAAAAGCAAAAATAAGGAATGACTTATTAGTAAATCTGGCACTGAAAGTTAGAAGTCTCAAGGAAGTGTATGCATTTTCTTTTATCTGGAAACACTTTTCTAAAAATTAAAAATAAAATAGAGTTCCCTGAGGGGGGCCTAGGCAACTTGTTAATCAGTGAGTGTTTCCCTAATGTAGGAATAGTGAGAGGAAAATCTAAACTCCACCCCAGAAGTGCTGTGTAGCAGCTTTGCTGTACGGGACCAGATATTAAAATCTTCATTTGTTTGTTTTTTGTTTTTGTTGTTGTTATTGGAGGATGTAAGAGGGCATAGACCATGTATCAGCGAATGAACATGGCTGTGTTCCATTGAAACTTTATTTAGAAGAGCAAATACTGGGCCAGAGTTGTCCTGTAAACTTTGGCTTATGAACCTGGAATTGGGTAGATCTGAACATAAATTTTCAGTGTTATGAAAAGGTAGAAAGGTAGCCAGGTGTTGGTGTGCACACCTTTAATCCCAGAACTCAGGAAGCAGATGTAGGTGGATCTCTGTGAGTTTGAGGCCAGCCTGCTCTACAGAGCAAATTCCAGGACAGCCTCCAAAGCTACACAGAGAAACCCTGTCTCAAAAAACAAAACAAACCAAAACAAAACAAAATCAAACCAAACAAAGGATGGAAAGACAATAACATCATTTGTTTAGATTCACCTCTAGGGGGAGCCGTCTATTCCATTCCCGCATTCAGGAGCACCTCAAAACAATTTGAATAGAAACACACACACACAACACACACACACACACCTACTACTCAAGCTGTGTGTTCCCAAATAACGGGATGATGTGCACATTTTCAAAACTGGAAACCTATACCTGAGTTGTGTGTCCTTAACATAAATCACATTTTTCTCTTCAAGATAAGCATTTAAACGCATTTCCCATCCCTTTCCTGCACGTCTAATTTACATATATAAAGGTTCTTGATATGCTTCTAAAATAATAATGTCTTGGTGTACACTGTGGAATCATTACCACAATCAAGCTACTGAACACGGTCCCCATCCCAGGTGACTGCGTTGTATGTTGAGAATGCATGAGCTCCTGGGCATAGTTGGGTACACCTATAATAATCCAGCACTCTGAAGATCTAGAGGACAGAACGATGGCTCAGCCATGCCCTTGAAGAGGACCTGATCAATTCCCAGCAACCACATCAGGTGATCAAGGCCTGTAGCTCCAGCTTCAGGGGATCTGTCGCCCTCTGCTGGTCTCCACGAGCACTTGCATGCATTTGCACAGACGTAATTAGAAATGAAATACATCTTTAAATTTCATTCTCTCTCATTAGTAATGAGAGTATAGTAATAGTAGTATATGTTTTACTACGGTTGCAATTGCTGGGCGGGAGGTCTATCAGTCTATTAGATAAAACTGAAACTTTGTATCCTTTGACAAACGTCATTCCTTCCACCAGTTTTCAGACCCTGATTCCACCTTGGTACTTGCTTCTAC
>JABTXL010006712.1:20948656-20982921 GCA_025134845.1 Neodon shergylaensis | reverse complement strand
GGGGGGGGCGGATGTTCTTGAGACAGGGTTTCTCTGTAGCTTTGGAGCCTATACGAGAATTAGCTCTTTATAGATCAGGCTGATACTTTGGTTTAATATGCGATCGGTCCTAGCGGATATCCCCACGTGTGCTTCAACAGTTGTGCTTTCTGTTGCTGAGACAAGTGCTCTGAGCATGAGTGGAAATGTTTTCTATGTGTACCAGAAAGCAGCGCTGACCAATGTTTTGTTTATTTAGCCTGTGTCCAAATGATCTGTCCATGTTGAATACTTACTGCTGTCTGCTTCTCCCTTCCATTCTGTTAATATTTTATGTACCTAGGTGATGTTATGTTGACTACATCCATATTTATAGCCAATGAGTCCCTTTGATGAGCCACCTTTTTTATTATTATGTACAAGAGTTCCCTTTCACAAAGGTTGCTTTCTAAGATCCTCAATGGATGCCTGAAACTCAGATGGTCCTGACTCCATGTATACTGAACACTATGGTGCCATGACCATTGCTCTGGTACCTGAGGAAGCCACTGACTGAATGTGAGTGGTGCGTACAGCACGGACATGCTGTTCGAGAGGATGACATGTAGAGATGGGCAAGTTGTCATAGGGTTTCACCCAGCCAGCCATTCTGTGAATTATGATTGGAAATGTATCTATCTGATTACACTTTATAGTAGTGAAGGATCTATTACTTTATTGTATTCATTGTTTTTTATGAATTTTTCTTTATGTTTTATGTGTGTTTCAGTTTCTTTATGGTTATTGTAAAGGATGCATAAAACATCTTATCTGTTACAAGTTAGAAACCATCTACATTTAAACTTACTACATGACATGGACCAATTTTGTTTTATTATTTTACTTTGTGTGTGTGTGTGTATGATTGTATCTCATTATATATCCAAAGTTGTTTATAATTGATGCCTCTACCTCCACATCCTGAAAGTTATGATAGCAAGTTTATATTTGCATTCCTATAAAGATATGTATATTTTTAAATAAACATAATCATATGATTTTAATATTCAATTATAAGATAACTAAAACATAATTAGATTACTTGTAAGGATGTTCCTTATAAATTTTATAGGAGCATAATCTTAAATATATTGAAACTGTACATTTTAGTCCTTGTCATATTCAATTATTAGTCATTGCCATTACTAACCTAATATGATTATTCATTTTATAAGATAGAGCTTAAATGCAAGCTTCTAGTTCATATCCATTTACTCTACATGAAAATCTGTGTTCACCAATAGATATGTTTAATTCTGGATTTCAATGACTCAAATTAAATTACATTATCTTAGCAAAAAAAAAAAGAAAGAAACCATCTACATTTTAAACCTGTTGTACTGTCGTGGAGTGCCGTCCTGGCTTGCACTAAGAACTCCACTAATTGTCTTATGAACTTCCTTTGTATGTAAACTGCATTTCTCTCACAGTTTCTGAAACTGTCTCTTCATTTTTGACTCCTGAGAGATCAAATATAATGTGTACTAATGAGACATTTTTGCAATCATCTATTTATATCTAGATAATTTTTGTCATATTTGAGGAATCTTTTTGGTTAGTGTTTCTTCAAAGATTTCCATCGATTCTTCTGGGATTATAAGACTGGAAAATTGCATGGTGGTGTTGTATATGGATTCTAGGTTTTCTTTAGTATACAAAATTCCCTTTTCATTTGTGTGCTGCTTCCTGATTTTGTTTAGTGATTGATTGTATTCACCTGCAGTTCGCTGAATCTCTTCTAGACAGTTTTGAATCCTTTTAAAAAGATTTTATTTTATTTTGATTAGTGATAGATTGTATTCACTTGTAGTTCACCGAGCCTCATCTAGACAGTTGTTTTGAATTCTTTTTGAAAGGTTTAATTTTTAATTATTGTGTATGTGTGTCTCTGTGTAGGTGTCCATGCACATGAGTGTAGAGACATCAGATCTGCTGGAGCAGGAGGTGCAGGAAATTGTCAGCCTTATTCTGAGTGTGCTAACAACTGAACTCAGGGCCCCTGCAAGGGCAGTGCGTGTTCTCAATCATCAAACCATTTCCCCAGCCCCGATGTCAAGTTCGTAATCAGGCAATCAGCTGGTCCTCATTTATTTATGGTTACATATATGGATTCTTTGCTTTTCTCTTTGGGTGATATTATTTTTTTCTGATTATTAATGATTTTTCTGGCTGTATGCTGGTGTGTGCACTTTTAAATGAAAAGCCATTTTAAATAATTTTTAAGTTCATTGTTCATCTGTTATACAAATAAGTGTGTGCAGATGTGCACACACAGACATGTGGGTGTTGGAGGTCAAAGGATACCCTTTGAGAGTTGGCTGCCTCCCTCCTCTGTGTAGGTTCCGAGGATTGAACTCATGTCCACTGAGATACTTTTCAAGCCCCACAAATATTTTAGGCTTTTTTTTAAAACTCGTTTCACCAGGCAAGTCTGTTAGTCAGATAGATAACCAATAAATTCTTGGTGAGCCAACAGTGGAGTTAGAGTTGTGTGTGCGAGGCTAAGATTGAATCTTGGCTCCACAGAAGATAACCTGGCATCGGTGTCCATTGGAACTGCATGGATAATTGAGTCCATAGGGTTCCTACCTGGATCCTCAATTCAGTGGAGCCAGGATCTTATGTTTGAGGACTGACTTAAAGTGCTAACATTGAAATAAGCCTGGAAACTGAGCCTCCAGGGGTCATGCCTATATATTCAGGCCAAGGGCATGGTTTGTTCCTGAATCTACAATGACTGCCCAGGAAAAGGTACCACTGAAGTGGACCTTGTGACTGGGCCTGCAGCTATCATCCTGGAGCCTGGGACTGCAGGGGTTTGCTGGCCTGATGCTGGCGTTTCCTGGGATGAGCTTTGGTGCCAAGAGCTGTGAACACTGATCTTTGCATCACTGTTCTTTATCGATGCAGAGCATATCTCCATGCTGTGCCGCCCAGGCTTGGTGGCGAGGTTTCATGGTTAATGTGGAACTTCTACCATTGTTCAATGCAACTTTGCTTAGGTCTACATTCTCAACAGGTGCTGTAACCCATCACTTGGATTCTTTAGCACTTGGGAAGGCCTTTTATTGCGTGTCGAGAACTGTTCACGTGGATTCCTCTGCAAAGGGAGGCACATTGGAAACGCCATCTCCGATGTTGTGTTTGCTCAACTTCCCGGAATCGTTAACATATTAAACGGCCGAACCTGGACTGGGCTGTTCGTGGACTGTATTGACAGGTTAAACTGTTGCAACTGATGCCAGAGCGCAGGTCAACACTGGAGCCAAGAAAGGACTGCCTGCAGCGGCATGTTCGGGGAGCGTGGAGGCTGATTCCCTCTCCTCCAGAGCCACAGAAGCAGCTGTCCTTCCAGGTAACCACTTTCTATTATTCCGATCATTTCCTGTGTCATTTGGCATAATGCATTAGTCTCCTGAGAGTTTGGAAAATCTAGAAGGGACTGTTCTTTGTTTGCACAAATATTTTGATATACAACATTTTAGAAAACAAGACTAAGGTTTTGATTGGTTTAAAAGTTTTAAGTTGGCTTGCATATTTTCAAAGATTTCCTGTATGTAGGGATTGTCGGTGATATTATTGTCCTTATTTATAATAATTTTGTGTGAGTTAAGAAAATTGAAAAGTGTTTAATTATCTTTATTAACTCTCCTTACAGAATTAATAGAAACAAAATTAACAATAAATACACTAATATAAAAATATATAAATGTACTAATAGTAGTCCAGAGGTCTCAATTTGTATCTTAGGAAGCATGATAAATATTTCAATTTTCTATTTACAAAGTATTCCCCCCAAATCCTCACTCCCTTCCTGATTATGTACTTTGGTTTGCAACTTAGACGTTTGCCAAAAAAGCAAAGTCTATATATTAAATTAAATTCAATACATGGTCAATATGATCTAAACCTAGCACTTACATGATATTTTTTTTTCCTTCCAAAGGATGATTTTATTCAACCAAGTGGGTTATTTCATTTCCTTGTTTGCTACAGTTTCCTGTGGTAAGTATCTTCTCTAGCAGTTAAAAAATAGTGTGTGAGAGAGGAAGAGTTGTGTAAAACGTAACACTCCTGGAGAAAGCCTTTAGCCCTACAGTCTTGGGGAAGGAGACAGCTGCCGAGGCTTCAGGGCAAGAACTTCTCTTTAGCCACGTTGCCCCCAACACCCACGAACAGTAGAAGGGACACAGGGGCAACAGCCTATTTGTGTATTTGTTAGCAGACATTTCTGTTTAGAGATTACTCCCTGCCAGAGTCACTCCCTCCCCCATAGTTCCTTGTTTTTATTATTGGCCTTCAGAAAACAAACTCTACCTCAAGGATGGAAAAACTATTAGACTCTATACATTGTTTGAGTCCAATTCAAATATCTGATTAGTGTGTGATATTTTTAATATAAGGCATAGGAAACTCTTTCTAGACTGAAGGTAAAGGCTTCAGATGTAACTAGTGTATTATCCCCTGGGTGGTCCTGATGGAGAGCTTTTGGTTCTAGATGTCAGTGTTCTGTCTTTCTCTGTGTATTCCATTAGATTTTAGAGAATAATGATGGTGGGCTGGAGAGATGGCTCAGAGGTTAGGAGCACTGGCTGTTCTCCCAGAGGTCCTGAGTTCAATTCCCCAGCAACCACATGGTAGATCACAACCATCCATATTGTGATCTGGTGCCCTCTTCTGGCCTGAAGGCATGCATGCAGACAGAATACTGTAATCATCATCATCATCATCATCATCTTCATCATGTCTCTGAACACCCCCTCTAATCAGTTATTGTAGAGTGAGGGTTCCCCTTGCCTACAATGAGGGGTAGATTCTGGGTCAGGGGTGACTTATGATATGACTACACCACAAGGATTGTTTTCTTGACTCTCAAGTATTTGGCAAAGAGAAAGAGCTCTGACGAAGGCCTATCCTTGTCAATGGAAGTCATTTCGTTGGCGGGGGGGGAGACCTTTTTCTTCCCTATCTGCTAATTACACCTCCCTCCATCTGTCCCATCCACCCTGTCTACCTGCTCTTCTGTCACAAGCATTGCCATGTTCAAACCAGTCAAATATGAAGGAGTGATAGCCAGAGATGCTATTGACCATGGCTAAGAAAAATGACTTAAAAACAGATGTGTGTGTAGCACAGACAATAAATACAGTGTTTAGTTTTGCCATTATAAAAAAAGTGATATAAAATTTATACTCATGATAGAAAAATTAGAGATGCAAGCACATATAATACTTAAAATTGAATATTTTATATAGTCCCAAAGTATGAAATAACTATTGCTAAATTATTTTAGCCTTTCATATTTCTGTATGTATCTATCTGCTATAAAGTGTTATTTACCTTACCTTTGCTATTTATAGCTAATATTAATCCAAACAAACATTTTTGTTATCTGTTCCTCTTTATGGTATTTTGTGTGTACATTCTACGAACATATTCAATCATTTTATAAGTTAAATTTTTGGAATTAAAAAAAATGTTTGCTATGAAGGTATAAATACTTTTGAAGGTTCTATGGCACACATTATTTCGGGATTATCTTCCTTAAAGGCCTATCTCTGGTTTTCCCGACAAGTTTCTGAGAGTGTTCCCCTGTCCCACTTAGAAGAGTGCAAATAGTTATCTGTTGCTTTGTAGTCTGCCAGTCAGCAGCTTCCTTAAAAAAGGGTTCAGATTTCTTCCCAAGAAATCATCTCCAAGTTTGGGTCTACGTGGTCATGGGGATGCTCCTTCTGCTGCTGATAGTCAGGCTGGAGCTTCTGACTCAGCCAGGGCAGAGCCAGAGCCGCAGGCAGTGCTGGAGTGATGAGCTAACCGGAGTTAGTCCTGTAACAGGTTTTTCCTTAGGTTTCTAGGGAAAGATTCAGATTTATTTTTATTTCCACTTCACTTGAGCTTCTGGTCTTGCTGCTGTCATGCGTCTTGAGACCAATGCATGTCCTCGCCCATGTCCCTCTCGCTGTCAAGCTGATTGCCTCTTTTTCTTTTATTATTCTTGTTGCATATATATGTGTATATGTACACAAAAGTATATAAATACATCTTGGTAAATTCATCTTATTTCTTACATGACTTGTGTGTGTATGTGTATATTGGACAACGAGTAAGTGGCTCATCTCTGGGAGAGGCTAATTCTCCTACTCCCAGAAGTCTGAGTTGCCTGTAGATCTTTGTCCAGGAGTAGGACCCCATGAAATTTCCCCCTTCCATGTTACCATGTCCATTGATATTGTCTTTGTTCTGGTCTTGTTTATGCAGATGTTTTGAGAAGACTGTTTCACTGCATATTCCCTGATATTCTAACTATCATCACCTTCCCATGCCCTCTGTCATGATATTCCCTTAGCCATAGATTCAGGATGTGTGATGTAGATGCATCCATTGTGGCTTGCTTGCTCACATGTGTTGACCTCCACATTGCGTCCAATTGTGGTTTTCTGTGATGTCTCCATTTTCTGTAGAGAGAGGCTTCTGTGATGAGGAATAACAGCTACACTTATCTAAGGAAGGTGGTTAATGCACTGTCAGCGGCTTTCATACAGGCAGAGTCACATATTCCTTTGGTAAATTGTCTTTCCATATCTTTCATTTGTTATAAAAATGGTTTAGCATTCATTTATCTTGTATCTATGTCTACATATGCATGTGCACACACATGCATGCACACACACACACATGCACACACACATGTGCTGTGGAGACGAGAGGACAACTTGTGGAAGCTGGTTCTCTCACTCTGCAGGTTCTGGGGATCAGACTCAGGTTATTAGTCTTGAGGGCGAGCACTGACTCCTGAGGTTTCTCTTTACCACTTACCCAGAATTTTTAAAGTTAAGATGCTTTTCTTTCCTTATTGGTGATATTTTTCGTTTTCTTTTTTTTGAACATGTAAGTTTTTAATATGACCAACTAACATGCCCAATGTCTGTGAAACATGAAATAGGAAAGATATTTCAACATGAAACCTGAAAGCTGTGATTATTCTAGATCACTTAAGTTACATAGACTCTGTAATAACGACACTGTCTTGGTCATCATCACCACCATCATCATCATCGTTGCCATTAACAACTGAGGAGAATAAACAAGTCTACAACTGGAACATTTCTAGTCCTTCTTCATTGGCTGAGTCACATGCTTGTCTACCAAGACTCAATGCAAGATAGGAACTTCCAAGCCATCGCTGGTCACAGATTGTGTTTTTGCATATGTCTGTGCAATGAATGGCAGAGAGTGTCTGCTCAATAATTATGAAATGCTAACCGCATTATAAACAAGTCTCTTTATAGCTACCATTACCGCTGGGTCTACTATTGTGTTGTGCAAATGGGACACTTCAGGGTGTCCACTTGGGAACACATATTCCCAGGGGCATCTACCCAGGAAAATCTGCTCCTTCTAAATATAAACCTGACCCAAGAGGTAGGCATGGCAACACCTCTCTGATAAGAAGAGAAGCAATACTGCTAGTTTGACCAATCGAAATGGGACTTAGCAGCAGGATCTCCAGACAGAGAGAACATTAAAGATCTTAAATCTACAATGCTTAATAAAATACATGTTGTCGAGACACCTATTCTTCGAAAAGTAATGGCCACATAGAGAGATGTTAGAGAGAGATGGACAAGGTTGCCGCTGAAATACTACGTAGTTAATGGAAACCTGACTGATGAAAACGGACAGGCTACCTAAGGTGGAAAACTTTGTAGAAGATTTGGGCTGACTTTTCACGTAAACACAAATTCATGATTAAATCAATTGAGGACAACGTTCTAATGATGTGTGGGATGCGGACACCGCACGTAACAAAGTCGTGAGTCAGCCCAGGCAGCGCATTTCAGTCTGCTTTCCAGTTAGCTCCCAAGTGCTCTTCCGTGTTTCATATGTAAAAATTATTTATTTAGACTTTTCTTTTACTGAAAGTAGATTCTTCTCTCGTACAATATATCCTGATTATAGTTTCCCTTCCCTCTACTGCTCCCAGTTTCTTCCCACCTCCCATTTTCTCCAGATCTATCCCCATTTCTGCCTCTCAGTAGAAAAGAGTGGGCTTCTAAGAGATGATAGCCAAACATGACAAAATACCACATAATAAGATAAAACAAAAACCGTCACATCAAAGTTGGACAAGGCAAACCAACAGAAGAACCGTAAGAGAAGGCACAAGAATTAGAGACCCACTTGTTCACACACAAAAATACTAAACTGAAAGCCATACTATGAATGTAGAGGACTGGGGATAGACCCATGTAGGCCCTCTGCTTGCTGCTTCAGTCTCTGTGAATTCATAAGCGCCTGGCTCAATTGATTCAAAGGGCCTGGTGTGGTGTTCTCCATCCCCTCCGGCTCTTACACTCTCTGTCTCCTCTTCTGTGGAATTCCCTAAACCCTGAGGGGAGGGGTTTAATGGAGACTTCCCATTCAGAGTGGTGTGTTCTAAGGACTCTCTCTGTGGATGTATAATGCCTGGGTGTGGATCTCTGCAAATGCACTTTCCTTATCCAAAAATAAACTGGTAAGGGATGAATACTCACTAATGAGCTTGCTTGGATAAGACAGCAGCGCATAACACTGCACGCTCAAAGGACAGACAGGACTGAGAGTCAGAATGAGTTTATGTCCCAAGATGCTTTTCACTGTGCGATAGAAATCATGCCTGAACTCTGAGGTTCAGTTATTGACTTCTTTCATGAAAATAATGGTCCAGATCTCAATCTCCCCTTAAAGTGTTAAGGAATATAGGGTGATGTTGCTCCCTAAAGGGTTTAAAAAAAAACATTGTCTATCAGTTCTTAAGGTGAGATATTTTCACACCATGTTATACTGCAGGCAGAAAATAATCCACACTTTATTTTAGCAGGGATAGTTTATGTACAAATTATTGTGTAGGTAATAAAAAAGAATCAAGTTTTCCGCATTAAGTTCCCATAAGATGACTTTAAATAGCTGTGCTGTTAAAGTCCTTAGCATATTGTTTCATTCCAGCTCTGTATTTGTAAAGATTTTTAGGCAGTCATTGGGGTGAATAAAAATAATGACAAAACAGATGGAAGCTGTAACCCTTTTCTCCAAATCTCCTTTTAATGGTTGTATCCCAGGATGTCTGAATCAACTGTATAAAAACAGCTTCTTCCGAGGTGGGGATATAGCTGCCATCTACACCCCGGATGCCCAGTACTGTCAGAAGATGTGCACCTTCCACCCCAGGTGCCTGCTCTTCAGCTTCCTCACAGTCGCTCCAGCCAACGATCCCGATAAAAGGTAACAGGTGGTATGTTGTCATATCAGGTTAGACATTTCTCAAGCTACTTCCAGTTGTTTGCAAAATTGGTGTCAGATTGGTGTCAGGTTCCTTGAAGAGATCAAAGACCATTTTCATCAAAAGTTCCTAGACCTTTTCTTTCCAAAGCAGACAACTGGACTACTGCACAGACACAGCAGCAGAGGAAGGCAGTGATACTCTAGCCAGGGCCCGGAAGGAAGAGCATGCAACAAGAAAGGGTCCGTCCTCATACCATAATATTTAACCTTTCTGGTTCACCTTTCAACATGTTCCCACATGCACATTTGTTTATGTATATAAATATGTTATTGGCCAGGTTCTGCATATGAGGAACAACATGTGTGGTTTTTTGTGATTCCATTTAATAGTAGATATTCAAGGTTCATCAATTTTCTCATTTTTCTTCAGCATTGAGTATCATTGCTTTACATATTTTCTGCCTTATTCATTATTTATTATACATTAACTAAAATGTATTATAAATGCCACACATAAAACAATCACACACCCATTAACCAGACCCAGAGACTGTACAAGTCAGTGGACTTCTATCCAGTTACAGTAGCCACTTGAAAGGAAAGCCATAGAACTTCTTAGTGGACTTTATTCTTTTGTTTTCAAAAATGTATTTTATTCACTTATATGTTACTTGTCCAGTAAAAGGTGAAAATTTCGCCTGCATAAAGAAATATATTTACTTGACTTATTGTATTTTTGAGTAACAAAGTTGAGAATATATAAGCCAGGAATTTTGTTGATAATAGACTTAAGATCTAGTAGACACATCTCAATGGTACCTGAAGTGACCCAGTTTGCACATTTAGAACGTACATTTGTGTGTGTGTGTGTGTGTGTGTGTGTGTATGTGTGTGTGCATGTGGGTGTGGATTACTATTAACTGACAATTTTGACAAATGCAAGTATTAAAAATATAGTTGGAAGTGTTACCTTAATTTTCTTTCATTTAATCAATAGCCAAAGTGTAAATTTTCACTTCTGTTTCCATACCTTAACTTGCCTTCTCACTCTGATTTTAAGAATTAGAAATTTGACACTCATTCTCTAATCCCTACGTGCTAACCTGAAGAAAAACACAAACTACACGTGACATTTGCTGAATTGAAAATTGAACTAGGCACTAGGATTCTTATAAATAGTAAACTAACACAAAGTTGATATTGAAGATAGAAAAAGCCTCCCACTAGAGGGAAACTACCAGGGATCAAGAAACCAAGTGAATATCACATAGAACCCCAGCTCATAGGCGATTCAATTTTTTAAAATACTTCCAAAAATAATTGCCACTTTAGAAAATGTAGAAGTTTAAGATGGGAGAATCATAAGTTTAAGGTCTGTTTGCTTCAAAATAAACTAAATAAAAGCTACAGGGTGGAATGGAGGGAAGAACTGGCTGGTGGTAGAACGCTTGATTAGCATGCTTGAAACCTGGGGTTTCTTCTTCAGTACCACATAAAACAGAAACAAAAGCCATTATCTTTTGGGAAGAGGATCTGTGGAAGCTCAAATGCAGGCATAACCATCAACTCTTAAAGATGGCTAGCTCTCTGACATAAGGCATGAACACAAAGAAAACCCGTAGTGTAGATAGAGTGGAATTGTCTTAAGAATGTCTTTTTCAGCAAGTATCAAGGAAATGCTATCAGTTTCCTGACCCCAGGCTTTATTTATTAGCACATCGAAAATGCTGGATAATGTCTTAATATATGTTTGTCATTACATTTTCCTTTAAAAAAAATGAACCCTTTTTTTTTTTTAAACAAGGTTTGGTTGCTTCATGAAAGACAGCATTACAGGAACTTTGCCAAGATTGCATCGAGCAGGTGCCATTTCTGGCTATTCTTTAAAGCAGTGTGGCCATCAAATAAGTGGTAAGAGGTGAATTCTTCCAACAAAATTTGAATTACTGACACTCTTACTCAAAGCAGCTTCTGCTCATAGACTTTACTATCACGGACTTCTAAAAGAGAACACCAAGAAACATAATGAAGACGGAGCAGCATCTTGGTCATAAGAAGAGGTTCCATACATCTAGATAATGTTCTTTTCTCTATTAGTTATAATGCACAGCTTTGATGGGCCTCTGTTATCCATGATGCTCACACACAATGCAAGATTTGGACAAAGGAATGTGCCCTTCAAACAACAGAACTTCCCTGTTTCCAGAAAAGACTTTTCAGAGAAGACTCAGGGGACAGACCATCCCCCAGTTCACTTCGAGGAAATTTGTGGCTCCCACCAGAATTGATTTTGCCCTTTCCACCTCAAAGAACATTTGTCAAAGTCTAGAGGCATTTTAGATCCTTACAAGTGGAGAAGTTGGTACTCTCTATGGCAATGGCCTGAGTTGGTGCAACATATTCTGCCAGGCACAGAGCAGTAAGTCACAACTTAGAACTGTCTGGCCACCACTAGGTCATTGATAAGGGTCTAAGACAGTAATTCTCAACCTTCCTAATGCTATGACCCTTTAATATAGTTCCTTACATAGTGATGACCTCCCAACAAAAAATTATTTTTGTTGCTACTTCATAATGGTAATTTTGCTACAGTTATGAATGTGTGACATGAATATCTGTGTTTTCCAATGTCTTTGGCTACTCATGTGAAAGGGTCATTTGTCCCTGAAAGGAACTGTGACCTACACATTGAAGACAGCTGATTTAAGAAATCGTTTTGTTTGACATTCAGCCCAGACTGAAGGATTGAGTTCTGTCAATCATGCTTAGCATAACATTTCTTACAAGGAATGTGAACGCTAGGATGTTAGAGAGCTTTATTTCTAACATCTGTTGCAACTGATAGGAAGCAAGTTCTACACCATCTTAAAGGATTCATACAAAGAAGAAGACATTTTTCTAACACCACAGGGACTGACGGGAAAGTGAGCGTGCTAAAAAGAGTGAGGTGGTATGTCAGAAGAATCTTAAGAATGTTCTGAACTATGCTGTTTTGTCTTTTCATAGTTCACTCTGTAGGTTCAAATTTCCAGAGTCCTCATTTTTACTCCAATAACATACAGTCTTGGTCTGCAATTTGAATTTTAGGTAATTAATGAAGGGTGACAATGGCTTAGATATAAACAATTCCCCACCAGTGTAATAGCTACAGTTAACCTGAAGCAAGTTTTCCTATGGTATACGACCAAATCCATATACTACTATAATGTACATTATTTGATTAAATGTGTTTATTATGATTGTAACTGATAACACGATTTTAAAAAATAGAAATATCGTGTCTTTTCCATAGGTGCTTAGTTGTTATCTTTTTCCCCTGCTTAATCTTCCTCACAGAGTTTGACTCTAAAGTTCCTTCCTAACTTTCTCCCAAATATCATCAAGTTAAAAAGTGGTCCCAGGCCGGGCAGTCAAGGTGCAGGCTTGGAGTCAGAGGCAGGTGGATCTCTGTGAGTTCAAGGCCAGTCTGGTCCACAGAGTGAGTTCAAGAACAGCCAGGGTTACACTGAGAGACCCTGTCTCGGGGTGGGGGGGGAGGTTTAAAACATGGTGTCAGAAAGCAATTTTAGTCAAGACTATTGAGAGGCAGGCTTAAAATTTACAGATCATCATTAAGAAAATGTTTTTATTTGTGACTGCTTCATTTCCTGTTTTAACTACAGCAAATTTAAAGGAACCTCATTCTCTGATTTATAGATTCCTGCCCTGTATCAACTGCCAGGAGTGTTCAGCACCCTACACCCTAACATAATACTTCTCTGTTAGTCAGTGTATACATAGTCTCCATGTATAAATTAATTTTAAGATTCCTAGACACTTCAGCTATGTACAATAGAATATTTTTTGTGCTAACACACACACGGAGCTAATCTAATTATGTTGTCTTAAAAACAAAACCCACAAAAGCCTAATTTGGCTTACTTCCTGTTAAAAGAATTAACTATATTTTTGACATATGAAATAAACTTGAAAGATCAGGTTGGGCTGGCTAAAGTCCCTTTGAAATGTCAATGAAAGAGGTGTTTAAATGGCGTTGAAGAACATTTTTAAACCTGGTGTGCTAGTGCATGGCTAGAATCCCAGCACCAGGAAAGCAGAGGCAAAGATCATCTCAAGTTCAAAGTCGTTATTTCAAGTTCATCTTGTCTGATATGGGAGTTTGCCACATCCGGCATGGCTTGGGTCCTAGAAAATTGACTAGGGGTACCAGGGGAATAAGAAAGGACAGACACACGGGCCAACATGAAGAAAGGAGGGAGTGTCATGCATTGTAAGCATTGAACCCCCAAACCCCGTAGTGATTACTATGTACAGCCCAGGGGAGGGGCTCAGTAGTCTTAGAGGGAGGTCTCCAATGGCAGGTAGTCTCTCCCCTAGGGCTGTCAACATCCTCGAGGAGGATGCTGAAGTTGCTGGTCTTTGCACACACTGGTCAGTTGTTCCTGAACACCGATGCTTAGACCCAGGGAAGGCTTTGCCAGTTTTCCATGGGTCTGAGGCATTGGTACTGCACATGGCTGTGCCCACGTCAATAGACTTTATCAGCTCCTTACACATTGACTCAGGACTTCCTCTGGTAGCCACAGGAGTTCCAAATCAGCCAGGTCTACAAGGCAAGACGGGGTAGGGGACAAGGCGGTGGTGGTGATAGTGGTAGAATTTAAGAAAATTATAAAGCAACAAGGAAAATGGTTTTGTCATGCATATAAATAAATTCCCACCCTCTGTAAAAGATTTAACACAGATGCCAATGGTAAGAAGACCTGCGGTCAGAAATCACAATCAGACCAGAGTAGGGGAAGGAAGGAAGGAAATAGATATAGATCATGTTTTTGTTTTGTTGTTGTTGTTTGTTTGGGGGTTTTGGTTTTGTTTTGATCCAGAAGTTAAAGGTACACCAGTTAGTCAAATCCTTCGAATCTCTGGCACCTGCTGTCCGGATCTTGTTATTCCTGCCTTGTTTCTGTATCAATGCCACTGGTAACTTCAGTGTGAAACTGTCCTGTTGCATATACCTTGCAGGTTAGGAAGCAAAATAACTCACTTTCAGTGGTGGTGCGATAGAGGTCAGGTAAACACACCGGGGTGTGCTAATGTCCAGCAGGGTTTCATAACTTAGATATGCAATAAGAAATTTGGCCAAATGTCTCTATGTGTTTCCTTTCAGCTTGCCACCAAGACCTATATGAAGGACTTGATATGAGAGGGTCCAACTTTAATATATCTAAGGCCAACAGTGTTGAAGAATGCCAGAAACTGTGCACAAACAATATTCACTGCCAATTTTTCACGTATGCTACAAATGCATTTCATAGACCGGAGTACCGGTGAGTGTGGCTGAATGGGTCCCGTGAGAACACTCCAGGATTCAACAGCTCCATGGGGAAAAAAAAAAAGTCTGTTTCTCCTTCAGCTAAAGAGCAAAGGGAGTGTAGTCCTGAGCATTTTCCTTATTTATATACTTAATTCCAATGGCATTTCCAAAGATAGTAAACTCCATCTGGTCTACCTATAAGCTGGTGTACCTATAAGCTGTGTACGGAACGAAGTGTAGTGTCTGACAATGATGTCTGCCACCCTGTTTGCACCCTAAAGGGCCCTTTGCTCTAAGGGAAGAGTGTCTGTTGATTAATCCCGCCCATGTACCACTCTGGTTATCATTTCGATAGCAAATGTTTCCCACATGATTTTGCGCACCTTAAGAAACGTGGCATCTTTTGCTGACTTTCAGGAACAACTGCTTGCTGAAGCTCAGCGCAAGTGGAACGCCCACCAGCATAAAGACGCTGGATAACCTGGTATCCGGATTCTCATTGAAGGCCTGTGCCCTTTCAGAGATCGGTAATTAGAGGATGACTGTTCTACTGTGATTGTGATATGCTAAATGAGAGGGCCCGGACATATCCATGTCTCACACCCAGGGACCTGGGAATACGATGCATATAAACCAAAAGGTTTGTGTAGATGTGATTGGATGGAAAAACTGTGAAATAAGAATTACTCTGGATCACCAGAATGTGCCCTATTCAGGCTCAAGGGTCCTTTCCATATTAATGGCATAAAATTCAGAGAGTCACGCGTTCGCATACTCAGGAATCCCATAAAAACCAGTAAACTGGAAGCGTTACTGTATACGCAGAGGACCTCGTGCAGACCTGTGCAGGCCTCGTGCATGCGCCTGGGTCTCTCAGAATGAGATTTTAAACTCGGGATGTTAGCGCTGCGAATATTCAATTGTCATTGCCCTGGTTACTGTGCACAAGCAAATTCGGCATTGTGTCATTGAGGAATGCTCTTCTTCGGTGAATTCACAGGTTGTCCCATGAATATGTTCCAGCACTTCGCCTTTGCAGACCTCGATGTGGGCCGGGTCATCGCCCCCGATGTTCTTGTGTGTCGCACCATCTGCACCTTCCACCCCACCTGCCTTTTCTTTACATTCTATACGAAGGAAAGGAAGATAGAATCCGAGAGGTGAGTGCGAGCGGGCGTGCGGGCTCCTAGTCTTTCCAGTCCCCAGCGGAGGCTCGCAGGTGCCTTGCTGGTTTCCCTGACAGCGGTAGAGCCTGGAGTTTAAGTGGGTGCTTTCCTGCCAGGTGCAGGTTGCTTCAGAGATTAGCAGATCCATCTACATACTTTCCCTTCATAAAGCAAACATACCATTGAGTTAAACAACAGCGGACCGGCAAAGGGATCAGACAGCTTTCTCACTAGCATTAAGGTTTTAGATTGGCTTGAGTTAAGAGCTGCTCCTTCAGCCTACCCTTTAATCTTGTGAGAAATCAGAGCCCTGCTTATCTTGATCTAGGCTCTAGTCTGACCTCTTCGTCTTTCGACAGCTTCCCATTTCCTTTATGTACAACGTGGGGCCCGCAGAAGGATGTGTGGATACAATACCGCAGGCAGCTTAACTCCGAACAGTTTGTTCTCTGGATCCTTTTTCTTATTTTTCTAATTAGAGGGTGGAATTTTACCCTCTCACCTCTTCTGGTTGTCTGAACCTTCTGGTTTTTGCCAGAGGGAGAAGGGACTCCATTTACATTTAATCCCTGTGGTATTTTGGAGTCTTGCCATCTGATTGACTGAAGAGAGTTTCTCAGAATACAATTTTCGCAGTTGCATTTTAATAAAAAGAAAAGGGAGCTGCGTTCCTGTCATCTGTCTGACGCCTCTAACACTTCTTTCTCTTTTTCGCTTGTTTTTAAATAGGAATGTTTGCCTTCTTAAGATGTCTAAAAGTGGTACTCCAAGTCCCTCTGTTCCTCAAGAAAATGCTATGTCTGGATACAGTCTCTTCACCTGCAGAAAAGCTCGCCCTGGTAATGACTGACAATGATGGTGAATGACGATTGTCTTAGTTTGCCTCTTGGTTGCCATGATAAACACCATGACCAAAAGCAAGTTGGGGAAGAAGAAAGTTTGTGTTGCAGAAACAGACACAGGACCTGAAGCAGGGACCATGGAGAATTGCTGCTTTTTGACTGACTCCTGTGATGGGCTCAGTTACCTTTTGTTGTTGTTGTTATTTTAATACAATTCAGGACCACCTGCCTAGAGGTGGCACTGTCCCCCAGTGCATTGGGTCCTCCTCCTTCAATCCTTAATTCAAAAAAATGTCCCACAGATATGCCCACACGTCAGTCTGATGGAGACAGCTCTTCAGTCGCTCTTCCCTCTTTTCTGGTGACTCTATTTTGTGTCAAGTTGACAAACACTAACCGCCACGGGGTGCAACAGATCTTGGGGTCTTTTAAAAGTTGATGAAACTATTCTCGAGACACTAGGAACATTCTTATTATGGCTTATTTCCGGCCTTATTATATATCCTTGGATGTTTTTACATGCTGCAGAACCCTGCCATTTCAAAATTTACTCCGGAGTTGACTTTGGAGGAGAAGAGCTGAATGTGACCTTCGTACAAAAAGCAGATGTGTGTCAAGAGACTTGTACAAAGATGATTCGCTGCCAGTTCTTTACCTACTCATCGGTTCCACAAGACTGCAACGTGGAGGGGTGAGGGGGTCGCTTCTTTGATCACCGGCAAGGAAATTATTTTATAGTTTTCTCTGCGGGTCTGATTTTCTTCTGTTCATTTTGTCCAGGTGTAAATGTTCCTTAAGGTTATCTGTGGATGGCTCTCCAACTAGGATCACCAGCAGTGCACAGAAGATCTCTGGGTATTCTTTGCGGTTGTGTAAAGCTGTGGACAGCTCTAGTGAGTGAGGATCATTTGTTAAGAAACTGTATGGAAGTCTGGGTTGTGGTGACCGATGGCTTGGTTGGTCTCATGTGATTGGGGCTATTTATATTGTTTCCTTGGATGGAGGGGATGCTCATTTGTGTCGAATTCTGACCACGCATCTCAACGCTTTGCAGTTTGTACAACAAAAGTAAACTCACGAATTGTGGGAGGAACAAACTCCTCTTTAGGAGAGTGGCCATGGCAGGTCAGCCTGCAGGTGAAAGTGGTGTCTCAGAATCATCTGTGTGGAGGGACCATCATTGGACACCAATGGATCATAACGGCTGCCCATTGCTTTGATGGGTAAGTTTCAGATCCATCGTGTGTGTGTGTACATGTTTACGTGTGCATGCTCACGTGGAGGTCAACGTCAGGTGTCTTTCCTATATTGCTGACTGTTGTGGAATATTATTTTAATGAGGCAAAGATGAACTACATTTCTATGCCTAATATTACTTTTACTGTGTAAAGGTGTGTTGCTTTTGTTTATGCTGTATTTGTTTAATTATGAAAAGGTATGTTATGTTTATTTTACCTTGCCTGCCCAAGGAACCTGATTGGTCTAATAAAAAGCTGAACAGCCAATAGCTACGCAGGAGAAAGGAAAGGCAGGGCTGGCATGCAGAGAGAATAAACAAGAGGAGAAATCTAAACCCAAAGGGAAGAAGGGGGAGAGAATCAGGGTCATACCCAGGACCAGAAGCCTGGCAGACATAGAGAAGCAGTGAAAGTAAGAGACACAGAAGTAAGAAAGGTAATCAGCCCTGAGGCAAAAGGTAGATCAAGAGAAACAGCTTAATATAAGTTAAAAGAACTCTCCAGAAACATGCCTGAGGTAGGCCAAGTATTCATAACTAATAATAAGTCACTGTGTCATGATTTGGAAGCTGGTCCGTGGTCCAAAAGAAACAGACCGGTACAGCTGTCCTTTTTACTTGTTGAGATGGGGTTTCTCACTGAACCCCTTTGACCAGACTGGCTGGAAAGCAACTCCCAGGGATCTGCCTGCTCTGTCTCCTGTCGTGTTGGATTCTGAACTTGGGTCCTCGTACTTGTGAAGCCAGCCCTTTGTCCACCAAGCCATCTCCTTGACTCTGACATATGTTTTGATGAAGAGAAACGTTTCCAAGTCTTTGCCTAAAAATTATTATTATTTTAAATTTAGTTTGTACATCTTTTACGTGGTTAAGTTAAAATTCAAATGATCGGTAGGCAGGTGTTAAGCCACGAAGTGTCTTTAATTCAATTTCTTACTTGACTCATCTTAATTAATATGGCAACTTGATAACTCTGATGTAATGGAAGCAATTGCTTTCAGGATTGGTAAACTGAACTTGATTTTCCCACAGCTTCTTGGAGAGTGACAGAAGCAGTCCCATATTTTTATTTGTAATAAACATGAAGTAATTACACATATATAATATATATATAATATTTTCAGCCACAACTTCTAGTACTGTGAGGTGTAACCTTATATGGACTCAGGGCAACAGAATACGGGGCTCTCAGAAATTCTGGCAACACTAAAAGGTCCCTGAATGTACACTGACCAAAATTAATTCAAATGAAACACGTGGCAAACCCAAGGCCTTCTGGAAGTCCTAGCCCATGCTGTGTTACAGGGCTCCACTGCAGCCTTTCTTCCTAAAGCGCAGCGTGCTTATTTCGCACTATGCATGCACTATGCATGCTCTCACTCCGTGCAATAGCAACAGATGGTACCCGAAACACAACTCGGACTGAAGACTATTCAATGCTGTGAATCACAGTGTGTGTACTGTGTGCACAGAGCTTTCTGCTCTTACAGAAACGTAACAGTTTAATTACAAAAAAACCCCACAAACTTAAAAATGTTTCTTGTCATAGTCTGCTTTGGATTGTATAGTGCTAGACTTTAGTTTTAAATATTGTTGTTTGAACTGATTACTTGAGTTTTATTTAAAAAAAACTCATTGAATGAACTTTAGCTAGGGTATTGGATAAAATTTCCAATTTTTTTAATGGTCCTAAACCTAATCTGCTGTTTAGTATGAAGTGAAATTTTCAATTTTTTTGATTACAAAATCAAAATATTGAGGGACTCTTAAAGTCATTGAAGATATTCTCTGCCTTTTAGTAGGAAATATTCAGACATGGTTTTATTATTTATAATAGAAGCACATTTATTCCATTAATATGTGAATTTGCTTTCATCATTAATAAGTGGTAAAGCTATATGTACACCAAAGAATTGTTTTGAAGTAAATTTCTTTATGATATACTATCGGTAAATGTTTAATATGTATACCCACTTCATATAGTCACTCACACACACGAATGCACACACATACACAAACACACGCATGCGCGCGCACACACACAACCCTTTTCAATATAAAGGCGGTCTTAAATAAAAGTTAAAGAAGTTTTATTCTAAACTAAATCTTCAGAGATCCAACTCTAGATGATGCTAAATTGGCAGAGGAAGAACTAGGTAATGGGGAATATTTTCTTTCTTTTTTTTTTGTTCCCCACAAGAAAAAGTGCTAAGAAAAATGAACAAGGAACAATGCCAACGTTACTTTGGTTTGCATGTCTCTCTCCCAGGATTCCGTACCCAGATGTGTGGCGTATCTACGGTGGGATTCTTAACCTGTCAGAGATTACAAAGGAGACATCTTTCTCGAAAATAAAAAAACTTATTATTCATCAGAACTACAAGGTCGGAGAAGGCAACTATGATATTGCCCTACTAAAGCTCCAGACGCCCTTGAATTACACTGGTATGCAGCACATTTAAGGGAAGACTGCACAACTGAATTGTGTCAGTGCCAATTCCTGCTTCAGTTTGAGTGAGCAAACAGATCTGCTGCCATTGTTTTCTGGTTGGTGGGGTTGAGGGAGAGGCGAGGCAGCCTGGGAAGTGAAGATCCTGAGATTTGCCATTCAATCACTGCTTCTTAGTAACTTTCTCAGCATGGTATGGAGCTACATGTATGCTAATGAAAGAGGTATAGGAAAGCTCTTGCTGTCTGGGGACACTGGGCATCTTTTGACGGGATTGGCAGAATTACCATTGCTTGGACTTAGGATATACAATTATATCCCTAAGCTAATTAATTGCTAAGAACACACTGGGTAGACAATAGGGGAAGTGGAACATGTCACTATTTTTGGAGGTACACCACTTCACAGAAACTAAACGCCTACCAGCACCTTAACTGTGAGTGTCAACCCTGTAACCTCAGACAGCTTGCCCTTCCTCCTTCCACTGCTCATATTTGCTGTAGGTGTGCTGGTCTCCTCGTTGCTTTGCTGTAATAATTAAGTAAGGTATTCAATTAAATACTGGAAGAGCAAGGCTATTTTTAATCTGACTCTGAATTCTGCCAGAGTATATATGAAACAAAACACAAGAATGTAGACATATGTTTGTCAAGAAATTTTGGTGGAGGAGCTCCCCTCCCCTGGGGAAGTTTCATGCCAGAAAACCAAACAAAAATGTGAGAATTTCCTTGGATTGTGGGCTTTAGAAGTTGATCAGAAAGCTGGAGGCTGTTCTCGTTACTCTTTACTTTCAGTTATGAGTTCCCTTATGTTTCATGCATGGCCATGGTGTGTTTTGATTGCATGTCCCTCCCTTCACCCTCCCTTGTCCTTTCCCACTCTTCCTCCCAATTGGTCCCAGAAGGCTCATTCTTGCTGTGTTGCTTTGTAGAAAACGAGTAAGGGAAAAGAGAGAGAGATAAGTTTTTAAAGTCAATATCTATGGCTTTAATTAATTCAAATCTATTCATGCAATTTCCTTCCAGAATTCCAAAAACCAATATGCCTGCCTTCCAAGGATGACACAAATACAATTTATACCAACTGCTGGGTGACTGGATGGGGCTACACAAAGGAAGGAGGTACAGCGTGACATTTGGAATGTTCCTGTCCTAAATGTTAAAGCACATGGAGTAGATCAGATCCTCGACCATCCTTCCTCTTAATCTTTGTGTTTATCCCAATGTATTGGTTTTCTGATTCACAAGAACATGGTTTATTTTTTCATTAAAAACTGATGGGCTCATGCTTTAAGCATCTTGCTCCTAATAGAGATTATGTTGGTGATTCTGCATAAGGGACTGTGGCCCGATGGTGCTATCAGGTCCAGTGCAGTCCATATGGTTCTCGGTACTCGGTGTCCCTGTTTGCCACACTTTCCCTTGGTGTCAATAGCCAAGGTGCCAGCAACACTCTCTCAGGACAGTTCTTAATATTTCTTTTCAAGCATTCTTGCAATACGATAAATCTATCCTTTCCTCTAATTACTGCTAAATACTTAGGCAAAATACATAGCTTCATAAAGAAGGAAACTAGACTGCAGTACAATTACTGGTATTTATTAGCAGAATTCAACATAATAATAAGGATGTATCTTTATTAATGTACTACATACCATGTTGTTTTAGTATTTGCCATAATGTTGAAATAGTGACAGGCATAAATGATCTTTTCACTTCTGTCATAACTACCCAGTGATTCAAAGCATTTGTGCCCGTATACGACAATGCCGGTGATAGTACTGTATTCCTGCATTTGTTGTCCACATTTAAAACTGAAGGGGATGTTCAGCTTTACTTGGAAGGTAGCCAGAATAGAGGTGAGTTTTTCTCTCTCCTTTCCTCTGAGTTCATAGATGGATCCACTGTTTGTGTGGATCTGAGATCAAGAGCTCCTATGTGTTGAGACTTGAACTATTTTCCTAGAAATGAACATGCTTCCTTTCTAGAATAAGTGCAAGATAAACACTATTAGACAAGTTTGTGACATGTTTACAAAAAGAGATGATTGGCTGGATTCTCCATTCTCCATGTTTCTTGAACTAGCCAGTCTTGTATTCAATTAACTCACATTTTGTACTGTGTTGACCTGGCGCTCTCTTTCTCTCTCTCTCTCTCTCTCTCTCTCTCTATCTATCTATCTATCTATCTATCTATCTATATATATATATATATATATATATATATATATACATACATATATGGGAAATACAGACATGGAAAAAAATTGAGTTATCTCTAAATGCATCATTTTTCATGGAACTTTGTCTATATAAAGAACACAATACTTCTTTGCTGTCAAATGTTTGGGATTTATTTTCATAAATTTTATATTTTTATTTGAATTTGAATTTGTAAAACAATGAAAGGCAAGAACATCCAACCATTTATAGTAAAAGTATGAACAAGGAACTTTTTTCTGAGGGGCATCTGTTGAGATAGTATTGATCTTGATACTGGACAGAGAAAAACTGGTTCCACCATTTTGAGCCGCATCTGAAGCAAGTTTTATTTAAATATTAAGTACTGGTCAGGATAGACTTTGATTAGTACAACTCCCTGGAATTTCCCGGCTGAGTTTGGCCCCAATACAAGTACTCTTGGGACATATAAAGACAAACCTATTTGGTCCCCATACTTTCCCATGAGGCTTTGTTGTTATTTTTCAAGAACTACAACTCCCAGCATCCCAGGAAGTTACCTGGCTCTGGGGCCTGTTGGGCTTACAGGTTACCTTAGGGTATTCCAACAGGAGCACGGTAAAGATAATAGAAACCATGTCTATGGTAGCTTGGGTGATAGGGCTGCTGAAAAGCTTCAGTAGAAGGAAAGAAATACAGATGGCTCTCTTGTCCATCTTCCTGTCCCTTTCCCTGTCCCTGTCGCTCCTCTTCTCCCCCTCTTCTTCTTCCTCTTCCCCCACTCTTCTCCATACACCTCTTTCTTTCTCTTTCTCTCTATTGTTCCCTCTCATTTCTGTATGTATAATTCTACTTCTTTGACAGTGTCCCTGACAAAAAAGCACTGACAGTTTTTGAACAAAAATATGACCCAGTGGAAAGCGGACCATTTTGACTTCCTTTAAAACTCTGGTCTTATTTTTTTCCGTTTATTGTATTTTCTACTTTTAAAGGTCTATCTCGATTGATTCCTTTGGTACCAAATGAAGAATGCCAGAAAAAATACAGAAATTATGTTATAACCAAGCAGATGATCTGTGCCGGCTACAAAGAAGGCGGGACAGACGCTTGTAAGGTAACGCATCAGACTGGGAAAAACACACAGCCGTGCACCGGAGACAATTCATTCAAAAGCAAATTCCCAACGTTACAGTCCGCTAGTTTTAGTTTTGAATTCGGAGTTAAATGATCTGAAAACTTTATAAATAACTTTTAACAAATAAGCACAATAATTCATATCATGTATTACTTCTAATAGGTACATCAGAATCTGTATTGACTATGGCAGGCATGTCACAAGCAGTACAGCTACATGTTTTATTTTATGTGTCGTGGCTATGCTAAAATACAAGAAAAGGAGGTTTATTTGAACTTCGGTAAAGATGCTAACATTGTGGGGTTTATCCGAGAACGGGAGAGGGGATAAATTAGCCTTGTAACCAGCCACTTATTTTGTTCATGGCTAAAGGGATGCCAGGACATTCAGAAGCTGCATGTGTGGTGTGCAAAGTGTGCCTGAAGATGTTAGCGGCATCTGTCTTTGAACAAGGGGCTGGCTCCTCAGTTGAATCATCGCTGTTGTAACTCTCTACCGTTGCTTTTCTCCTCCCACTGTGACCCAGGGAGATTCCGGCGGCCCCTTAGTTTGCAAACACAATGGAATATGGCAGCTGGTGGGTATCACCAGCTGGGGTGAAGGCTGTGCCCGCAGAGATCACCCAGGCGTCTACACTAAGGTTTCTGAGTACGCGGACTGGATCCTGGAGAAGACACAACACAGCAGCGGAAGCCCCCTGCAGGTGTCTCCCGCATGAGGAAGCTGGGTAGCGAGGAACTGCTCAGTTGACAACCGTTGTACCTCCTTGCTCCCAAGTCAAACAGAGAGCCCCAGAATTCTCTTCTGCAAAATGTGAATAATGGTGTCTGCCTCACATCCCTGTTGTGGGATTAAAATCACAGTATAGATACAGTTGCTGAAGACAGTGTCTTGCAGAAGTATGTCTCCTGCCTTGAGTAACAGGGTCTCCAAACGTGAACCGTCCAAGAAGCATCATGCTTGTTTGCAAATAAAATGATCAAAGTTTTTTTTTCTAATTAGGTAGTACAATGGTTGATCTGAAGAAGTTGAAAACAAGATTCTAGCACAATGCCTGAGATCATTCTCATCTAACTTCTGACTCTAGACCCCGCAGATCTCAGAGTTACCTTCTGTCCACCTCACTCATTCGTTCATTAGACCCCCAATGCTATTGTTCCATCTGGCTCAAAGGACTCGGGAACCTGGTTCTGTCTGGTGGAAGGAGGAGACCTTTGTGACATTTTCTTTATGATAAAAGGATGGCTTACTTGTGCATGAGGGGACAGAGCACCTTTCCATCTAAACCACCTTCCTGGCCATTGCCACATAGTCTTGGCTACCTGTACATGCAGGACCTGTAATGATGTGTTTTTCTTGCCGTGTGCAGCTCCTGCATTGGCTGATCATGCAGTGCTCACACAGGTTAGGGAATCTGATAAGAATCTCCCAGAGAACCCTGGGAGTGCTGTTGATACTGCATTCAGTATATGCAAGAGTAATTCATGAAGTATCATTGGATATAATGTATTATCTAAAATCCAGGCTTGCAACTGAGTGGAAAGATAGTACACCGTCTTGGAATAGATGACATTAATCTTCACATAATACAAATTCCCAGCTTGCCAGCGATTCCTGGAGTGGACTGTACGTGCATAACTCCCTTTAGTTAAGCTGATTAATATTTACATGGAATTGGCCATTTACAAACTATTGCACAAGTTCAATAGACAAACAGAAAAGTGAAATTTTCTGTAGAGGATTAAACTTTTCCTCGCATGTTGAAAGACTTGTTGAGTAGTTCAGGGGATTAAATATGGAAGAGCTAATGGGTTAGCCACAGAATTTGGCGATGGAAAGTGAAGAGGTAGGAATTACCCCAGGAGCAAATGACTTTTGGAAGATCTGACTGGATCCCTACGAGATTATTTCCTTTTGAAGCACATAGCTTCAACTTTTACTTTTGTACATAATAAACAGTTTTGTCTTATGCTGTGTGGAAGTTGTTTTATACTTAAAAGGGAAGAAGTGGTTTGTAGTGAAAATCTTGTTTTTCAGGTTCTGGTATTGGTAACTCTAGCGGGTGTTAGCAGAACTTACTGTGTGCATTCTCAATGAATGGCCTCGTTTGGGCAAAGCAGCGTTTTGAAATATGAGGCTCTCCCATGGCATAAAGTATCATTATAAAATTGGCAGTTGGGGGTCAGTTGGACTGGAATTTTCTATTTATTTTTCATCATGTGTTCATACGCAAAGTAAACAAAGGAGCCTCGTGGGTCTCATATGTGCTTAAGAGGCTGAAAGAAAGAGAGGGTGAATAATGTCACTTTCATGTGAAGCAGAGTGAGGACACAAGGCCCTAGATCTTTGGCAGATCCACCCAAGAAAGGGCATGTCACTCCGAGGAAGAACCCTCCTCTTCCTGTACCACATATGGGGAACACAGAGCACATTGCTCATTGCGTTCTAGAGCTCAGCCCAAAGCTCCAAGGGCTGCCTCTTACCTTTATCTTTTTTCCTTATAATTCTTGTTTACACCTATCTGCTCTACTAAACTATTAGCAACTGAAGAAGGGTCTGTCTGTCACTCTTTTCCGTCAGCACAGTACATGGTTAGGGATACAGCAAGTATCTTCTTTTAGATTTCCTTTTATCATTTCTGTTGATGTGCCTGTGTGATGGTGTGCTATGTGGGCAGCGGTGCCTGGCAACAACAGATCGAAACATAGCACCTGAGTTAACTGCAACTGATTTCTAACATAGCAAGGCAAGTGGAGTAGCCCTTCATGCCATGATCTCTTCTAAGTGACACACACAAGCATGCACACACACACACACATTCGTGCATACAGACAACATACACCCTAAGGAAGTTGTTCACCTTAACTTTCTGCCCTAGCAGAAATGTTTCCATGTCTCTATGGAGAATGTTTCAAATTTACTATCAAGCTGATGCCTTTCTTTATTTCCCTAGGAAGTTCTTCCTTTCCACCTCTGTTTTGTTCTTTCTATAGGAGTGTGTGTGTGTGTGTTTTAAGATTTATTTTCTTTATGTATATGAGCACTCTATAGACTTTATGGCAGAAGAGGACATCAGATCCCAATATAGATGGTTCTGAGTCATTATGTGGTTGCTGGGAATTGAACACAGGATCTCTGGAAGGGCAGTCAGTGCTCTTAACTGCTGAGCCTCTCTCCAGGCCTGTAGGAGTGTTTTAAAGGGCTGCCTAGTATTTCATACCCTTGTTCATCTCTCCATAAAGACATGACTATCTGACAAGTTTAGAATTTATTCAGAAAGCCCCTACCAGCACAGCTGTGACACACAGAAAATGGGGCTATGGGACTGTGTCTCCATGTCCCCAAATATGGAAATTCTGAACGTCAGCTGTTTCAGAAGCTGATGTTGGCGCTCTGTCCCTGAACTAAGTGCATGTTTCCTCTGGTACATGTGGCTTCAGCAGATCCCAGTTCTTTCTGGTCTTCAGAATGATTTTTTTAAATTAAAGTTGCACTTGTAAATATGAGCTCATACTTAGGTTTTCTATCGGAAATTGGGAGCCTTTCCAGAACCTTCAATCATCTTTCTCTGAAAGTCACTTAAGTCAGACTTCAGAAAAACAAAACAAAACATGTATTTATTCATGAGTATCTGTCACAACGCACCCTCGGAAGTCAGGGGACAACCTTTAGGAATCAGGTCCTCTGTGTGTGTGTGTGCGTGTGTGTGTCTTTATGAAGTTTCAAGAAGTAGTCTTTATGAAGTAGTCTTTACAGCTAGCTCATGTTTTTGTTTTGCTTTGGGAACAGGGCCCTCTCCATCTATGTAGTCCAGGCTGTACTCAGGCTCACTATGTAGACCAAGTTGGTCTTGAACTCAGTGATCCACGTGCCTCTGCCGCCTCAGTGCTGGGATTAACAGGCTTGTAGCACCACACCAGGCTAGTTAGTGTTTAATATTAAAAATGAGAGACAAGAAGGGCAGTGAAACAAAGCAGATGACCAAGTACCCATCAGCCACTGCTTTAGACTACAGCTCTAGTAACTTATTTTTGCTCCAGTGACGTGACCAGTAAACAAAGAAGTCTGGTAACAGAAGACACAAAGCATCTGTTTTCCCAAGAACACTTGATCCTTCTTGCAGCTCAAGGGGACCCCTTAGCAGAAATACAGTTGTGTGGGATGGCTTTCCTCGTTATAAACTGCAGCAAGCCCTACCCTTGGGAGGCCCCTGTGTGTACAAAGTCCCTCATCCTTCAGGAACCCTCTCTGCTTTGTTATTGTCAGTGGCATACGCATAACAGCACATACCACCTTGGAGGTTGGCATTTGAGTCTCAGTGAGTCCTGACAGAAACCCTGTGAGAACTGGCTATGAGTATAGATTTCTTTTTCATCGTCAGTATTCACAAAGAAGAAATACATGTGCTTTGTTCCTCAGCAGTAATCACATCTCCTACGGCATCTGAAAAGTTTATGTCGAAAAAAAAAAAAAAAACGAAAGTGCAAGGCAGGACACTCCCTGATGATCTGTGTGCTCAGCCTCTGACCCCCAGCCTCAAGTCCCCAGTCCCCACTTTCCAGCTTCCAGGCCCCAGCATCCAGCCTCTAGCTCCTGACGTCTCTCGTCCCTTTGCTCTACTGCAAATCTCCAAGTCCATCTGATTTCTGTTGTCTTTCTCTGCTCAGCTTGCAGTTGAGTTAGAATTAATGGTGCATCACTAGCGTTTTAAAGTGCAAGTACATATACATTTGGCAGGCAGGCACCCTCAATCTGAGTTTGCCCAACTGCTAAGGCAAGGTCAGGCTCTCTGGCCATCTTGGTGTGCGCTGCTTGTTTGTGCACACAGAGGAAAGAAAGCACACACATTTGGTGTGTTGAAAGAGCTTACTGCTCTCCTGAGGTAGGTGAGGTACGTTTCGTTAGCAGGGACTGAAAGGACCTTCTCCGACACCAGACACGCTGAGCACGCTGTGTGAAGACGGGATGTCACATGACAAAGGAAACCAGTACAAATAATTATTTAAGGAACGTTGTCCTACGCAAGATCATTCAGAGGGGAACAAGACTACACTGAAGAGAGAAATCGCCCCAACTGAGGACTGCAGCCAAGACCTGCAGGTACGGCTTTAAAACTGGACATTTCTCTCAACCACGTGTCCCCTCTTCTACAATGAGGGCTTAACTTTTCCCGTATGGAAAGATTGATTTTTAAAATTATAATGAATTTACACTGTAGATACAGTTAGTCACCCTCTACAGTCAGTCAGCTTGAGAGTGGAGGCAAAAGAGAAGACTAGTAGCTTGTAGTCAGTAAGTCTTTTTCAAGAAAAAAAAAACTAAAGAGCAATACAGGAACTGGATATGAGGCTGTGTGTGTGTGTGTGTGTGTGTTAACAGCTTTTTCAGTATTTAGTAGGGCATGTATATTTACAAGGGACCAAGACAATATGTTAACAAATTTTTTAGTGTTTTTTTCAGAAATAGAAATTGTAAGGAGGATAATTATTTATATATGTGTGAATATATGTATATATATACACATACATACATATATGTATGGAAAGAGGGGGAGAGTTCAAAACTGAAAACAAAAGAAATGAGTTGGAAAATAAAGATGGAAAATTGGAGTAGGGAGGGGGTTATATATTTGCACTTTAAGCTCTAAAATCATTGACATTCTTCTCTTTGTAGGATGACCTCATTATATCAAGTGGTATATTTTATCTTTTTTGTCTCAGTTTCTGATGGTAAGTGTTGCTTTATTTTTTCCCAACCTACTACTTTTATTAATTATTTGGGAATTTCATATAATTCACCCTGACCACACTTACTTCCCCTTCCTCAAAGGTCCACCCTAACACCTTTGCATCACCTCCCCCCAAAAAGCCTCACCAAGTCCAATTGGTGTTGCCAATGTACTCATTGGAACATGGTCAAATTCGCAGAGGCCGGTCTTTTAAAGAACACTGAGTCCTTCCCCACCCTCTGACAGAAGCCATCAACTGTGAAGAGCTACATTTCAGCATCTAATCACAGCTTTTAAGGACTCTCTTCAATATTTAAATATGACCTAGAAATAGCTCATTTTCTGACCTGTAGAGTGGGAAACAACATCAGTCTACAAAGAGAAATTGCATGTCAATCCCCACATATTGTGGGTTAATTCCATACTGCTAACTCCAGGGAAGGAAGCAAAATCATTTATTTTCCAGTCAAGACTTTTACTTAAGGGGTACAAAGAAAGAAAGAGATATAAACACAGGATTACAAAGAGACTACGCCTATATCATCTGCATCTATATCTACCTATATAACGCATTGCAGTGGTACCTAAGACAATAGCAGAAAGCTGAAGGCTTGAATCACCTCTCTGATTAGTTTTCTATGAGGCATTCAGTCCGCAACACACACACACACACACACACCAATTCTGGGCTGAAAATGTTATCAAAATATTAATGTACAGCTTACCCATTTGGTTAATTTAGCTATTGAATTTGTTTATTAATTACTTAATATTCAGTAGACTTAATTAGTACAATTGTAACTTAATTAATATTGGTCATAACAACTCAATATGAATATTTTCACCCCATGATTATTTGTTATTTAAAATGAAAATTTAAAAACTCTTTTAAAAGTAATTTATTTATGTTACATTGACTCTTTAAGACTGTCACTGGCCTTTAACCAAAGTAAATTCTTTTTTGGTGTTGCACATATGAAAAATGGAAAATATAGGTAGGGATTTAATAAAATAAACACTGTGCAAAAGATTAAACTATACAGTTTATAATTTAGTTTTTATTTGTGATAAGATTGCTACTCATGTTATTCCTTCATTGTCATTGTTTATTTCCTTGGTAAATTGTCAGTACTGTCTTGACATATTTGTTAGTTTTTGTCTTTTGTTTCAGTTTGTTTTGTTTTTCAAGACAGGGTTTCTCTGTGTAGGCCTGGTTGTCCTGGAACTCACTCTGTAGTCCAGGCTGGCCTCCAATTCAGAGATCCACCTGCCTCTGCCTCTGAAGTGCTGGGATTAAAGGCGTGTGCCACCACGGCCCTGCTTGTCTTGACATCTTAAACACTTAAACAATTGTGTTGATATACACACATGTTATTTATATACGTAGAAAACAGCAATAAATGCTGACCTCTAAATATGTCTTTGCCTGATCCTGGGTGACTTGGTCCTGGAAACCTAACTGGGGCGACTAGGGAATGAAAAAAAGGATAGACACACAGACACACTCACAACGCAGCTGGGACCGGGCGGGCTGTGTTCACTCTTCTTGATGACCTCCTACCAAGACGAGCTCACTATACTGAGATTATAGAAATCAATATGACAAACTAAATGATTTGAATAGTCACTATTTCCTAAGTAAAACTGCATGTTTATTAATTCTTTAAAAGTTAATCTAAACCTGCTGTGCTTCTTGATCGTAACATTTTAAGGTGTCATGCCTCTTTGTATGAAAACATTGAATTTCTAGGCTTAGCAAACATAGTGTGAGGTAGGAACAGGCCGCTGGTGAAGTGGAAGCTGCCACAGTGTGCTTTGGTAGGAGACAACGCGGAACATGAAAAAAGTCAGCTCCACAGCTGTCTCCTGGGATATTTGTCAAGATGGAGGGAGTCATGCTCCCTGCCCAACCTCTGTTGAATTTTGGAGGCAGCTCTGCGGTGGAGATATTCTTCCCCTCATTGATTCCTTCAGCAGCTACAGGCATGCTGTGGGGTCTACTCGTGGAATGATGTTTCTAAATGCATGGATTGAAAATAGATAGGCTCTTGGAGGAATTAGTTATATCAAAATATGATCAGCTAAAATGGAAAATATTCAATAAAGAATTAGGTGTGGTTCTGAGTAGAATGTTATGTGAAAAGATTTAGTGTTGAGCTGGAGAGATAGCTCAGCAGTTAAGAGCACTGCTTGCCCTTCCAAAGGTCCTGAGTTCAATTCCCAGCAACCACCTGGTGGCTCACTACCATCTGTAATGAGATCTGATGCTCTCTTGAGGAGACCTGGTTAGTCGTCCTCATCAACTTAGATGACAAAGCCCAATATGGACAAGTTCATCAGAACCACCATATACGGGCTGCCCATGCATGCTTCAGTGTTGCCAGGGCATAAGTTTCATTTCTTATTTTTCTAAAACTGAATAGAAATGACTGACAAACTGGCGAAGAGTCATAAGGATTCTATTTGTTGTCATGGTGGCAGATACATCACACGACCGATAGCAGCCTAGATAAGCACTGATATTAATAACACAAGTATGTACCACATTTCCGTAGGGATCAATGAAAAATCAGGTGAGGATTTGTGATTTAGTTGACTGTCTAAGTCCTATGAACCTCATGTGACAGTTTCGACTGCTATGTACCTACAATCCTCTCAAGGCATTTACTGACTGTGGTTACAACAGTTCATATTTGAGTTAGAGTTTATTCTTCCTGAAGTATTTCCACAAGAGTTCAATACTTATTTTCAATGTTACAAAGAGAAATGGACTAGAAGTCTCTCTCCATGAGACTATATGGCTGCATGAAGAACTGTAACCTTTTTTTATTTGGTTTTGGTTTTTGGAGACAGGGTTTCTCTGTAGCTTTGGAGCCTGTCTTGAAACTAGCTCTTGTAGACCAGGCTGACCTCGAACTCACAGAGATCCACCTGCCTCTGCATCCCGAGTGCTGGGATTAAAGGTGTGCGCCACTACCACCCGGCAGACCTGCTAACTTTTATGCAGTCACTAGGGAACGGTCCCAAAGGACACAGAGCCTATGGATTATTAAGTATCTCTTTCTAGCAACAGAGGACTTTTAAATTTTTATGTACTCTGGCTTTTTATAAGAAAAACTTATCTGAGGTTTTAACTCAATTTGACTCAACAGATTTTCTTGGGCTCTGTACTTCTCGCTGGTAAATGAGTCCATTTTTAACGTTAACATGACATCGTAGGAGAGGCCATGCATCTTGGCTTTTAGTATGTTGCAGTGTTAAAGCAATGAAGGAGGGCTTTCCTGAAGATCACGTTTTACGAACCAAAGAGCTGAGACATCATTGAATTGCTGCCGCAGCCTTCCCAAAACAATCACTCACAACGGTCGTGCCCCCAAGGCCAATATGTTGTTTGCGGTTTTATTTCCATCTGGGGTTGTTCCCTACAGAAGCTAAGCTAACAGTGTTAATTGATCTGATGTCCAAGTTCAGGCATAGTTTACAGGAAGCAGGCGAGGTAGCGTTGACTTTATCGAATTATCTAACGGTAAGTGCCTACCAAAATCCACAATAACGTGTGCCGTGTGTGTCTCATCGCAGGCTGTGTCACTAAGCTCTTCAAAGACACCTGCTTTCAAGGAGGTGACATTGGTACTGTTTTCACACCAAGTGCCAAGTACTGCCAACTGGTCTGCACCCACCACCCACGGTGCCTGCTCTTCACGTTCATGGCTGAGTCATCTCCGGATGATCCTACCAAATGGTAACTCCTTACGTTTCTCTGAAGAGCAATTAATTTCAGAGGCCAGTTACTTACCACTGTCGATTACCTGCACACAAATTCCCTCCTGTCAGTTTGTGAAATGTGACGTCACCAGCTGGAAAATGAATTCTCCTTCCACTGAATTATTAAAAATTACAGGAAGGATGGAGTCTAGGTACCTTTGTGAAAAATTGCAATGCCTTTTGAGATCTCAATGTTAAGATCATATTTTCTCTCCTCTTCTGCGTTTTGTCTTATATTTTGTCTTTTTGCTGCTATTGGTTAGTGGTAGTGGCTATTATCTAGAAGTGTCTTCTAGCCATTCAATTAGAAAAAAAAGTTTTTAAGAATACTGTGAAGAAATATTACAATAATCTCCGGCACCCTCTAATATCCTATTATGTTTGCTTTGCCAACCGGTATGTGTTCACAGCTAAATACTGGAAGTGATTTTCAACTCTCATAGCCTTGCACCTCTAAATACTTCAACAAGCTAGGAAGTGTAAGAAACTTAACAATGTTATCTTACACCATTACACATTTCAAATATTATCTATAGCAGCTAATTAAATTCTAATAATATTTCATAGGTTTCCTATGACTGTTTTGATTCCCTATTCATATTTTTAAAATCTTGGGCATTCCATCCATTTCTGTCTTTATGCCAAACTTGAAATTTAATATATAACCTTTTATGAAAACTAAGTTGACACTATCTTTGTTTGTTCTTGCTGGATTCACAGATTTCCACATAGTACCATAAACATGAATTATTTTTTTGAAATCTAGAACAGAGATTGGCAAGCCTCTTATTATGAGCAAGGCCAGGCATAAAACTTTAGGTTCTGATGGACCAGTTGCAGATAGAAGAACATTCTATATTTTTAACACCATAAAAAAATGTAATCATGTAGGGGCTAGAGGGGCAGCTCAGTGGTTAAGATCACTGGCTGCTGTTCAAGAGGACCCAAGGTTTGTCCCCAGCATCCACTTGCAGAGGTTTGCAATCATTTGTAACTCCACCTCCAAGTGTTCCACTGCCCTCTGCTGGCTTCCTTATGAATGTCACACGCAGAGAGAGAGAGAGAGAGAGAGAGAGAGAGAGAGAGAGAGACAGAGACAGAGACAGAGAGAGAAAGACAGAGACAGAGAGAGAGAGAGAGAGAGAGAGAGAGAGAGAGAGAGAGAGAGAGA
>JABTXL010006712.1:20873018-20948646 GCA_025134845.1 Neodon shergylaensis | reverse complement strand
GAGAGAGAGAGAGAGAGAGAGAGAGAGAGAGAGAGAGAGAGAGAGAGGAGTCTTTATAATATGTAGCCCTGTAAAACAGAAAACCATTCTAGCTCACTGACCAGATAACACTGATAGATTTTTAACGACAGTTTAGCAATAGTTCAGAGTCCACCCTCTCCTGTCCGTGTCCTGATGGAGAGGAGGGTCTTATGTATTCTTTTAAGTGTAGGGATGTTGAAATTAAAGCAAAGTCAGAGTCCTGTTAAGTAAACATTTGCTTTGGCCCAAGACCCAGTGGTTTGTTTCCTTCTCTTTCACCCAAGGATCCACTCTTCCAAAACATGAATTCCCACTGAGGAATGTTATCTTTTCCCAAAGAACAGGTTTGCTTGTATTCTGAAGGACAGCGTCACAGAAACACTGCCAACGATAAACATGACAGGAGCAGTTTCTGGATACTCGTTCAAGCAGTGCCCTCAGCAATTAACTGGTATGATTTCTTAGCAAATGTCACAAATACTAGCCATTATAGTTGATACTTGGAATTGCTTCTGATATAGTTTGGGGGCATAGAATAAAACACTACCATCAAGAGTTAAGATCCCTCACTAAGGAACGACCTTCTTACACAGAGTAGAGCTTGTGGGTATCTGCATCCCCCCACAAATGCACACTCTCAGTCATGAGCATCTCTGAATTCACAAAGTAGGGTCGGCACCTCAGTTCTTAGTTCTTATTTACTTCTTCCTCCCAGCCTGAAATTGTACACAAAAGCCCTTATTATAGATACTGATTCAAATCAAAGGGAAAAGAAATCCCAAAGACTGAATTGGGCACATGTCTTAATAGTGAACTGCATATCTTTCTATAAATTAACGAGTCAATCGATTAGTTGGTGCAGTTTACGCTTTAGGTCAGAAAGACAAAATGCAGATTTCCAAGCTTAAAGTTGTTCCTGTATAGGAAGGACATTAGCTTCCTCAAAACACCTCCAAGAGGAAGTAGGAATTACAAAGAGTGAAACAAAACAAGGGACTTCGCTGGGAAAGTGGACGAGAAAGGAAAGGGCTGAGTCTAGAGGACCTTTGGGGGGGGGCAACACTGCTGTCGCTGCCCCCAGGTTCTGTCGCTGCTCACGTTCCTGCCTTCATTTCCAGCTTGCAGCAAAGATGTGTATGTGGACCTAGACATGAAGGGCATGAACTACAACAGCTCGGTCGTGAAGAACGCTCAGGAGTGCCAAGAGAGGTGCACTAATGATGCCCATTGTCATTTCTTCACATACGCCACAGGGCGTTTTCCCAGTGTGGAGCATCGGTGAGTAGACCGGTGTCCGAACTCCGGGACAGAGGAGTACCAGGAGCAAGAAAACCACTACCTCCTTAGTTATTTTCATCAGTTTGAAGCCTACATTTTCGTAGCGGCCCCCCTCCCAGAAACATTTGCATAATAGAAATCTCTGATTTGTCATGAAAAGCTCATCGAATGTCTAATAAGCACACACTTAATAAACGCTCTATCTGTGCAAGGATGAGGACCGGGTTTGGATCCCAGTGTCCATATAAAAGCCCAGATGCGATTGTGCTTGCTTTTAACCCCAGTGGTTGGGGCCTGGGGATAGAGTGAGGGGGCAGAGATAAGAGAATTATTGGGGCTCTCTGGCCAGTGCCAGGTTTAATGAATTCTGTCTCTCATTAAAGTCCTCCTCTAGACTTCCCATTCACGCTTGCATACCCACATACCACACACACACACACACACACACACACACCATACACAATACATATAGTGCAGACTCACAGACTCTGTGTTTCAACAACACTGCTGTAAAGCATACATATACTTACCCTATATTCGAACTTCAAATATAATTTCAAAAACACTACATTTTTACATTTGTAGTTCAGAGAGAGCTGTGAGTGGATTGATTGGCAGCGCTCTTCCCAGTCTAACAAATGTTATAGCAGTCCTGACCTAAAGAATCGAAAATAAAATCAATTTATCCATCTAGCTAGCAATACAGTTCTGTTCCTTCCCTACGATGAAGCAACTGAAGCCCATGGACAAAGTTTTATACTGTTTCTTGTGGGGTCTTGAAATCTTCCAGGAAGAAATTTATTGCATAATAATATAAACGTCACCTGTTCACTAAATGACTAAATCTGCATGTTTAGCTTTTAAATTTTATTAAAATTTATGATTTGTTCTTTTAACATTGCGTGTGTGTGTGTGTGTAGGTGCTGTGTGTATAGATGCACATGTGTATAGGTAACTAGAGGTCAGAAGAGCCATCCTCCAACTCCCAATGTTCATTTTTCGATTTATGACTCTTTGTCACAATCCAGATTTGCACAATTAACGTTATTATTTTATAGTTGGGGTTTTAACGCTTTCTATTTATAATCTCCTTTCTACAATTTTGAAAAAGAAATGAAAGGAAGCAAAGCATTAAAGATGTATTCAAAAATCAGTAATAAAACATGGAAAACAGCCTTCTGTGGTTCTCTGTACTTCCCCTCAGAGGACAGTTTTTATGTCTTAGACTTAATAGAATGTGAACTGTAGGTCAGGAAAATGTTCCTAGGGCTTCTAAAAAAACTCACTTAGAGGGCTAAGGTTGCAAAGGTCTAGAGAAATGATCCATTTTCACACCCCACCCCTCACATCACATCAGGCTTCTCAAGTCGTCAAGGAAGAGATGACATTGTTCCCGAGTCCACAGGGCCACCCTGTGGTTAGAGGAGCTGCCAGAACTCAACTAGCCCTGCAGGTGAACACTCCTCGGAGCAATTCCTTTGTTATTACAGCCATTTCCTCCCCGCAGATGGTAATTTCTTATCCTCTTGTGCTCTTATAGACTCGGAAAGAATAATATTTTTTGTTTTTGTTCTATGTAGCAAAACTTGTCTTTTGAAGTACACCCAAACGGGGACACCAACCAGAATAACAAAGCTCAATGACGTGGTATCGGGATTTTCACTGAAGTCCTGTGGACTGTCTAACGCGGGTAACTATTGTTTTCTCTGTGAGGTGTTTGCACATTAAGCCTGCAGAATGTTGAGGCTGTGTGCAATAGGTCAAACTTTGAAAACAGTTGATGCTCCCTGCTGAAGCAGACCCAATCACCTTTCACTGTCTTCATGTGATGTGGTTCATTATGTCCTGGGAAGAATTTCCTCTTCAATTTCCACTAATAATCTGTTTATTTTTAATAAATGAAAAGGTAAAGATCTTTGGGAGAACTTTCTCTTTTTAATAAAATGAACAACCGCTGTCTGGAGTGTCTATGACATTGCCCACCCCCGACATCCTAACAGCTTCTTTTTCTGTCCTACAGCTTGCATTAGGGACATTTTCCCGAACACGGCACTTGCAGACCTCAATGTTGACAGAGTGCAGGCCCCAGACGCCTTTGTCTGTCGACGCATTTGTACGCATCACCCTACCTGTTTGTTTTTTACATTCTTTTCCCAAGAGTGGCCGAGAGAATCTCTAAGGTAAGAAGTCGCCATTAAGGGTGACTTTTGTTCTCTTTTAAACAGGGCAATAAAAATGTGCTCCACACACAAGATAGGAGATCTCCAAGCAGCAGGCTCTTTGAGATAGGCTGGACCTGTTGGAAGCGACAAGACCAGGAGGTCGGAGACTCCAAGAACATTCACAATTGGGCAAATTCCAAGATGCTTTGATAAGTTCTCAGTGACATACAGTTTACAGGATGTGATTCAATGTTTCAAGAGAGGTGGTAGGGACATGGTTGCTATTAAATGCTATGAGCTGACTTGACTTTCCACACACGCTGTAAGAGTGATCCTTCTCTTGAGTATGCTTTGCACGATTTCTCAGGATTTCTTTATACATCCCCCTTTTACCCCGTAGACATCTTTGCCTCCTTAAAACATCTGAAAGTGGATTACCAAGCTCGCGCATCACAAGGAACAATACGCTTTCTGGCTTCAGTCTCCAGCATTGCAAGCACAGCACCCCAGGTAAACAGTGAGCGTCCTTCTCAAAGGTCCTGAGGAGAAGAATGAACGCGAAGGCCACGTGTTTCAAACCTGCCTTGTGCCTTGTTGTCTAGTATTCTGCCATCCGTCCTTCTACAACGACACTGATTTCTTGGGAGAAGAATTGGATAATGTTGAAGTGAAAGGCTACGAAACCTGCCAGAAAACGTGCACCAATGCTGTCCGCTGCCAGTTTTTTACCTATTCCCCCTTTCGAGGATCTCGCAATGAAGGGAAGTAAGGCACGAATCAGGTGGGTGTGTTTGGGGCACATCTTTGTAGAAGATGTTATGCTTATACTGTATGTTTTCAACCATAGGGGCAGGTGCTCCCTAAAACTGTCTTCAAATGGATCTCCAACTAGAATACTTCATGGGAGGGGAGGCATCTCTGGATACACTTTGAGGCTGTGCAAAATGGATAACGGTGAGTATTTAAAAACAGTACAACTGAAGAGAAATATTCAACTGAATGAGTCAACACAGAGCTAGCAAACAACCACAGAAGGGTGGAAACAGTGGCCCAAGCCTATATTCCCAGCATTCAGGAGGTTGGGGGGGGTGGTATCACGAGTTTGAGGCCAGGTTGGATTAGAAAAGAAGATCCTGTATTTAAAAGGACAACAAAAATAGTCACAGAAGAGAGATAATTTGGAAGTTAACAAATTTAGAAATTTTTCTTTATTCTAGCTTCTTTTGCCCACCTTCCTATGTTTTAAGCATATTAATAAATTCTTCATTAAATCTTACATGAACTGATGAATTGAATATATATATTATATCTATATCTATCTAGGCACATCTATATAGATATAAATATATTTTTTAGTCATTTCAAGAAGAATTTCCTGAAGAGACAGACCCAAAGAGCTAATTTTTATTTTCAAACCCAAAAGAATTTTGCTTTGTTTTAATTCTCTTAATTAAACGATCAACCAGTACATTAATTGTACATTAATTAAATCATTCATTTTCTTTCCACTTGATCCTTCAGTGAAGCATAAATAAAGATTATATGTATTGTTTAATGCCCAGTGTTATGATGCCATGTAAATTGTGATGTAACTGGTTTCATGAACAAAACGCAACGCTGCTCCCCCCCTTGTGATAGTTTTAGGAGTACAAACTCTTGCAACACATCATTGGCTGTGCTAGAAGGTGACTCGATGCTCAACTGATTTATAGCACACTCAGATGTTCTAACATCCTAACTAGAAAACACACCTTCCTAGAATTCAGAGGCTTCATGGCAATCTCCGGGTGACCCAAGACTCTTAAGGAAGTGAATTAAGTTGTAGTTCACATATCCTCTGTTTTCCTCATGATAAATTTACCAAATAAGAAGGAACATTTAAACCAAGTATTGTCTTAGTTTTACTTCTTAAGGGTAGATTAGGACGATTACAAAATACTGTTAAGTGATGTGGGCATGCTTTAAAAACCGAGTTCCAGATTTGACACCTTGATAAATTGAAGGTTCTGTTTTTCACCCCCTTCTGCCTTCATTAGGTTCTTCTCTGTTGAATTTATAGACTCTGGCCTGTGGAAGTGAAAGACTATATCAGCTGCAGATTGATAGCTAGAGGAGAAAATATGGAGACAAATAAAACTGCATGCCCTTTCAGTCTGCCTTCTGAGGTGTAAATTAGAGAAGCAGGTAGCACTGTGCAATATTTTCTACATAATACCCTCATGTAGAGGGCACATCTCACTGAGGTGTTTGTCATCTTTACACTGTGGTTGGTCTCCAATGTAATTTGACTTTCTAAAGACACCTAGCAACGCTACTAAAAGACGTGTTTCCTAATCCCAAATGCAATGTTGCGCACTGTATACTTTGATCATCCTGTTAAAACTAATGGAACAGACATTCAGATGTAACTTTTACTGAAGGGCTTCATTGAGCTACTGGTACTATGTCCTAGTTACTGTTCCACTCACTAACCTAAAGGCTGCTTTCCTGCTAATGGGATGGGAGGTTCCCTAGAGATTTCTCAAGTCACAGAAGGATCCACGACAATGACGCCATAGGTGACCACTCACCGTGCTTTGTCTGCTGTAGTATGCACAACCAAAATCAAGTCCAGGATCGTCGGAGGAAGTGCGTCTGTTCACGGTGAGTGGCCATGGCAGGTGGCCCTGCACATCACCTCACCCACCCAGAGACACCTGTGTGGAGGCTCCATCATCGGAAACCAGTGGATACTGACAGCCGCTCACTGCTTCTCCGGGTCAGTACTGCTGCTGTCCTCCTTGGGACGCCATCATTGGACGTGGGTGAAATCTGGGACCGTCATAGTAGTAAATAAATACTTTGAAAATATAGATGACCCTGCTTGCCAAACTTCTTCTCTCTCTGAGGGGAGGGCTGACTGCTTGGAAGAGTCAACCACTCCTCATCTGGCAGCCTTGGAGCCGGTGCCGGAACAGACCATTGATGTCAATGATTCCCATCCTTTCCTGGCCAGACTGAAGCTCACAGTTTCCTGCTCTTTGAGTCGTTTCCCTTCTCTTCTCTTTCTCTGCCTCAAAACACACAGAGTTCCGTCCACATCGTCAAGCTGGAGCCCTTTTGTTATTTTCAGTACTGTCCAAATGTGAATGTTCCCGCCGGGGGTGTGTGTGTCCCAAGGAAGTCTGGTTGAGCAAAACTCCCGGCTGCTTTCGGTGGTCTCTCAGTTGTTGAGCAGATTTATTTGGTTTTGTTCATATATTTTTTTTGCATTGTGCACGCATGTACTCATAACTTAATGCTGCACTTGAGGTCAACTGTCCCTCTAGGAGCTCATATGAGGAAACACAGAAAGTCCATGCTTTTTTAGTTTTTATTTTTCTGTCAGTGACAAAGTTAAGACTAAAACCCCGCTCTTCCTGAGCTTGTGGATGTGCTGGAGGATGGAAAGACCATTTGTTTAGTGTGTTCAATATAAAGTAAACACTATCCAGGGCTTTCTTTGTAGGGGAAAACTTGACTAAGTTTGCTTTAGAATAAAATCACCTTTTGTCCACCTACAGGTGAAAGCGATCGCAGAGCACGGATACCCATGAAGCACTAATGTGTGAGAACTGGCTGCCGAGGGATCTTTTGATTTTCACTCTGTTGTTTGTTCTTTAGGATAGAGGCATCTAAGCACCTGCGTGTCTATGGTGACATTGTACACCAATCAGAAATAAATGAAGATACAGCTTTCTTCAGGGTTCAAGAAATCATCATTCATGATCAATATAAGGCGGCAGAAAGCGGGTATGATATTGCCCTGCTGAAACTGGAATCATCCATGAATTACACAGGTATATAGAACTTTTGGTGAAAAGTGACCTACAAAGCCAACCTAGATAAAGCGTTCCGTCTTAGAGCTATCACGGTCTTATCGGCCAGGCCCATGCTACAGCAAGACCAAGAAAGGGCTGGAAAGATGACCTCACTCTGTTGAGACTGATGGTCTTGTCTTAGAATACTAGATCACACTCTGAGAGTGCAGGTGAAGAGACTTGCCTTCGGGCTTCTTCAGGGACACAGAATGACATCATCTTATAAAATACAGAAATAATAAGAATAATATAGATTGACATTCTGTTTTAGGGACAAACAACTTGACAACAGGATTAAGCAAATGCCACAGAATATTAAACCTGGTTAAAATGAAAGCTTGTATAAAGATGCATGTCTTATTATTTTCTTGCCCCTCTCACTTGGGATGCTTTTATTATATTGCTATTATTATTTATTTTTTAATGCGCATTAGTGTTTTGCTGCATGTATGTCTGGGCAAGGATGTCAGATCTTCCAGAACTGGAGTTACAGACAGTCATGAGCTTCCATGTAGATGCTAAGAACTGAACCCAGGTCCTTTGGAAGAGCAATCAGTATTCTTAACCACTGAGCCATCTCTCCAGCCCCAACTTGGGATATTTTATATTCAACACTGAACACAAGACATAAAAATATATGAGAAAAAGATAGCATGAATATCATAAATAGAGAAAGCACACATAATGTCAAATAAAGCAGCCATCTTTTCTGGGGAGAATGGCTGGTTTTGCATCTGGGCTAGCCAGCTTTTTATCACTGATCAAATACCTAGGGGAACTACCTTGTAGGCAAGAAAGGTAATCTGGGCTCTCATGACGTCAGAGGCTCCCACCTGGGGTTGGGGGCTCTGCTGGAGCCTTTGGTGAGGAACACGAGAGGAGCAAACTCTTCATCTCATGGATGTTGGGAAGCAGAAAGAGAGAAAGGAAGAGGCTGGGGTCCTAAGAGGGGCACACCCTCTCTGACCTATCGTCCATATAGAGGGCCCACCTTCCATCCTCTCCAAGCAGTATCCCAGACTGGAGTGAAGTTTTTGGAATATGGACTTTTGGGGAGACACTTCAGATTCAAATGGTAGCGGCTTCTGATAGCTAACATATGATTTCCACGATTAGATTCTCAGCGGCCAATATGCCTACCTCCCAAAGGTGATGAGAACGTACTGTACACAGAGTGCTGGGTGACTGGATGGGGGTACGCCAGACTAAGAGGTAACAAAGAATTCATCTATCTCTGCTCTATCCCGAAATCCAGGAACAGAGCTAAACCAATAGCCTTGCTTTCTCTCTAGTCACATGACCAAAATGTGATTTTAAAAACCCTAAGCAGTTACAAGAAGAGTAATAAAAAGACCAATGTATCTGATTAAAAATATTAAATATGATTGCCCTCTCTCAATACATTTTAACTGAATACTTTTAGTATAAGAACTAACACTCTCTGTAAAAAAAAATCTAGCTTGGTCCTAATTATTTTGCATGAAAAGAAATTCTACTTAGTGTCATAATTTTAAACTTAATAAAATTAATAAGATGATATATACAATATTGGACCTAATGTCTTCTTTATACTCCATAATTATAAAAATTAATTAAGTTTAGTAATTTTTATGTAAATTTTTGACTTTTAAATATAATTGCATATACACATACAATATTATTCCACTAAAATGACCTTTTTCAGGTGAAGTACAAAATACTCTCCAGAAAGTCAAGATACCATTGGTGTCAAATGAAGAATGTCAGACAAGATACAGGAATCATAAAATAACCAGCAAGATGATCTGTGCAGGCTACAAAGAAGGGGGGAAGGATGCGTGCAAGGTAAGAGGGTTCCAAGCAATCAGCTCCATCAGATGGGAGGTGAGCGCTCACTGCATCTTAAAAAACAGTCCTACCCCCAGCACTGCCCTAGATTGCTTTCTGCTGCTGTGAAAAAACACTGGCCAAACCCAACTCAGGGAAGGGAAGGGAAGGGAAGGGTTTATGTAGCTCACAGACTACAGTCCACTGTAGAGGGAAGCACCCTGGGTTAGGAACTGCAGCAGAGACTGCGGAGGAATGACACTTACTGGTTTACTTCTAAGCTTTTGTTCAGCGACTTTTCTATTGTAAACATTTATTTATCAGTTAGCAATCAAGACATGCCCACAGGCCAATCTGATGGTGGCAGCTCTTCAGCTGGAGTTCCTTCTTCTCAGATGTGTGAGCTTGACAGATCAGACTAGCCATCATCACCAGCAGGACATAGGGTGGGTTTTAGGGAGACTATACCTAAAATAGAAATACTGGAGAGGGTAAGAAATTGCATGTTTAGATCCTTGCAACAGGGCTAGAACTTTAGGTGAAAAAAGAAAAGGAAAGAAAGAAAGGAAGGAAGGAAGGAAGGAAGGAAGGAAGGAAGGAAGGAAGGAAAGAAAGAAAGAAAGAAAGAAAGAAAGAAAGAAAGAAAGAAAGAAAGAAAGAAAGAAAGTTGCTGTGAACAATGCTTATTTAATACACAGAAGTGTCTGCAGTGGTCCGTGCATGTTTCCTCTTCTTGCCTTCCACAGGGAGATTCTGGAGGGCCGCTGTCCTGTAAGCACAATGGGGTCTGGCACTTGGTGGGCATCACGAGCTGGGGTGAAGGCTGTGGCCAGAGGGAAAGGCCAGGTGTCTACACCAACGTGGCCAAGTATGTGGACTGGATTTTAGAGAAAATTCAAACGGTGTGAAAGAGATCAGTAGGAATCATTTGGTGGCCCTGGAAGATTGGTCCACAAGAGAGGGCTTGATCCCAGTGACAAGGACACTGGGATGCTGTATTCTCCGCTGTAACAAACCGAAGGGGTTTGAAGGATGTAAGAAAATACGGAAAGAAAATTCATTTTCAGAACTCCTGATCTGCAAGAATCATAGATTGTTTTCCATCCTCTGCTCAATGAAACAAATGCAGCTGGGAGATATTTTTAAGATAAAAATACAGCAGATATACTAAGAAACTATCGAGTAGAGGTCCTGTTAGCCTTTTAGTCTCTGAGACAAGTACCTGAAGCCGTTCAGGGGAGGAAAAGCTTCTCTTGCCCACCTTTCCAGAGGTTCCAGCTTGTGATCTGCTTGACTGACTCCATTGCTTTAGCTGAGGTGAGGTGAGCATATGGCAACAGGAGCATGGAAGAGGAGTTGCTTGCTTCATGGTAGCCAGAAAGCAAAGGGAAACAGGAACAGGAAAGTACTAGGGACAAGACTGGTCCTTTAAAGAAACAGTACCACTCATCTACTTCTTCCAGTGACATCCCAATCTGTAAAGTTCCCACTCCTTCCCAGATCGCACCCCCGACTCGAGACAGTTCACATGCGAACCCTAGCAGGCACCAAGAGATCAGAGGGAAATGCCAAGAAACCATATAAAGGTTCATGACTGCAAAATCCAAATCAGAAGAAATGCAGACACGAGCACACAAGGACCACTTTAGGAACCTGCTCTTCTCTGCCTATATCGGATATGGAAGATGCCGAAATGAAGAGAGATGTGAAGGCGGGGGCAAGACTGGTACAGAGCCTCAGCAGAAACAAGACAGCAAGTGACAACATGGACGGGTGGATAGAACATCCTCGGCTGTCCTGGGGGTGTCCATGGAGTGCACACTCACCCGTATGAACACTGGGTCTGGCTACTTAGGGAGGCTGACAGAGTTCAATGATGGATTTTAAGGGGGAAAAAAAAAAACAGAAAAACTAGAATCTTTGTTAGATTTTGAAGTGTATATATGTCTCCATGTGTGTTCGTGTATGTGCAGGTGTGGGGCAGGGTGGAGGCGGGGCAAAGATCAGCCTTTGCATTCTTCCTCATGAGGCATTCACACTGTTATTTTGAGGCAGAGTCTTCCGGGAATTTGGTGCTTCCTAATTAGGCTAAGCAAGCTACCCACTAAGTCCAGAGTCCTTTCTGTCTCTACATCCCAAAGCTGGGGTTGAGAACACGTGCTGTCATGCCCAGCTTCAATTTTTCCCTCTCCCTCTTTGTGTGCACATAAGTGCACGCACACACAACACAGACACATACATGCACGAACGTGCGTGTCCACCTACCCACCCACCCACACACACACACACACCATAAAGTGTATGTAGAGATTTACAGACAATCTTTGATGGTCTTCATGAACCGATTCTCTCCTTCCACCCTGTGAGATCCAGAGATGGGCATTCAGTGTTCAGAGTCAGTGGCAAATATCTGTACCGATTTAGCCATGTGTCAAGCCAGCTGGCCTGGCTTCCCGCGGATGCTGGGCATCAAAGTCCAGTCCTCAAGTACACCCAGCAAGCATTTTGACAGACGGAGTTCCCCCGTGGCCTTTTCAATGTTCGCTCTGTATTTTCTCAAATTAGTCTGGACAGGCACAGTGGACGGTGTGAAAGCAGACTCCATAATTTCCATAGGGCTGTGTTTAGGAGGAGCAACTCCCCAAGAGCTGGCACCTTGACGATTCATCTGAATGTGTTTGTCTCGAAAAGCACAACCCATGCTCCTATTGGCAGTATTTTGGTAAAGAACAGATTGATGGAAATAAGGTAGGCAAGCCAAGGCCTCCCTGAGATCTGCCAGAGAGTGCAACTCTACAGAGAGCTGAGTAATGAATGTGTTTGGCAGAAATGAATGTCGAAACCATGCGTAGTACAGTAAAAGGTAATTTAGGAGCCAACATGGTTTGGGGGTAGTCTTCAGCATCCTCAAACATCTCCCTGTATTCCTGATTTTGTCTAGGCATGGGGCAATAACGTAGTGTTTGAACTGAGATGACATCGTTTTCAATAACTATACAAGCTGCGCAAAGTGACAAACGTCTGTTGAGCACAAGTATGTGACAGTGTCTCCTGGAGCTTTGGGGATTTAGGCATTGTCAATAAATTATCCCTCATTTCATGAAGCTCAGAGTCTATTTAGTATCAGTCAAAGAAAATAGTACAAAATGTACACTCCCAGACAGAAATAAGTAGGATGCAAAGGGTCCTAGGAGATGGAGGAGGAGGAAGCACAAGCTAAGCGTGCGATGAAGAAGAAATGGTTCCAAGCAGGGCAAAACAAAGACAACAAGGCCCAAAGATCAAAGTAACGGATCCAAAATGCTTGTTAGAACAAAACAGAACTGGGCTCGAACATTGTCCCGGCTTCGCAATCAGCAAGCAAAGGCTAGCATCTTTGATTCCCCGTTTATTTTGTATTTCGCATAGGACAATGTGAGGATGCAGTTGTGAAGGAGAGGAGGTATTTCTGTCTTCTCCGAGAAGTAGTTAAGAAAGGTATACATTTTAGTTTTTCAGTATTTAGCTATGTGCAATATCTTAATTCTGAATATTTAGTACCTGCCCATGATTCATGCATTAAAACGCTCTGGGCTACAAAGTGTACAATGAGAAGATTCACTGCTCCACACCAAGAGATGGGACATTTGTGTGGTACCCAGCACTGTCTCCCCTAACCTCCTCTCCTGGAGCTAGCGCTGATTGTCACGGACAAGCCTCTTCAGTCTGTCACAGAACGTGAATTCCACTGCAGTATTGTTATGCCTCCACCTGTAGAATGTTACTGTTTGAAACTATGTATGGCTTCTTTTCTGGTCCCTGAGACACATTGCTCAACGTTAACAACGTTGTTGGGGGGAGAGACTTATTTTGGCTCATGGCTTTTGAGTCCAATCTACTGTTGCTTGGCTCCAACACTGTGGCATGGTGGACCCAAACCAGACGGCAGGACAGGAAGAAGTGACCTACTTCTTCAAGGTGGTTCCTACCTCATAAAATTCCCAGAACATCCCACCATGAAGCCACCAGCCGAGGAACAGTCTTTCCTCAAAAAGAGAGCCTTTTTGAGGGTTGGGATGGAGGGTTAGGGACAGTTCCTCTGGCAAGCTGTTCAGTCTGTAACTATTTTAACAGTTTGTTATTTGTCCACTAGATGGCGCCTTTATACTTCTTTGTCTCCCTCAAACTCCAAGCAGGAGGCCAGAAAGCAACCTGCAGGTTTAAACAAATTCTCTGTGAGTGTAATATCCGGGCCTATTAAATCAAACTGCTTCAATTCCGAGATTCCCACCTTTAAAAATATAATTGTTGTAAAAATTTAGTCCCTAGCGAGCAGTTTCTCCTTTACGTAGTGCTTTCCCGAATCCCCAGCTCTGGCTTCCACTTCCCTAAGTAGCCAGACCCAGTGCCCATATGGGTGAGTGTGCACTTTATGGACACCCCGAGGACAGCAGAGATGTTCCATCCACCCGTCCATGTCGTCACTTGCTGTCTCGTTTCTGCCGAGGCTCTGTACCAGTCTTGCCCCCTGCCTGCACGTTTCTCTTCATCTCGGCATCTTCCGTACCTGAGCTGCAGAATCAACCCCCTGATTACTTAAAGTACCACTCAAATTATGTCATACTTGTTGGGAACAGACTGCCTAAGGACTTTGAAAGAAAGAAGTGCATTCAGTGTGGTGCTTCCAGCGTGGCTGGATGATGCGGCTCTGGTGTCTTCTGGGAAGCCAGGCATAGTGGGTGGGAACACTGCGCCTGTGGAATCCCAGTCTCTAGTGTTTCTCCACGTCACTGCTAGAGAGTTTGCTCTTAGCCTACGCACTCCAGCCATGGTATGCCACCCTCCAGTATCCCCATCGAGTTAGCACGTGCAGACACTTAACCACTGGCCATCTCAAACCGAGGACTAATAAAGCTCTCTTCTTACTAAGGGTCTGTCTCCTGTATTTTGTATAATAACACAAATCTGATGGGCACACAACAAAACACATGCATACAGAAACACATACAAATACACACATGCACACATACATCTATGCATACACACATGCATACATACACACAAAGCACAGGCACACACACACATGCACACACACCACCCAACACATATGCACATGCACATTACAGACCACACAACACATATACACAAATTCACACAGTCACACAGAACAATGCACACACACAGACAACATGCACACATACATACACGCACAGCAATGCATACATACACACACACATTCATAGTCATAGGTAGTCTCAGAGGCAGGCACTCTGACAGCCCATGGCTCAGATCTCTCTGTAGAGGTTTCCTACAGCCATGATTCCTTGGCTCCTCCTTGCCCGGCCTGACTTAGTCACACACCAACCATGGAGCCCATGGGAACCAATTTCTGTAAGGTTAGAAATTTGGGTATTTTTTGACAATACCACAAAAGGCCACCTAGAGCTGCCGACCTCCAGCTAGAATGAAGTTGTTCATCTCACAGGAAAGAGAGAGTGTCTGAGGTAGGGGAAAACACAGACGTGTGGACAGTGTTTCTAAACGAATCAGCTGGTTAGGGTGCTGGAAAAAAAGAAAACTAGGAAACTGATAACAAGAATGTCTGGGGACAGGGATTCCTGAGAAAGCACAGATGAACTCTTCAGAGCTTGTGCCCGCCAGAGGGCACAGTGACTCTGGAGAGAAGCCCTCGGTCCGGGCTTCAGCTGGTTGAAAGTTGAAAACCAGCTGGAAGCTGGCTCCCCGCTCAGTCCCATTTACACAGCCTTCTGCAGGGAGCCCTGAGGTTGCCAGCCTCGGTGGGGGCTCCTAGGACAAAGCCATAACTCAGCCTCTCCTCAGCTCCTCTTCTGAGTGTGGGGGATCAAGCTGTGTGGAGACCCCTGACAAGATACGGAGAACATCTGTGTCTGGCTCGCGGGCCCTTTTAGGAAAAGGATGCCATGGCGCGCTGCCTGCATGGGGCAAGCGGGCTCAGAAGGGCCTGCCAGACAAGCAGGGAGGCAGGTGGTGATCTGTACAGACAGAAGGTCTTTCTAACGCACCCCTTCAGAGAGATGCAGAGCTTCCCTCGCTGGAGACAGCTGCTCATCTGTCCAGATGCAAGCCCAGCGGTTGTCTGTGGGATCCAGCTGGCTTTACTCTCTAGTCTGAAGCCCCTTGCTCCTTTGTCTTGTCACCCTAGGACTCACTGTTTCTTGTGGTTAAAATAGGATTTCTGTGATCATCCTGTGCCCCTGGGTGGAGTGAGAGAGCTCTCCTAAGAGACAGGCTTTTCCCTGGCGTGCTGTGCGCTGCAGGGGTAGCCGACTTGCTTTGGTTTTCTCTTGTTAACCTGTACATTGTTAGCAGAATTCTGTCCTGGCAAAGAATGACAATCCCTGAAGATTGTCACCTTTTCTTTTGCCTGCTGTCCAACCTTTGGTTCTCAGGTGTCCTGTTGCATGGAACAGGAGGTGTGCTGAGAGGAAACACCTTGTTCTGACGGAAAGATCTGCAGACACAGTGGGGGCCTGGGGATTTTAGCCTTGGATTTACACACACACACACACGTGTGTGTGTGTGTGTATTATTGATTTTATTGAGCTGTACATTTCTCTGCTCCACTCCCTTCCTCTCCCCTCCCCTTCAACCCTGGTCCCCATGCTCCCAATTTACTCAGGAGATCTTGTCTTTTTCTACTTCCCATGTAGATTAGATCCATGTATGTCTCTCAGGTCCTCATTGTTGTCTGGGTTCTCTGGGATTGTGAATTGTACGCTGGTTTTCTTTGCTTTATGTTTAAAAACTACTTATGAGTGAGCACATATGATATTTGTCTTTCTGGGTCCGGGTTACCTCACTCAATATGATGTTTTCTAGATCCATCTATTTTCCTGCAAAATTTAAGATGTCGTTATTTTTTTCCAGTGTGTAGTACTCCATTGTGTAAATGTACCACATTCTCCTTATCCATTCTTTGGTCGAGGGACATTTAGGTTGTTTCCAGGTTCAGGCTATGACAAACAAAGTTGCTATGAACATAGCTGAGCACATGTCCTTGTTCTAGCCTTGGATCTTTACAGATTGCTTATGTTTTAGTAGGGATGCCCCCGTCTCCAATGGTTACCTCCCATCTTAGTGCCACACTTTGGCTGCTTATTAATTTTGCTAACTGATCCCCTGATATAGATGAATTAATTTGTTATGTTTTATTTATTAGTTGGCTATATTTCATTGTTGTGGAAGAACACTTCACCGAAAGCAACTTACAGAAGGAAGAGTTTATCTGGGCTCACACTTCCAGAGGGATAAAAGCCCACAAGGACCTGTAGGGTCACGCAAACGTCAGCTCAGATTGAAGCTAATCCCTTGCATAGCACTCCCACTTCCTCTTCTACACAGCAACTCTTTTGCATGTTAGTGAGCACAGACGAAAGGACAGATTGTTATTTGTGGGAAAATAAGAGTAGGAAGATAACACGATACTGCATACACTTGGCTTTGATATTTCCGGCTTATCATATTCATAGATGTATGTCTTTGGCAGGGGCATGATTTCCTTTGAAAAAGGCATCAGTCCTTCTAGTGAGAACAACCTGGTGAACATTCAGCAAAACAAACCCTGTCCACAGATCTGTCTCTCAGAGGTCAAGAAACGCCAGGTAGTGATAGACATGCCGCACCGAGTAGACATTTGAGTGATCCATTCCATCTGACATTATTTCGATTCTTATAAAGTTATAAAGGTCATTTTGACTCGTTACAGTGAGAAATCCTAAACCTCTTCCCCATTAAATTGGTCATCAAGGCCTTTGCTTCCAACTTCAATGTGTTTGCATGTGTCCACTTGTGGCATTGACTTTTACTAGGGGGTGTGAAGAAGGATGTATTATTCATCCCAGATGGAAAGGAAGCACATAAAATAAGGACTTTACCAAATTCCCAATGAAACAAATGATGAGTTGATTCTGGCTTTACCTACAGAATGTAGGTGAGGGATTATTGCCAGGAGCAGGAGTAACTCAAAAGCAGCAATATCAAAAAGCCCCACTCCATTGTGGTTGAGGACCTCATGGAAGCTACATCTTGGAATCCCATATTCAGTTAACCTTCCACTTAATGCATACGCCACTATTGCAAAGTCATCCTGCAGCCGTGGAGGGAGACAAAAGGCAGTAAGGCCTGGGATTCCAGAGGAGGGCACTGTGAGCCCACTTGGTCCAGAAGATTAACAGCTCTATTGCCATCCCCATAGGCATATCTATCACTGTGTTACTTTATTCACTTGGTTGCCATGACTACCGGGCTAAAGCTGTATCTACTTCAAGATGCCAAGTGGACAATCATGCTATGACTTAAGGAAAAGCTATACTACATAGCATGTGTTTCTCTCCAAAGATAGAGATTAACATCGAATCCACATCACCTCTTTCCTGGTGCAATTTACCATTAAGCCACCATCATCTCTTTCTTGCTAGACCGAAAGACTCCGAACATGCATCAAGACCATCACCTTTTTCTTCTTTGTAATATAAAATTTAAAAAGTAATCCAAGCTTGCAACACAAAGTTAGACTATGCACTTCAGGACAAAAATCCTTCTAGGTTCTTTGATTCTTATTTAAATTCACATTCAATATCCTTGGTGGTCTTCAGGTCCTGAGCTAGCTGGCTCCTGGGCCCCTCTCCTCACTAACCACATTTCTGCATAACAGTTCACTACTCCTCCAGACAGTTGTGGGAAACAGAGAATTTAACAGGGAATGACAAAGGACAACTTGGAGCTACTTCCTTCTCTGCAAGCCCTTGCTGGTGTAAGGACACAGAGAGTACGAGTTGTGCATGAGGAAGTCGGCCTACCCTAGAATCTTCTAGAATATCAACCTTGGAATTCTCAGGCACCTCAAGTGTCTTTTTTTATGAACCTCACAGGTGTAACAAACTTTCTCTTTTGGGCCACCAACCAGCTCCCAAATCACAACATGGAGACATTATTAGTTAAGAATGATTGTCCTTATCTTATACTTGCCCCACTAGCTCTTATAACTTAGATTATACTTTTTCTCCTCATCTACATTTGCCTTTTTTTTTTTTAAGTTTCTTCTGTTAAGTATTTTTCCTTGGCCGACAAACCTCTCCATAGACGCAATAATCCAAATCAGCCCAAATCAGCGCGAATTAAAAGATGCCCAGGTTTAATGGATGCCAGCACACTTTGGTGGTCCCGCAGGAAAACACGGAGAGGAGGGAAGGGAGAACCGGAATGACCACTGGAGAAGGAAAAGACTTTGTGTTCATTTTCCGGGAACAGTTTAAATAGCCTGTGGGAGTGGCCTTGACCCTCCCTGGGGAGGGGTCACCATTTGGTAGGCTTTCTTGGAGGTGAAGTTTGAACTGCAGCCACTCCCGTGGGAGGGGGCTTGAAATGAAGTTTTTTGCCCAACACTTTAAGATGGATGCCAGGGGGCTGGGGTGAAGCCCCCAACTCACTCTCTCTCTCTCTCTCTCTCTCTCTCTCTCTCTCTCTCTCTCTGTCTCTCCTGCTTCCTCTACTGTCTTTTTCTTTCCCCCTCATTCTCTTCTTCTTCTCTCTTGAGTCTAGATTTCTCCTTCTACTTATTCTCTCTGCCCACCAGTCTCACCTATCCCTTTCCTGACTTGTTATTGGCTATCCAGCTCTTTATTAGACCAATCAGGTGCCTTAGCCGGGCAAGGTAAAACAAATGTAACACGTCTTTACATAGTTAAAATAATATTCCACAGCACACAGGTTTTGATCTTTTGTAATAACGGCTTGAAAAAAAAAACTCAAACATTTTCTTTTCTAGGTTACTGTTGAGGTTTTCTTCCCTGAACAGGGCTCTCTCCTCTGCTCATCTCTAATCTCTTACATTGCAGGGCTCTCAGTTCAAAGGTCACATCTATGATGATGTTTTTCCTACCTACAATAATTAGCGCCTTCCGTAGGCCATCACTAGCACAATACTCCTTATCACGATATAAAATAGCCATCATTGTTCATTTTTATGTCAACATATCTGAATGCTCTACTACCTTCTAAAACACAGTCTTTATCTGTCTGGTGAGTGGATAAAAACATGGATGAGGGAATGAGTCAGCCTGCAGAAAGATCATTGCATCATATCGGTAATTATCAACATTTCTTTATAAAGTCAGAGAAACATCATTTAATTCACAAGGTTTTTCTATCTCCCATGCTTGCTACTGAAAATTTCAGTTTATGTATAATTTTTTTTTCTCTAAGAGAAGGTGTTTTCCCTGAATGATCTGTCTAGAAGAGGCAGACATCAGTCGTAAACGAAAGTGTTAATGTAACAAACAGGTAGCTTCATGAATTCATCTGGTCTCTAGGGAGATTCAATTGAAGGTTAACCAAATGTTGGGATTTAAAAACTTGTTGAGTAATGGTTGAGATGAAGTTTGAAAGATGTTTGTGTAGTGATATTTCATTTTTAATTTAATAAATAAAACTTGCCTGAAGATCAGAGAGTAAACACAGCTGTACTGATCAGCGTTACAGACCAGGCAGTGGTGATACACTCTTTTAATCCCAGTAGCCACACTAGTTTGCCATCTATGCCAGTTTCTAAACTGGGCAGTAGTGGTGCACACCTTTAATCTCAGCCCTAAAGAGAAATATAAGAAGGGAGAAGACAGCGCTCACATAGTGTCATTCTGAGGCTTCCTGGAGGCAGGGTCGCCATTTCGGACTGAGGTACAGGTAAAAGCCACTGGCTGGCTGTTTTGCTTTTCTGACCTTCAGATTGAACAATTGTGCAATGTGTTTGGAAATAAACCAGAACAAAATGATGCTGTCTCTACAGCCCAACCTGTACCCAACACCGCAGTCAGTGGAGCTACGCAAGATATTCCAGAAGGTTTTAGTACTGAGTCACTTGCTACAGAAAGAGGTGAGGGAGACAAGCTTATGGAGTATATGAAAGCATGAAGCTCTCTACCTGAATCACTATATTTAGGGTACCAGAGTTATGGGGCACAGAGTTTGTGCCCTGTCAGCTGCAATCTGCAACACCCATCTTCCATAAGCCAGTTAAGGACATTAATTAATTAAAAAAAAATGAAAAGAGAATTTATTCAAGAGGCCATATTGAGAACAAAGAGGTCCAGTGAGCTACATCTCCAGTCTGACTACAGGGTGTTGTTGACATAAGGGTAAGGCTTAAGTAGAGTGTCAGGGGTTTGTGTAGCTAAGCAACCTTGGTCAAGATAACCCAACGCTATGGTTATAGTAGTAGTCTCCTGCAAGTTGTGATTCTTACCTGGAGATAAGTTCCTGCTCTGGCTAGCCCCAGGGTCTCTGGCTTTCCTTGTTTTCAGCATCAGATTCTAGGGAAATTCCACTTTCTTCGAATCCATCGTTGCAGTACTCTGATCACCAAAGGAGGGCTCCAAGGGTCTCTAGGTCATCTTCATTCTGGCTGGGATAATTCCAGTGCCTCACATCTGAATGACAGTCTTGGTACTGAAGGATAAGTTGAGTCAAGGCTCTTAAATGGGTTTCACCTTCACTGGCGGCTCTCCCCAAGCAGGCTGTAAAACATGGCCCGCTAATCTTGTGACTGAGTAACTCCTGCACCATGTGTGCTTGTAAAACCAGTACCACCTGGATGAGATCAAGTTTGCCAGTTCATCTGAGAAATTTCTTCCTCCTCTCCTTGGTCCAAGGCTGCCGCAGCTTCTGAGCCTTTGAAAAACGCTAACTGCGAAAACCCTTGGCTCAGTAGCTTCTGGTTTTCTCTACTGGGACACTCTAGGGGTTCTGACTTTTCTAAGAAAATTGCTGCACACCGCACCCCCGTGTCTGCGCTCTGTGCGCGGGCACCCAGTTCGCGAGCTTCAGGCAAGGGTGCTGGAGGTTAAAATACACACAGAGAGACAGCGACATGGGTCACCCTTGAATTCCCGAAGAATGCCCCCTTTATTGTGTTCAGGGGCAGATTATATAGAGATAGCCACGCCCCAGCCAAACCCACCAGAAACCACTCTCCTGCCATCAGGAACTCCTGAAGGTCTCGTGCTCAGAGCAGCTGTAGGCACTCAGATCAGGGGATTAGAAGAAATTCAGGATCTGGGGTCTCACTGCTCCCAACATCTCCTCCATAAATTTTTTATAAAGCAGAAGACCCTTGTGATCACACAGCCTTTTGGTCACTTTGATTAAACCCGTACTCAGGAGAGAGTGACAGCATCTCCTCAGGAGAATACTGGCTTTTAGGGAACACAAGAGAGCAACTTAAACCTGTAAGACAGGTAGATTCAAGTATCCCAGAGACTGTTGGTTCCTCATACTATTTCCCACACACCCTCTTCCCCTCAAGTGAACAGAGGTGTGTGACCATATCAGACTCGGGACTTTTAGGAGTGGCTTTGCCATGACCCCAGGAGCACTCAGAAACCACCGCTCTTTCAGCAGTCCCCTAAATAACATACCCCAGCTGCCATACCCCCGTGGAACATTCATTCTTGTCAGCTGAGTGCATGGAAGACAGCTTCTCGCTCGTGCACCTCTTTGGCTTCCCTAGCAGCCCAGCTGATCCTGCTTCTGCTAAGTGACCATATGCTGCATTCTCATGGGTTGTCTGATCTTACACAGGATTTAAAGACGAATGCCCATGGCAACAGGCGTTAAGATTGCCAGCAGTAGGGTCCCCCCCAGTCACCACTGGACCCAACCTCGCATTTGAGCTATGGTATTCAACCATCCCTTTGGCTAAACAGTTACAATCTGGTGTGCTAATTGCAACATTTCAAGGGTTATTTAAGTAACCATTGAGTTGTTTCACCACATAAGAGGCATTAACAGTATTAACAGATGTCACACAAATGGAATGATGAACAAGACATTTGTTGTACTAGCCATAAGTCCACTTGCTCCTACAATAGGGCAGTCTCTTGATTTAAATTCTCTCTGCCGCAGATTTTTCGGCGTGCAGAGCCTAGAACTGCCACTGCCTTTTCCTTATTCCGCTGCTGCGTTCTCGGGCAGCCCAGTGGGGTCTGTGCTCCAACTTGTCTCAGCTCCAGCACTTGTTGCACCCGCCGACCCGGCACCGCTGTGGCATCCTCCAGGCTAGGCACCGACTGGGGGCTGAGGCAATGTGCCTTCCACCACAGTCACCTAGCAAAGCTCTGCTCCAGCTGCCTTCCTTCGTTCTGGGTCCAAACTGGTGCATGAAGTGGAGGGGAACTCAGGAAAGCAGTTTTGCTACTTTGCAGCCACTGAAGGGGCCCCACTTAATCTTTTAGGGAATTTGGGCATTGTCAGTCTGTCTGGCTACTTCCTGCTGAGCCGGACGCTGGCATTCTTAGGGGTTTTTACTGCAATTTACTGCCATTTTCCAGTCGCGCTCGGACTGGGTCGCAGCGACTGGGGAGAGGCAGAGGCTCCACCTTCCCACCGAGCTGGAAGGTGGGGGGCGGCAGGGCGGAGTGGCGGGCCCCAGCCTGTTGGGATGGGGCAGATCCCGTCCAGGCCGGTTGCCCCAGGCTGGGACAGAGGTCCAGGCCAGTGGGCCTTGTAGCAGTCGTGCTGCGCTTCTGCGCCCTGAGGCCCGCGCTGGAAGCTGGCCTAGCGTTCTTGCCTCGTAGGTCCCTTGGAGCCGCCGCCACTCACACTCCACTGCAACATTTCAGGAGGTCTCCGGGATTCAAACCACATGAATTTCGAATAAATCCTTAGGCTCTCATCGTCTGTGGAGACAAAAACAGAACCTCCTTTCCAAAGCATCAAATTCTTAAGCCCATGTTTTAAAGTCAAGATACCTTTCTTAGATGTTCCTAGAATCAAATGTCTTTCTCCAGTCCAGAACACAAAAGACAACACAATCAACATATCATACATCTGTACACATTTATCTTTTGGAACTGCATACATTCTATCTTTTCCCAATACATACGTCCCCTCCGGCCGGGGACAACCCTGTTCGTTTACCCCTCTTTCTCGGTTGGATTTCCACTTGCTGCCAAACTGAGCGAATGACGTCAGAATTAACACATATACCCCAATCCACCCTCACCTTCTAAGGGTGACCTCTCAATGTTCCCTAGTTCCCGATATCTTGGCTGGGACCTCCAATTGCCCCCTTTATTGTGTACCCGGTTCGCGAGCTTCGGGCAAATTATATAGAGATAGCCACGCCCCGGCCAAACCCACCCGAAACCACTCTCCTGCCATCAGGAACTCCTGAAGGTCTCATGCTCAGAGCAGCTGTAGGCACTCAGATCAGGGGATTACAAGAAATTCAGGATCTGGGGTCTCACTGCTCCCAACAGAAAATAATTTTGATTTTTATGTACTGGCACCTACAATGGACAGAGTCTCACCAATAAAATTGCCCGGGACACCTTTCCTTCTGCGTCCAAGGAGAGTGCAGAGCTCTTTGTAAAGACAATATCCTATTTACCAGTTTTGAAGGGCAAACACAACTCTTTCTTGAGAAATTGCTTCTGTGTCGTGTATGCCTTTCTGCTCTGCTCTTTGTCCTCCCTTCCATTGTCCCTTGATAGAAGCGGACAGCAGTAACGACGCCACCACGTGAATGCTTAGCTGCTTTGAAGTCTCCTCTACCACTCACTCACCTGTGACTTCACCCCCACTGAGAATTTCAGGATGTGGACAAAATGTAAACAAATACAAATAGAATTAACACCAAAGGCTTCCTGTCCAATTCCCAATAAAAATCTTTCTTTCCATTTGAAAATGCATGCTCTGTGCTGTCCACACTTCCGTTAGTACTCTTGTCTTTACTCCTTGTCTGAATCAACCATTGAGTTCCACTCATAGATTCTAGGGTGGCTAGCCTTTCCCTCCCCCCCCAACCCCCCCCGCCAAATTCCCACCCTCCATATTCTTTGAGACAAAATCTCACATAGTCCAAGCTGACTTCAAACTTGCTGTGTAGCTGGGGAGGACCCTGTACTTCTGGTCCTTCTGGCCTCCGCCTCTTGACTGCTAGATACTCTAGGGCTCCTGTAGGCCACAAACTGAAACAACTTCTCAGTTTCCTGAAAATCAGCTTCAAAGAGAACCATATGGTCAAGTTTAATCACAGCAACAACCTTACCTCATGGCACCCATTTCTGGGTTAGTTACTCTTGTGCCATGATACTTGTCAGGGACAATTGATGGGAATAAAGGTTTATTTGACTCACAGTTTCAGAGAGGTTCCCTCTATCACGGCAGTCCTTCATGGAAAGGAGAGTAGCCCAGTTCTTGCTGTCACGGGAAGGTGGGAAAGACTGTTCACATCATGGCAGACCAGGAAACACCGGATGCACCTAGAACCAGGGACCACTTAAAAGCCTTTCCATGGTAACCTGCCTTCCCCAGAAAAGCCCCACCTCCTGAGTTCCACAACGTCTTAAAATAGTGTCATTATTCAGGGAAGAAGCCTTCAAAGCATACAAAAGCCCGTTAGGAACACTTCATATTTAAAAGACAGCATGTGTCCATGATATCTGTGTCTAGAGATGGTTTTAAAGCTTCCTGTACAAGCTGGCTGCTTTGTGACAATACTTTTATAATTGCCCTGGCAGTGACGTCCAGTGTGAACTGAGTAAACCAGCTACAGTTAGCATCTTTTGTTTGCTCTTGATCTCAAGGGAAGCGCATTTCGACCCTGCTCCATTAAGTGTAACAGTAACGGCATCTTTCATAGATGCTTTTTATCTCATGGAGAAGGCTTCAGTTTCTTTGTAGGTTGCAAGTGTTTTATGACAGAAAGGTGTTGGATTTTGTTGAATGCTTTTTTTAAAAAACAGTTTTTAAGACAATCATGGTGTTTTATCCTTTATCCTATTACCATGTGCTACACTGATTTGGAATGTTAAACAAACTGTATTATTACAATAAAACCCACTTGATCATGACATTTGACCTTCTTTATTTATCACTGGATTCATTTCACCAATATTTTGTGGAAGATATTCTAGCCTTTAGGAGACATCACTGGGTGGGTTTATTTTATGGGGGTGGCTCTGTTGAACGGTCAGAATGATAATAGTTGTACAAAGAGGGGTAGGAGGAAAGCCTTTGTTTTCTGTTTCAAAAGATCCTATAAAGAATCGGTATGGGTTTTTGATTTTTAAATGTATAAATGAAGCCTTTTGGCTTTGGGAAATGGTTAGTGGAACTTTGCCACTTAATAAAGCAGTTTCTTAGCGAAGTGTCTATTTAGCCTATAGTAGCTTTCTTGATTAAGTTTCAGTAGCTGGATGTTTCAGAAGTTCATCTACTTTGTCCTAGTACTTTGTACTTTGTGGCAGGCTCAGTAGGAAGGCCAAGGTCACTATCAATCTCTCCTCTTTAACTCCAAGCTTTGGTAACTTGTATCTTTTCTCTCTTTTTCCTACTGGGACTCTCTAAAGGTTTATTGGCTGGAGTGTCTCCAAAAAGCCCAGATATTCTTATTGATTTTTCCTTTTGCTTTTCTATTCTTTCATTTATTTTCCCTCTAACCTTTATTACTTCTGTCTTGTCCTGCTTGGTCCAGTTTAGTTTAATTCCTAAAATGCCAATAGATTTAATAGTATATTAAATATCAATATATATTAAATATATAATATTTTATATTATTTCCTTTGGGGACTTTTTGATAATACATCTATTTATTTTAGTTATATATGATGAATTGACTGTCAGGGTATCATCCTGTGCTTAAAAACCCATGGTTTACTTTTCCTCTCAAGATACAGAATACCAACTCTACTGTATCACATGATTGAGATTCTGTAGCCTCAATTTAAAAGATTTCGTTAGATTTATATTAATATTTTTGAATCTCAATGTACTTATTTTATATCCCATGAGAAGAAACTCTGCTTATTTTTATTCTGTAAATAAGAAGACTGAGTTAAATAAAGATAAAGAGTTTGAGAAATGCATAAGAGGTAGACTAGAAAATAAAATCTTATAATGTCTGGCTCTTGTGCTTACTGAGTTATGCAGTGATGTACATCTCCTGCCCATTTATATAAAGATACCTATATATGCATATATATGTATATATATAAATTATTGTTATTTTACATTTGTTGCTGTTTTACCTATACTTATGACTCTGTGAGGGTGTTAGGTGCCATAGAACAGGAGTTATAGACAGGTGTGAGCTGCCATGTGGGTGTTGGGAATTTAAACTGGGTCTTCTGGAAGAGCAGTCGGTGCTCTTAACCACTGAGCCATCTCTCCAGCCCTGATTCTTGTCTTGATAAACATTGTTATTTAGTGGGAAAATGAATATAAGAAATTCACATACAATTGTAAAATGGAAAATTGCAATTTTGCTTGTAGTCGTTGCACAAAACTGTTACCTGGTTCCCCAGGGGCAGCTGTCTCAGCTGGGGGCTGCGGATGGAGTGTAAGGACATCATTGAGATGCTAGATCACCCTCTCTGCTCATGTTTTACCACCCGACCCTTACATAGCTGACTCCATTGCAGATGCCACAATTAAATGAGTGTGTATTTTGTGCTGTTTTTTAACCACACATAATTTTTTTTAATTACACAAAGGAAAGGATCCAACAAGCAAGACTGTTTATCATGTATGGACAGACCTATATGGAGTAAAAGTCAGAATGAGAAATGGCATGTTTGAGATTCCTTACCTGTGGACAGGTGTTGTCTGAGTTTATGGATGATTGCCTTTGTTTAGAATGTTGGTTACAAGTTGTTATGGTTAATGGTCAGTAGAAAAGCTAAACAAGGGAGATTCAATTCAGAGTTTTTATTTTGAGAAAAAGGGGGGTGTTTTGTGCTATTGATAGAAAAACTCTGTATTTTTCAATGCACCCTTATTTTCTTTTTTTAGATGAGTTTGTGATCATTGAAGTTGTGTCGACTAGAGTTCCTTAAGTGATATTTCATGTTTTCTATTTTAAAAAAGCCCAAATAAAACGTAATCCTTTTTGGATTTTTTTCAGGATAATTTAGAATTCCTTAGTGCTAAATATATTCTGCAACCTGTGAATTCCAGAACATAACCAGTTAGCATAGGATCAGGAAATACGCTCTGGATTAGTAGACTTTTTCACGGTCCCTCCACCCAACACCACAGCTCTTGTCCGCAGATCCTTTCAAGGCACAGCCTCGCCTTTGGCCCACACGGCTGGGCTGCTGTGACATCTTCCAACAGGTGCCTGAGTCTCTAACGCTACCCATCTCTATCACAGTTTGACTTTTGCCTCTGTCGTAATGTGAACACTAAGTTGGATGCAGTGATACCAGCCTGTAATCCCAACAACCAGGGATCTGAGGGATGAGGGCAGCAAGCTCAGGTTCACCTGCCAGGGCTGGCTGCAGGGTGAGATTTGGATTCCGCTTTTAAAGAAAAACAAGAAATGTTTCCTGGGGTTGGAGAGAGGACTCGGCAGTTAAGACCACTGGCTGCTCTTAGAGAGGACCTGGGCACAATTCCCAGCACCCAGCGTGGCAGCTCATAACTGTCTGTAACCTCAGTTCCAGGGGGCCTGACACCCTCACACAGACATACCTGCAGACAAAATACCAATGCACATAAGCTCAATAAAGGAAATTTTAAACACAAAAGAAGTATCCTTCTTCTTCTTCTTCTTCTTCTTCTTCTTCTTCTTCTTCTTCTTCTTCTTCTTCTTCTTCTTCTTCTTCTTTTCTTCTTCTTCTTCTCCTCCTCCTCCTCCTCCTCCTCCTCCTCCTCCTTCTTCTCCTCCTTCTTTTATAAATTCTTCTTGGCCCTTCACGGTCATTTCTTGATGTCTTAGCATGGCATACAAGTCATCCCTGATATTTCTCATTCAGCTCTTCAGCTGTTGTTCCTCACATCCCTTGATGCTTACACTGAAGCAAAATCTAATCCCTTTTTGTCCTTTGAAAGCATCACATTGTTTCAGTGTCCATTTCTATTATCCACAGTATCTATTCTAGTCAGGGTTTTATTGCTATGAAGAGACACCATGACCATGCAAACTCTTGTAAAGAAAAAATTAACTGGGGTGGGCTTATAGTTCAGAGGTTTAGTCCATTATTGTCATGGAGGAAAGCATGGTAGCGTGCAGGCAGACATGGTGCTGGAGAAGTAACTGAGAATTCTTCTCCTGGATCTGCAAGCATCAGGAAGAGACAGTGAGCTACTAGGCGTGGCTTGAACTTCTGAAACCTCAAAACCTACCTTCACAGTGACACACTTCCTCCAAGAAGGCCACACCTCCTAGTAACATAGACTCCCTCTGAGTCTGCGGTGGGGGGGGCACATTTTCATTCAGATTACCATCGTATCTTTTCAAATGATATCCACCTGCTTGTATTTTAAAACTGGGTGAAATTTCCCCTCTTGTGCTACAGCTCTGCCTGGTGTGTGCCTTTTATTGGAAGGGTGAGGTTGGCCTTAAAGAGCCCAGCTAAGGATGACCTTACTGAGGAAAAGAGAACATGCCCCCTGCTCACCTATTCCCAACGGTCAGCAGAATTTCCGACATCCACAGACACCAGCCGAAAAACCGAAAAACCGACAGGAAAGAACATTAGCGGTCACAGCTCACCAAGTCCCACTTGTGGGAATGTGAGAGACGAGGATCACTTCTAACCCCTCCTTCAGCTCCTACTGCAGCCCCGCCCCATTTCCTCTCAAAATCATGACTCTTTAAAAACTTTTACTGTTTAATTCCTTAATTTTTACTGTTACATATATAAATACATACATGGATGTACTACTTGGCCTGTCGATTTATTGGTGTGTGTGTGTGTGTGTGTGTGTTAGGACTTACCTTTGGGGAATGATTCAGAAGTTATCAGAGAGCTCACCTCTGAAGAAGACTGATTCTCACTCGGTGGTCATTAATTGCCTGTAGTTTCTCAGCTGAGGAGGCCCTGAGAGATTTCTCCCATCAACTTTGGCATGCCAACTAGTGTCACTATTCTAGCCTTGTTTAGGTGACTATATTTTTGAGCTCTCATGGTACAGTGCTGTAGAATATTACTTTAAGTAAAGATGTGTTACATTTGTTTTTGTTGTAGAATATTACTAACTATGTAAAAGGTATTTGTTTATGTAAAGATGTTTAATTATGTAAAGATGTGTTGTTGTTTCACCTTGCCTGCCTAAGGCTCCTGATTGGTCTAATAAAAAAAGGTGAATGGCCAGTAGTTAGGCAGTAGAGGGATTGGTGAGGCTGGTAGGCAGAAAGAATAAATAGAAAGAGGAATCTAAGCTCAAAAGAAAAGAAGAGATGACATTATTTTCCACCACTGTGTAGTACTCTGTTGTGTAATTGTACCACATTTTCTATATCCACTATCAGTTAAGGGGCATCTAGATTGTTTCCAGGTTCTGGCTATTACAAATAATGCTGCTATAAAAATAGTAGAGCACATGTCCTTCTGGTTTAATTTAGCATCTTTTTTATATATACCCAACAGTGGGTCTTGAGGCAGATTGTTTCCTAATTTTCTGAGAAATTGCCATACTGATTTCCAAAGTGACTGTACAAGTTTGCAGTCCCACCAGCAATGAAGGAGTGTTACCTTTACCTCATATCCTCTCCAGCATAAACGGTCATCAGTGTTTTTGATCTTGGCCATTCTGACAGGTGTAAGATGGAATCTCAGAGTTGTTCTGATTTGCATTTCTCTGATGGCTAAGGATGTTGAGAAATTTCCTTAAGTGTCATTTGAGGGTCATCTATTGAGAATTCTCTGTTTAGGTCTGGACCCCATTTTTTATTGGATTATTTGTTCTTTTGAACCAAGGTCCAGAAATTTAATATATATTCACTCATAAGTGGTTCTTAGATATAAAGCAAAGAAAAACAGCATATAATCTACAACCCCAAAGAACCTAGACAACAAAGAGAATTCTAAGAGAAACTTAGATGGATCTACATAGGAAGGAGAAAAAGACAAGATCTCCTGAGTAAATTGGGAGTGTGGGGGTCACATGAGAGGCTAGAAGAGGAGGAAGAGAAAGGGAGGTAAGCAGAGAAAAACAAAAAAAGTCAATAAAAACAATAAAAAAGAATCTTGAAAAAAAAGAGGGAGGAAGAGAATGAGAGAAAGAGAGAATAAGGAAGAGAGGAAGATACCCGGGGCCAGCCAGACAAGAGAAGCAGGAAAGTAGGACATACAGAAGGAAAGAAATAAAGGTAAAAATCTCAGAGGCAAAACATAGATGAGGAGAAATAACTTAAATTAAATTACAAGAGCTAGTGAAACATAAGCATAAGCTAAGACCAAGCATGACTAATAGTAAATCTCCATGTCTTTATTTGGGAGCTGGTTGGTGGCTGAAAGAAAGCCTGTTACAGTACAGCTTCTCTGTTTTATACAGAAGGCATTACTGTGTATCAGATATCCTGGTTCACTGGCTCTTACAGCCTTTATGTTTCTCTTTCTTCCACTTTTAAAGAAATTTTAAAAGTTGAAATACAAGTTTATTACTTTGCTCCCATCTTTTCTCCTTCCAGCTACTTAGCACTGAACTCTACTTATTCCCAACTCTCAAACTTATAGCCTCTTTTTCTTTATTATTATTATTATTCCATAGACAAACATAGGTATGTATGTGTGTGTTCACATGCAAATATATGTAATTACAGCTGGAGACCAGCCTCGTCTACATAGTGAGAACATATCTCAAAATCATCAACAAGCTCTTTCTGTTCCCCCAAATCCAATCCCCAGTCTCATTCCCAGGTCTGCAACAAAATGCCCATGATAGCCTTCCCTGTCCCATCTCTCATCTTCTGTGGATCCCACAGATCTTCCCTTTCTAACCTTCCTCTCTCTGCTTGTTGCTCTGTCCCCAACTCCAGCAGGCACTGTAGCCGGAGACTTTTCTCTGTCCTGTCCGGTCCCACTGGATTGGTTTCTCTCCCACATGCCAGTACCTGCAACTGGTTATAAATAATCATTCAGAGACTTAATATTAATTACAGTGGCTTGGCCAATGGCTCAGGCTTTCTATTGGCTAGCTATTACATATAAATTAACCCCTTTCTAATAATCTGTGTATCACCACATGCCCCATGGCTTACCAGTAATGCTCTGGCATCTTACTCCTCTGGCAGCTACTGGTGTCTCCCTGATTCTGCCTTTTTTGACCTTATATTACTGTTTGGATTTCCTGCCTATCTATATTCTGCCCTTCCATAGGTCAAAGCAGCTTCTTTATTAACCAATGGTAATAAAATGTATTCACTGCATTTAGAAGGGCATCCCAAATCATCTCCCCATTACTATCCAATTAAAAAGGAAGGTTTTAACTTTAACATAGTAAAATTACATATAACAAAATTGTTATTAAGCAACAATTACAATATTTATTCTATTTGTATTTGACAAAATTAAATAAGGCCTGATCTCCTCTGAAGGGAAATGAAGGAGGAGAAGATTTGGGGGAAAGGAGAGGTTGGGGGAGGTGAGAGGAGTAAAGGAAGGAGAAACTGAAAGAAGATTTTTTTTTAAAAAAAAAAAGATGGCAAAGAGAAGTAAAAGTTCAAAGGCAGGAGATGGTGTTAATCAAGATGGTCCTGATGGGAAGCTGGGAACCAAGAATCACTGCTCATTTTCAGGGTCCTATAATGGGGTTTCAGTTTATACAGGAGGAACTGAGCAGGAGGTAAGGACTTTATCCCAGACCAACATGGCTCTGTCCCAGCTTTTCAAGGTGGCTCTGGAGAAGTCCTCTTCTTGAAGGGATAGTCTGGTTCCCATCAGATGGTTGCTCTTGTTGGGGTGGGAGCTCAAGAGGACTTGGGATATAATTCTTCCTTTTAAGGGTGGTCTGTAAGGCTGATATTTCTGCCACCTATGGTGACTTCAGATTTAGGATAAATGATTGAAAACTTACCAGGTATTTTTTATTTTTAAAGATCTAGAGTAGCATATTGTCAATACTGACAATAAGATACTTCATTTATTCTTGCCTCTGTGTCTTCAGGCTTGAAGAGGGGTGAAATAGGGTAAAAATTACCCATTTTCAGACACCTCTTGATTGATATGCCTACACATTGATTATATAGTATCATATAGAGCAATGATAAAGTTGGGAAATTATATGACCCAAAATAAAAGGGACGGGTATAAGATGAAGACAGAAACATCCTGCCTCTGTATTGGTTTCAGTTATCTGTGAGCTCAAGTGAGAACCATATGACTACTCCATCATATCTACTTTACTAATATTCCATTTCTATCTATATTCTACACAGATTGCAGCATGTATTTAACATAGGACCAATTAACATGTAAAGCTACTGTGTTTTAGGATTTAAAGCAGAAAAATTCACCACACTTTAAACTGTCTTTACATGAAGGTCTGACTTAAATAGCAAATGTGTTATGACGTGAATCTAAACTATCACATCTAGGTCCATGTGCTGAGTTCTTAGTCCCCAGTTGTGAGTGCTAAAAAAAACGTAGATAGTTCTTCAGAACATCGGGTTTAGTTGAAGGAGGCAGATTACTGGTGACAGGCCTTTGGGAATAATAATATCAATGCCAAATTCTTTCCTTCATCTCAACTTCCTGTCAGCCATGAAGTAAAACAGTCCATCCTTTGGGTCCTGCCATCATGTTCCCCTTCACCTCAAGCTCAGAATTAATGGAATCCAAGACCATGTGGAGTGAAATTCTTGAAACAGAAGCAACACAAATCCTTCCTCCCAACTCATTCTCAGGCTTTTGTTAGAGTAATGCAGAAGGAACCACATGCTATGTCATTGAAAAATCTTAATTGTAGGCGAATATGTTACTATTGCTCTGACCCAAATGCCCTAGAACTGGCTCTCTGATCTGCTGTTATTGGACTCTCTTTGGATTTGAATAAGGATTCTAAGAAGTTCTACTTGAACAAATACTTACTAATGAAACGTTTACGAGGAAAGTATCTGCTCAGGCTGGGGCTTTTCTGACAATGGTAATGACCTTATTAGTTATTTTAATGACTTTAATAGCGCCTTAGAGAGAAAGAAGATCCTGCGATTAAGGGAGAAGAAAGCACAGCTGAGCTGTCTCATTAATGGATTGAACCACTCATTAGCTACTCTTTCCTAAAGTCCCTCATGATGGCCTGGCTAATGGCTACTAGAAATACAGAAGTACTTTAATAGAGGGCCCTCAATCTAAAGCCCTTGTAGCTGTAGCATTGATTACTTTGAACACAATGATAACAACACAAATTAGAGCAGCAGCTAACTACTGAGTGCTTACGTTGGGTCAGGCACACACAGGAGCGGCATATCTGAAGAGACAAGTTGGATTAACCTAACACATTTGGCTAGCTAATAGACATCCAATTCAATTTGCACATAACTGTATCAAATTGGAACAGCGGACGTGATTGGCCAACTTTTCAAAAGCGTGCAGGTGGAGGAGTGCTGATGGATCCTGAAGGTTCATTCATAGACTTTATGGGAAGATGTACATCATGTCTTGCCTTCATCGGGGAGCCAATTCATTTTTGCTGATGACAAATCTGTCCCAGGCTTACCAAGAAGGCTTCTTATCTTTTTATTGTTTCTTTAATCTTCTTACCTTTCATTTAAAAGCCAATCCTTCAGTCTTGAATTATAGCTCAGTGGTAGAGCACTTACCTAACATTCATGAATTCCTGGGCTTCACCACCAGTACTGCAAAGAAAAATAAATAAAACGACAATAGAATAAAATAATAATTATTCATCTCGTGAGTGAAAAATCACTGTATTTGAGGGAGCAGACAAAAGAGACAATGACTCAAGGTCTTTTAATCTGACGCTTGCAGCAAGTGATTTGGACCATCCTGTTTCTCCTCTGAGCCTAACCAGGCAGCATGCCAGGGAATTTAGCTCCAGAAACGCTGGGTGTCATCCAAGAGCACACACTGGGAAGTCAAACCCGCATTGATTATGTCTCTGTCTGTATTATGTGACTTTGCTGGAGTTTTCAGATCTATCATCATTTTTCTATTTCTGGAAATTCAGAAACTGGTAAACTACCTCAATTGACTACAGTGGGGATTGAATTTAAATGAAAGAGCCATTTCATACACAGAATGTATGCAATGGGTGGCAGCTATTATTATTCTTAGGCGTATAATCAATAATGATGAGCATAGGTCCACAGCAATAGTCCTTTCCTTTCATTTTCTCGGCCTGAAATATAAATACTCCTCTGAAAACAGAACTTGAGGATTTTCTAATTTTCTATTTATCCATCTTAAGCTTTGCCAAAATGTTCTGTCAGGAACTGGCTTCTTTAACCATTTGTCAATAACACTGTTACCTATCCCTCTTCCCCAGCACTCTGTTCTCGATATTGCTTCCTTGGATTAAACTGTCAAACATAATATGGATGCCACCTGTTTCTAAGTATCAAATGACACAATAGTTTTTCTCTGTATGCCTCCTCCACTTAATAGCTAGATACCATTTGATCTCAAAAATAGCCTGACTGGATGGGACTGGCTTATCTTTTGTACAATGAGTCACTCAACTGCCATGACTGGTGGCAACCCTTGTAGTTAGCTGTGTTTCCCACGTTCTTTCCATAGTTCAGTGTTTTCCTCTTCAATTAGGTCTTGACATGCCTCATGGGTAGCGTTTTATGTCTCAAACTATCTGTACTGGCTGGTTTTGTGTGTCAACTTGACACAAGCTAGAGTCGTCAGAGGAAGGAGCCTCAGCTAAGGAAATGCCTCCTTGAGATCCACCTGTAAGGCATTTTTTTCATTTAGTGATCAATGGGGGAGGGACCAGCCCATGGTGAGTGGTGCCGTCCCTGGTTAGGTGGCCCAAAGTTTTATAAGAAGATGGCCTGAGCAGACTATGGGGAGCAAACCTGTAAACAGCACCCCTCAATGGCCTCTGCATCAGTTCCTCCTTTGGGAATCCTACCCTGTTTGAGTTCCTGTCCTGAATTCCTTCAGTGATAAACAGCAATGCTGAAGTGTAGACCAAATAAGCCCTTTCCTCCCCAATTTGCCTTGTGGTCATGGAGTTCTTCACAGCAATAGAAACCCTAACAAGAATCCTGTCTAGAGGAATAGTGTGACCCTCCCAGCAGCTTCAGCAAAGAAGGCTACAATTTAATTTTTGACATTATGCTTACCTTCTAGTCCTAAAACACTTGGATATTTGACATATATCATTACTATTTTAGTAGTTTATCTTTTAGTAGACATTTATTAATAAACAGTAGTATAATCCTGTACATAACACATACCTACTTTTAAAATTTATTTCATATTGTTTTGTTGATATAAATGAAAAAATGCCATTTAAGAAGAAATAAAAGTGTTCAAAAATCCATAATTCATTTTTATAAATCTATAAGGAAGAATATGCAGCAACTAGTTTTAGTACTACTGTAACATTGAATCAATAATGCAACTGAAAACTGTTTTAAAAAGGAAATTCTAGATGCTTGTCTAAAATAGAGAGAGAGTTTCAAAGTAGATCTATCTTCTACGATCAACTTCCTCAAGTTTTTGCAATCTTAATTATATAACTTTGTAGTCTTGGGATTGTTCAGCTATCACTTAGCAAAAATAGAGAGACCCCACTCCCAATGTAGGGTTTTCATTTTCTCATTTTTAAAGATGGAATTTGGAGTAAGCTCAAGACACTTGGTGTAGCTTGGCAGTCACCACGTCACCAAGCTGCTCCTTTACCCTAGCTCTGCCTTTCAAATGGCATTGTACTGAAGCCATGAGGGTTAGTTTTCTGTCAACTTGACACAGATTAGAATCAGCTAAGAAGAAGGAACCTTAACTGGGAAGATGCTTCCATCAGATTGACTTGAGAAAAGTGATTAATAATAGCTTTGGGAAGGCCCAAACTACTGTAGGTGACACCACCTCTGGGTCCATGGCCCTGGGTTACACAAAGTTGTGAGTAAACCAGGAGAACAGGCTAGTAAGAAGTGTCCTTCCATGGTCTCGGCTTCTATTCCTGCCTTCAGGTTCCTGCCTTGAGTTTCTACTCTGACCTCCCTTATGATGGACTGTAAACTGTAAGAGGATATAAACCCTTCCCTCCCCAAGTTGCTTATCACAGAAATACCTATCAAAGGAAAAGAAGACAATACTTATCCATACAAAAATAAAAAAAATTCCTCTTAAAATTTTATACTGGGAATTAGGCATTGGACCAATGATATTCCTAATCAAAGAGATATTATCACACTGACCTATACTTAATAGTTTTCTTTCTGATGAGGTTTGACTCTAATAATATCTGTAGCTCACATTCCAGGAAGAATAACCCACTGTGAGAGTCTCAAATCTTAGTGCATCAAAGCCTCCTTTACTCATTAATGCAGCATCCACTGTGGCTAGACCTGAATGGTAGCACTCATGAGCATCTTCCTTCCAAGTGATGACTCTGATAGGAATCCAGGCCTTTAACATTATGGATTCTCACCTCTGTGCACGGGCTCCAGGTGTGTTGTGCACAGGGCAGCCAAGAATGCAAATCTTCTATGGGGATGTTTATGAGCAAGTTTGAAATTACCATACACAATATCTGTCTCTATTGATTAGGGATTGTATATGTAGCCTCCAGACAATTGAAAATAGGACTAGGAAATATAATCATTCATCATGCCCAGGAGGGAAACAAAATGGATTTATAAAATATAGCATTGTCCTTGTCATATAGTTAATAATTTAATTATATCAGTATTGTAAAGAAATTATATCTTTGTTTTTAGTGCACACATACCAATGTCTTCAACTATTTTATATTATAAGGAAAACAACCAAGGTCTGTGTAATTTTCAGTGTATCATGACTCACGCCCACCAGGTAGCTAGAATTAGTCCTCTTCATATGATGAGGAGAATAAAGGTAATAACTATATCTAGGTATGTATTCACTGAATGTGGATTTCTATGGAAGAAGAAAGAGAAAAGTAGCTCATTATTCCATTATTAATTATTATCTGGAGAACCCCAGAACTGACTGTGTAAGGCTGAACTAGGTGATGTTTTCTACCAGAGTCCTTACATGTCCCAATGAATGTATTTTGTAAAACCACAAATGCACGTGAAATAAAAAATTTTCGGTGATGTAGGAGGAGGGCCTGCTTGTTCATCCCGGCTGCCCAGAACCAAAATAATCACATAGAAACAGTATTAATTAAAACACTGCTTGGCCCATTAGCTGTAGCTTCTTATTGGCTAACTCTTATATTAATTTAACCCATTTCTATTAATCTGTGTATTGCCACATAGCTGTGGCTTACCAGGTAAAATTCCCAGCATCTGTCTCTGGCGGCAGATTCATGGCATCCCCCTAACTCTGCCTTCTTTCTCCCAGCATGCCATTTAGTTTTCCCCGCCAACCTAAGTTCTGCCCTATCAACAGGCCAAGGCAGTTTCTTTATTCATTAACCAATGAAAGCAACACATAGACAGAAGGACCTCCCACACCATGGTGATGCCTAGAATGTATCCCAAATCAGCAAGATTATTTGGTTGCTACTAAGGAAGGTAACTTCTTGTCGTGAAAATAAACTGCAAGGTTTTACACAGAGGCAGTGACAGGTTGTGAAATGCAGTGACTTCTCCGTTGCAGGCCCCAGGATAATAGACTACCTCCTCCATCAGCTACCAAGATGCTTTTTAATAGGACCATCTGTTTATATCATGAGTGATTAGCTTTGCTCTCAGATGGGAGTTCAGTCATGCTTCTGTCTCAGCTAACAGAACTAGGCAGAGGCACCTCTAGTATAGGATGCCTGCCAAGTGACCAGTCTTGTTGCTTAGGTGAAAAACTATTACCTAAAATCCCTTGTTCTGACATTAAATAGTTTCCTGTGTTTTCAACATACTGTCAGAGTTAAAACGTGGTTTTACACACAGTCTTAGAAGGCAAAATTCTTATGGGCTGCTGAGTTTTCCACATATTGTACATAACTATTATCTTTAGGTTGGTCAAAGTGTCTGTTCACTCCAACACAGTCTTTTCACAAAGAAATTCTCCATATATAATATAATATGTAGAATCATATGATTCACACACAGACACATACACAGATGCACCCACAGAATGCACACGTGTGCGTACACACACACACACACACACACAAAGTACTCCAGTTCTACCAATATAGAAAGCCAGGTCCTTTTCTTTTGCTTCCAAACTAACATTGTCTGGTTCCTTAGAGCTATTCCAGCCTCTTGTCACATCATAGGCCCCGCTGTCTGATCTTCAGAATCCCTCTAGTCTCCTCACCCTGACTCAGCTCTGGAAAGGCTGAGCTGACAATGTTTCCTAGAAACCTACTCTTCTCTTGTGGCTTCCTTGTCACTGCCTCAGGAATCCTTTCTGATGAAATTGAAAATTCCTTCCCGTACCTTTCTTTATCACGCACCATTTTTTTGGTATCATTAACCACACTGCAACATTGCATGTGTGTGTTCAGTTTTGTATTTGTGCTGTATGTTGCAAACCCTAAGCCTCTTTAAGGCTCCTGAATTTTGATCTTTAAAGCATGCCAAGGGCAAGAGTGACTCAGGGAGACATCAAGTCCACAGAAAATCATTTCATCCAAGGCAGAGAAAGGTTTAGAGTTAGTAAGACTTCTCTTTTCAGAGAAACCTGGTCATTCCCACTCCATGTCTGCCAGGGAGCTCCTACCGCCCCAGAGAAACCTGGTCATTTCCATTCAGTGTCTGCCAGGGAGCTCCTGCTGCCCCAGAGAAACCTGGGTCATTCCCACTCCGTGTCTGCCAGGGAGCTCCTGCTGCCCCAGAGAAACCTGAGTCATTCCCACTCCGTGTCTGCCAGGGAGCTCCTACTGCCCCTTGTCGCTGCATCCTGCAGCTCTGCCCTCCTGGTGGCCACTCTCTCTCTCAGCAGCCTTTTTTCTCCAGCTGACTTTTGCTTGCTCCTGCCCCACTTCTTCTCATCACTCTGCCTGGTAACCTGCACGCCATTGATCCCTCTCTCCAGCAGCTAATCACGGGCTCAGCAGAGGCCTGCCCCTGGCACAGACCACCTCCTGTAAGCACAGAGCTTGACACTTTCATATTTAAAATTGTTACCAGGAAACTCTCTCTGATGGAGCCATTCGCGAGCACAGCTGATGGCGGGGCGGGGGGGTGGGGTGAGAATGTCATTTTTCTATAAATGCTTTCTAATCTTGGTTAGACTTTCTCTAGGGAGTCTTTTGCTCTCAGGGTTTTTGCCTCAGATGAACATTTATGGCTTTCAAGGTATCACTCCTGGATCTACTATTCTGTCATCGTGTCTTTATATAGCGGAATGAATAAAAAAGATTCACCGTTTATCAAGCAAAAATGAATCCTTAAACTAAAGAGATGTGTTGAAAAAAAGTAAACCTATAAAACTGTTCCAAGATTGCAATGGCTTCTTCTAGGCTCTGAAACAAAAATATTTTAGACTTCTTGGGATAGCTAAGAGTATGGATGTTTCATACAAAAGATCTAGGATGTTGACTGCCACGTGGTTGCCATGGTCTCCTCCATGGATGCTGCAAACTGGACCTGTTTTTAGAAATGTAATAGTGTAGCTTGTCCTGGTTTATTTTAAATGAAGCTGTACTGTATCCTGAATTTGACGCACATTTTACATCAATCCTCAGCTCTTCTGGCTAATAGCCAAACAGTCTTTTGAAGTCGTAACAGTGATCATTTCCACTAATCTGCTAAGAACAGATTAGAACACTGGCCAGATTATGCGATCTTTGTAAGCATCTTAATATACCTTATACACTGACCAAAGAGCTTATCTTTTGAACGATTCCTTACAGTTGGTATTCAGACCCCTAAAGCTCTCAGATGTACAAATTTTCCTGACTTTTATTGATCCTGGTTTTCTAGCTGAGTTCCTACCTACTCCAGATCTTCCCACCCCCTGCCACGTCCTACTTTGTTTCTTCTTAATACAAATCAATACTTTCAGTTATACATGTCTTTAAATTATCCCCTAAATCTTTATGCTGTATGGTTGATTATTAACCTTCTGAATTTTGTCTTAGGAAATATCCTTTAAGTTGCCTGAAGGATGAATTCAGACCTTCTCAGAATATCTCAAAATACATGAGATGCTATCCACGAAAACATGTGAAATATATCATCTGTTGGTTATAATGCTATCCACAAAAACACGGGAAATACATAGTCTTTTGGTTATAATGCTATCCATGAAAACATGGGAAATACATCGTCTGTTGGTTATAACGCTATCCATTAAAACATGAAATACATTGTTTGTTGGTTATAAATTTTTTACAAGTCTTAGACACCCAAGCTAACTTTCAGTTTCTTTTGCAATACAATTTCTTCCTCAATGACAAATTCATTCATATAAAAACAGCAATCATACAGTACAGTTGTTCCATGTTGATACTGTAAATGTGCTTCGTGTAGAATATCACAAACACAACAGCATTACAAAATACACTGTAGTTTAGCACCATGCAGGTGTTATAAGGTGACTAGTATAAGTTGTAGATTATTTAATTCAGTGCTTCTCTATTTGTCCTGAAATACTAATGGGTAGATCATGGCACAAACAAATAATTCTAATTGTAACAGGTAACTGTGGTGGGAGAAGGGAAACTCTAATCAATTACATGAAGATCAAGATGTAAAAAGCATAAAGTGTGATCAGCTACAACACACAATCGCACTACTCATTGCTAGTCTGGAATATGTAGGTCATTTGAATAATAGTTATAGTAGTAGTCTGTGTAAGTGAGGGCACCCACAAAGTTGTGCTTACTTAGAGACCAGCATGGTTTCCTAAACAGAAATATTTACAATGGTTTATGGTGTTAATTATAAATAGTCCTGGATAGGTTTCACAGACCTCAACACAAGACACCAGCATGATGAGGTCAAATAAATAAGTAAATTATTTGTTTGGGGGAGAGGTGTGTTGTGGTGAGATTTTGTTTGTGTTTTAACAAATAAATCTTGCCTGAAGATCAGAGTGCAGAGCTAGCCACACTAGTTAGCCATAGAGGCCAGGCAGTGGTGGCACACACCTTTAATCCCAGCACTCAGGAGCCAGAAGAAGACAGATCCCTATGAGTTCAAGGCCAAACAGGGCTACACGAGATTGAATTGGTTAAAAGAGAAACATAGCCAAGCAGTGGTGGCTCACACCTTCAATCCCAGTACTTGGGAGTCAAACACCTTTAATCCCGGTGCTAGGAAGGTGGAGACAGAAAGTATATGACTGGGTGGAAAAAGGAATATAAGGCTGGAGGAAACCAAAGCTCAGGATGCAGTCTGAGGTTTCCTTGAGAAGGCATTCAGTCTGTGGATTCCTAGAAACAGCATCGCCCATTGAGAATTAGGTAAGATAAGAACTAGCGGCTGACTGCTCTCCTTCTCTGATCTTCTGTTCTTACCCATATCTGACTCAGGGTTTTTATTGTTAAGACTAGTTAGAATTTGTACTTCAGTGTGGGATTGTAAGAGGACCAGAACATTGAAGAGTAACCCAAGCTGGTCTTACACTCACAGTCATTGTGCCGCAGCCTCCTGAGGAATGAGGTAACACCACATCCATCTCCATCATTCTGTCAACAAATATGAGATAACCAAGCAGTGAGAACATTCTTCTGCCAACAGCATCTACTTAGAGAATCACCTTATGTTGCAGGAACCTGCTGTATCAGAAAGTGGCTTTCCGAGTTAAGAAACTGGTCCTACCCTCAGCATCATGTGGACTACTGATCAGAATCCATGTTGGTAAAGGGGATTGTGGGTTCTCTTCCCCCCTTGAATCAGTTGCAAGCTATATTCTTTAAGTTCCTGGGCTAGGGAGAGCCTTGATCACTGGCTGAACTGGGCTGCAGGATCAAACACGTTAAAACAACACACCCTCTACTGTGGAAGGAAAGTCCAAGATCTTATTCTCCATAAAGGTCATGATTATGTCTCAAAGTGTGCCCACTCAAAATCTGGTTGTTGAAACCTTTATCTGCAATGTAAGTTTGTTTGGAGACACTCTAGGAATATAATTAAAATAAAATGGAGTTGCAGGGTGCTTCCTAACTATGATATGACCTGTCTCTCTTTTGTCCAGGCATGTATGGCCCAGTGAATGCTTATGTTTCCCTCACAGTGAGAGGTCGATACAACACTTCAAACTCTTGTGTCGTGATCTTAATACCCCTCTTTTGTTTGTCTGAAGGGATTATTTGAAAGAAAATTGAGCAAAGAAATTCTTGGGCTTTTAGTAATATTACTCCCAGAAGGTCACTTCCATGTACCCTTAGTAACACATGTGATGAGTTCTGCTCTTATTCTGGTCATGGCTTAGATCATGTCAAGGGATTTAGAGAGAAACGAAGGCCATGGATGTAGTCTCACTGGGGTATCTTTCTGTCCAGGTTGACATGTCACAAAATCAGGACCAAATGAATTAGAAGTAGCTAGTCAGTTGTCTAGAGCTAAATTTTAGGCCAACATTTTTACACATGACGCAGTCTTACGCAGTTATTATCTGTTTCAGATTAATTTCAAACCATGCTGTATGTTTCTAGAAACTGAAGGTAAGGAGAAGAAATATGTACCGACATACTATATGTGGGAGCCCTTCATGCACCCACCCGTATAAACATTAGTACTACACAAATGTAAATCCACCTTTGTACTCTTTCGGATTTCAACATGCTGCTCACTCAATTTCATTTTACTCAATTACTGTGACTTAAATTGTCTTGTGTCGATGGGTATAAAAGAACAAAAATACGTGTGACATTGTTTCAGCAAACTTAAAATCCTTCTCTTCGCACATTTACAGCACAACCCTTTACAATTATCTCCGATTATTTTCATCCCATTTGGCTGCAAAGCCTTTTCAATTCTCAGATGATTTCTAGAAAACCTCACTTTTCAAGGTCAATATAACAATATAGCAAGTTATATTTGACAACAAATATTTGCTGCGTGCAACCATAAAATAAATACTGAGTGTTATGGCAGCAAATGGATCTAGACAAGATTGCCTACAGCACAGCTTTTCTGGAGGCTCAGCACGGTTAATTCAGCAATTACTCTCACTTAAACACCACCCATGACAAAAGCAGAGAAACAGCTGTTTTCCTCAGCAGAAGGGACAATACTAAAAATAAAGTCAAGCTTCTGGGAAGGGGCACCAGGTTTTCATGGACATTAATGAGTCTATCGTTGTGTGAGTAACCCCATTATTAATTTCTGACACCTTCCAAGATGCTCTTAACCATGATAAAAATGATTCCTTGATTAGTATTCAAAGAGATGAATCAATGTGAATCACCATGATACAGAATTTTTTTAAGAAGCCTACTGCTGGGGGCAGCCAGAGGGCAGAAAGGTGTTGCACCAACCAGGAATATGATTCCTTGACTTCACCAGTACCCAAGGAAGTTTCCTCCATAATCTTCCTACTGTGAATGCTAACAGAACACATATTGATATCAAAATAGGAATAGATTGTAAGCTGTTGTAAGCTGTTATAAGTTACATTTTTAGGAGCTATAGATAATTACAAAATAACGACTTAGATCAAGTTGTCTTCAAATGCTTTTAGGGGTTGGGATGTGGTACAGTGGTAGCGTCTTTGACCTCTTTCCCGGGGTTCAATTCCCCAGAACTGCAAGATAAAAGGTTTTTAAGAAGGCAAAAGTACTGTTACACATGTTTTTTATTTAATACTCATAATTCATAATTCACATAAGAGAATTAAGTTGATTAAATAATATGGGGAATATGAGGTTAGCTGCTAAATTCTATTGGGCTGTTGGAAGACATCTCCCAGCACCCCTCAGGTCTATATGAGAATGTAGAGATGACTATGTGTGTGTGCATGTGTACATGTGTGTAGCACTTGTGTGTGTTTGGGTAGATGCCTGCACATGTATATGGCAGTCAGAAGACAACCTCAGGTGTCATTCCTTGGGCACCTTCTACCTTCTGTTTGATATTGAGCTTCTTACTGGTTCAGAACTTTCCTAAGTGGGCTAGACTAGCCAGTCATCAATTTTATAGAAATCAGCTTTCCATTTTACTGAGGCTTTAAATATAAGCATATACTACTTTAAATATAAGCATTTTACGTGGGCTCTGGGAATCCCAACTCAGTTCTCCCATAAGTGAGAGAAGTGCTTTATCTACCTAGCCATCATCCCAGCCCTAGAGATGATTTTTATCAAGTTGTTTAAGTTGATTCGCTTACTCAGGTGTTGCCCAAGATTGACAAATCCAGAGGGTCAGGATCAATGCCATTCCTCTTCTTCCCTGCTAATGCTGTCAGTCTTATCCTTGAAATAGCTTATAAGGTGAGACTGTTTGATATTTGCAAAACTGTGAATTTTCACAAGGATCAGAAAAATCCATAAATTAAAACCATTCCTGTCATTTTCAGCTCCTTCTATTAATGTTTTTTTTTTTTTTAGAAAAGTGCCTTAGGCTAGATGATTGTAATCAGCTGGGACTGTAGAAAAAGGATTCTGTGATATGTGAGTTGCGTTGTAGAGGAGGACAGTAAATCTTGCTTTCCTGTTCTCTTAGGTTTTGTGCTGTCCTTGGACATCTCTTAGATTATGAGCTTCATCTGCCAATCGAATCTAAAATTATCTATTCTGGTTTTTTTTTAAATAACAATTTTCCAAAAGCTGAATAACTTTTAAACAAAAAGTGGAGGCCCGGGATGGTCCCAAGGACATTGTGTATGGGTAAGAATATTTCAAGGATGTCCAAGTTTGTCCAGGCCATAGATTCAATGTTAAGACGAGGGCTTCTCTTAGATTTTTTTCCACGAAGACTCAAAACAGGTTATCTCAAGACAGTCTGGTTCCACCCCTTCTCTGGCAGAGCACAGTTGCCATTGTGACTGAGAAATCTTCATGCTCCATGCTCCCTGGGCACTTCTCACCATATCATCCAATTAGAAAACCAGAGCTCTCTCATAAATTAAAGCTAAGCAAAGGCATTTTCCTCTACTAGTCCCAAGTTTCACTTGTTATTAATTTATACTTTTATTATATGTGTGTGTGTGCATGTGTCTGTGCATGTGTGTGTGTGTGTGTGTGTGTGTGTGTGCATGGGTATGTGCACTGAGTACCAGAAGAGGGCACCAGATTGCCTGCAACTGGAGTTACAGGGAGTTATGAGCTACCGGATGTGGATGATCATAACCAGTTCAGGTCCTTTGCAAGAGCAGTATATGCTATCAAGTGCCCAGCCAGCTCTTTAGTCCCATCAGTCTCTAAGATGTACTTGCAAGCAGTGGACTCTGGCCTCTAAATATTAAATGATAAAGAGGAAAGCTTCCTTCATGATCAGCTGCCTACTTTAAGATAACTAAAGGATAGATGAAAATGTGTACAATATTGGAAAGCTATTAAGTGTCCTGTTCATTTGAAGGCTTTGTTTAAGCCCCTGTATTTTCTCACAAGTATTGAGCATGGTTTGACTTAATAACTGCCCCATAGTATTCCAATTTTATCCAACTATTTTTTACCTGTTGATTGTCTAGTATGAGTTATACATCCATTAATGTGAATAAGAGGAAACAGAAACAACTCTGTTTACTAACAATTTGTTGTGTTGGGAAAATAGTACATTTCTTTAAGTGGAAAATATTTTCATCTAGTGGGTTGCGATTTTCATTATTTTTCACAATAAATCTTGTATTATTTTCCTCGGATGATTCAAATTCTCCCAAGACTTTTAGAATGGCTATATTTCATGCAAAACTGGAGTAATGAATATAAGACTGAACTCTTTCTTTATACTTTTAAAACTTCCTATAAAATTTTATTAAATACTTTAAAAAATAAAGACAATTTTTTTAAAAAAAATGAAAGGGGGAAGGGACTTAGTATTGCCTCACCTTAATGTACCAGGTTTTGTTGACTCCCCATGGGAGACTTTACCCTTTAGGAGGAGTGGATGGGGGCAGGTTGGGGGAAGGTGCACGGGAGCGGGAGGAGGGGAGGGAGGGGATACTGTGGTTGGTATGTAAAATGAATATGATTTTAAAATAAAAAACATGATTGATATTTAACAAAGGAAGAAGAAAGAAGCATAGGTATCACCAAGCTTGCTGTGATTAAAGGTTAATTAAACTTAAGTTTAAAATGAAGTTAATGAAGAGCTAGAGTCCGAGTCTCCATTTACAACAATGCATTGTCTTAAAATGGTGACTTTAGAAACATATACAGAAAAACTGGCTTAGAGGAAAAGTACTTTGTGTTTTATCCCTTCACTGAATGAGTTTCGTTCTCTTTTTACTTTCTTTTTATTTATTCTTTTAGTCTTTCATATCATACACCTCAATCCTATTCATTTTTCTATCTCTTTGTATCTGCCCTCTGTCCTTGCAATGCCCCCATAGAAACTTTAACTAAGATTCTCTCGTTTTCTCTCTCTCTCTCTCTCCTTTCTCTTCCCTGATCTCACTTTGATTTGTCACAACTGGATGATGCCAAACAAAATCTTCCTGACTCACATGGAAAGGGACATCATCTAGCATTTATCATGATATTTCTTTTCCAAATAAAATACTAAATGAATAAGTTACACACTAGAGAACTAGTTACTAAGGAACCTTAGGATACAGTGTTGCTTTAGCCAACCCTCATGAATTAATGAGAATCATTGATACTTAGCATGGCTATTAATATTATAAGAGAACCAGAAATACATGATTCCTGAAGAATTCAAAACAACTCTTAGAGTAGTCCTTCCCCTGCTTATGAATCTTATTCAGGAAAGATACAAACTGAAACTGAACACCCAAATGGTTGAAATATTGAAGTATAAATTTAAAAAAAATTGAAAGAAATACAGAAATATCCTAATATTAGTATGTCTTCCTGATTGAGATTAATGTGGTTTAACCTGGTTTCTTAGATGGTTCTTTGCAGCTGACTCCAAAGGTAAAGAAAAGGCTGTATGAGGTTCTGTCACTCAAGCATCTCAGGTCAGGATTTCTCCCCACTGATGGGAATTTCTGTGTTAGATTCTGTGAGTGTGTGTGTGCATGCACATGTGTATGTGTGATACATACACACACAAACATATATATTCTTCCCAGGAGAAGATGAAATGGATAACAATATTATAAACAGATGGAAAGGCACAGACAAAAATCAAGTAAAGGAAGCCAAATTCAACTTTTGATTTTATATATATATGTATATGTATGTGTATGTGTATATGAAGAAGAAAGAGGAGAAATATCAGGGCAATAACATATATATGCCATATATAATATATCTGATATATATAATATATAATATAATATATATATATATTAGCCAATCCAATTGCTTTTCATCATGCCTGGAAAGAAAACATTATAATTTGATGGAGAAGTGATGAACACAATGTATAACATCACCTGGCACTGTTCTTATTACCAGGCAACAGAGAACTTGCTAAACAAATCAATAATGCATCGCTTTGTCTTTAAAACGGTCCAATTCTATTAAAGCACAGCTTCGGGCTGTGGAAACTAATCAGTGTATGGCATGTCTGTGGTTAAGATAGTGTCGTTTGTGGTTCTTGGTCTTTTCAAGAACACGGTGGCTTGTACACTTTGTTTTGTGATCATAAACTGCTCCATTGGGTCTTTTACTACTGATTTATTTACCATACTGGGGATTATCCCTAGGACATCTGTGTGCTAGACTAGTACACCTCCACTATGCTACACCCACAAACCATTGTCATTTGTTTTTGCATTGAGTCAGCATCTCACTAAGTTGCTCAGGCTACCCTTGAATTCTCTGGTAATCACAGGCAAGCCTTCATTTGTAATCCTCATTTCCTCTTGAATGAGGGATTACAAATCTGCAATTTTAATTAGCCATTCTAGCCATCTGCTAAGGAAATGGGAATTCTTCTACAAAAGATGTCTAAGTTAATAACCTGAAAAATGGAGCTTAAGAGAGGGTTCAGCAGTTAAGAGCTCTGGCTGCTCTTCCAGTGACTCAGACATGATTCCCAAAACACACATAGTGGTTCATAACCATATATTACTTTAGTTCCAGAGGCTCAGGAGCCCTCTTCTGGCTTCCATGGGCACCAGAAATGCTTGGTGGTACACAGACATGCATACAGGTTAAACATCCAGATACTTATACTAAATCATAATAAAGTTAAATAGCTTGAGAAACATTGGCTCTTTCAATTAAGATTAAAAACCTGCTGCAGCTATAGGCGCCTTTCCTAAGTAAAGACTGGAGTTCAGCTATGTCTCATTACTAAAATTACTTGCCTGCCCTTTATGGAGCTTACTTAATCTTATGTATTTAAGAGGCTTTCTGAGGAAAGTATTCATGGCAATTACTAGATTAATGATCAGAAACATAGGCAAGTCTTGTAAAGGAGGATGAGAAAACAAAATCAACTTACAAATAATCTCTGCATAACCCTAGGGATCTCTCTGTTTTTATGTCTCTGTCTTTCTGTTTCTCTCTGTCTCTCTGTGTCTCTGTCTCTCTCTCTCTCTCACACACACACACACATACACAAACACACATGGAAACAAATGTGACACTGGTGGCTGGGAGTCTCAGACTTTGAACGACAATGGTGATGACTGTGCCACCTTTGCCTGACCCGCCATCAACAACGTACATCAGAGCTTGACAACGAACCTCCCACAACTGAAAACTCTTTGTCAACATTCAAAGCACTGAGCTCAGCAATGCTGAGCGCTACCAGCAACAGCCTAAGCTCAAGAGCAGATGATGGACATTCCAGAGGCTTGGGAAGATCATCCAGAGACATGCATAGGCTCATGGATTTCTAGAAAAAAGACCCAAATATACACAGCAGGACAGGAGGCTCTGTTTGTCCAGGTACGAGCAGCCCTTCATCAACTCTAGCATCACTGCGGCACTGCATCTAGCATGTTATCTTTGGCATTTCTCTCCCAGGCAAGTTTAAATGCCGTTGCAAAGGTGCTATGCTCCAAGAAAAAGCTGCAACGGCTGAGGCAAGTGACAGCAGTCCACACCTTCCCTGATCTTCATTCTTCAGTGCGGTACCCACCTCAGTGATCCACATTAAGACAGTGCCATGCTGACACTTTGGCAAAATCCAGCTTTTTAAAAAATCATCAGATTCTATATGATAATAGGAATCCAAAGGATACTTTAAGGGAAGAATTTCTGGAAAGCTCTCCCTTTCTAAGCAACTTCTGCTGTAATCTAGTTTTCCTATAGTTCAGAAACCCGGAGATAAGTCAAGGTTAAAATAGCCAGTTATACCTCCTAAAATAATGGGCTAGCCATTATTTCCATCCACAAGACTGCAAGCACCATCCTAGTGATCAGCCAAGGAAACAAATTCCTCTGCAAAAGATGTCTGAATTACTAACTTGAGAGATGGAACTGTCCACTGTCCCCAAAGATCTCACTCTTATTAACTGGTAATTAGAATGTAGGTCTCACACAAGATCCCACCCTAGTCTATGGTGTGAGAAGACCCATGCTTGTACATTTCCTCCCTTCCATGTCGTTTCTTTCTTCCTCCCTCTCTTCTTCTCTTTGAGACAGGCTCTCGGTTTCTAGCTCTGGATGGCTTGGTATTTTCTTGGTAGCTCAGGCTTGCTTCAACTCATCACAGTCCTCCTGCCTTAGCCTTCCAAAGTGCTAAGAAGACAGTCATGGACCAGCACACTTGGGTAGTCAGTGGAAGAAGGACCCTAGAGTTGAGAAGGATCATAGAGTCGAGAAGGACCAGAGTGTTGAGAAGGACCATAGAGTTGAAAGGGATCATAGAGTTGAGAAGGACCAGAGAGTTGAGGAGGACCAGAGAGTTGAGAAGGACCATAGAGTTAGACTATAAGTACATGGTAGATCCCGAACTTGTTAGACTGAAAGGACTAGGGAACTGAGGAAAGTTACATTAGGTAGTCAAACAAATAAGAAACTGAAATAATCAAGAGAAAACATAGAGGCCTTCCCCGTGTCTTCGACGGGGCTTCTATTGGCGGGATAAAACACAATGGCACAAAACAGCTGTTGGATGAGGCTTTACTTTGCTTCCACTTTCAAACGCCTGTCTATCACAGAGGGAAGTCAGGGCAGGAAGACAAACCAGCAGGAATCTGGAGGCTGGAACTAAAACCACGGTCATGGAGGTACACTGCGCACTGGCTTGCTACCCATGGTTCTTCCAGCTTGCTTCCATATACACTCCAGGATGGCCAGCCCATGGAAGGCACTGCCCACAGTGAGCTGGGCCCTCCCACATCAATGGATAGTCAAGACAGTTCACTATAGACTTGCCTACACGTCAATCTTATGGAGGCATTTTTGCAGTTGGGGTTCCCTTTTCTCAATTGACTTTGAGCCTGTGTCAGGTTGACGTAATTGGTCAGCACACCTGGTCATGATCAAATTTGCTTATGAACCCTCAAATTCACTGTCACTAATTTATTTCTATGGATAATTGGTTTGTTTGGTGGAAAAGAATTAGTCATCTGTAGTCCAAAATTTGTGATAAATAATATCCCATAGAGGTCAGAAAAGAACTTGGATCCCCCAGACCTAGAGTTACAGGTAGCTATGAGCTGCCCAGCAAAGGTACTGGGCCCCACACTCACATCCTTTAGATTTGCAAGCGCTCTTAAATGCTGAGCTATCATTCCATCCCCTTCAAACATGCTTTAGCAGGAAGTAAAATTATACCTTAAAACTATGTGTCACATTTGTGCTTTTTATAGCAGTCTGTGGATAAAAAAAAAAAAAACACGGACCTGCTAGAGAGTCATGGACCCAAACACAGGTCCAAATGACTTCATACAATGCACATTTTACAATGGGACTCCAGCCCCTTCCTCCTGCCAGGTCCTGAACTCTAGCCTTCAATGCTGACCAGTCTTTTTATGAATGATATGTTCCTTTCCTTCCTTCGTGTCTGATGATGTCATTTCCTCTGCCTGGACTGTCTTTCTTCTGTTGTTGATTAGTAACCTGGTATTTAGCCTTTTTCTAGTTTGTAGCCTGCTGCTTATTCTTTGAGATGCATTCGTATCTCAACTTTTTGGCGAAGCCCCTTTCCGTCTCTCTTTTGTGCATCATTTCCATGTCTCCACATGATTATATTGCATTTCATATTTGTCTCTTTCTGTTTTCTGCCAACACCTTGAATTACGTGGCCCAGAGTTTCAAACATCTTTGTGTTCTCCAGTACACAGGGGTACATCATTGAAGGTGTGACACACATTTATTTTATACATATGTTCCTCACACTGACATTTTGTGTATTTCTCTTTATTCTAGTATTTTTCTTAATTTTTTTTTTTATTTTCCTGAGTCAGACCTACCCAGATATTAATTACATAAAATTTGCCCTTGGGACAATTATGCAATGATCCAACCCTGCACATGTGTAAACAGCTCACATTGCTGAGAAATATGATCTCCTTAAGAGCTACTTCCTGTAGTTTATTTGATCTATATCCTTCCAGACTATGTGTTCACTTAGTTAAATTGAGTGATTATCCCAGACAGATGGCCCTTCCCAAGTACAGGAACCAAGTTATTATAAACAAAATCTAATTGCTGAGACAACTTTTTCTCTTTTATTGCCCTTTCTCTTGCATCTTTTGTTACCCATTTTCTATGATTATAGTGGGAAATCATATGGTCCGACAACTGTGAACCATTATTTTATGTGCTCAAGAGATTTAAGGTAAGAAGGAAAGCATGGTTTCTGTTTGGAGAAAGTTGTTCTGTTTCCAGGATGTACGAGTTATTGAAAAACATAGATTTGGAATATTTGGCCATAAAATGTCAATTTAATGAGTTCTTTCTCATTGTTTTGTACATACATAGCACAACACTGTATATCCAAATACCACATCTAACTGTCTTATCCCCCTGCTCAAATCCTTCCTGGAGCTGCATTAAGAGCAACATTCAAACTCCCCAGCAGAGCCTCATTGACTTTATATCCGGCCTCTGTCTGTTCCTGGACACCTGTCCCCCATCCCTGGGCTCATGCTATTATCCCACTCCTCTCGATCCACTTTCTTTCTCTGACATCTTTTAATGACCTGCACACACTTGCCATATCTACTCTGTGTGATAGCCATACAGTCTCTGTCTCTCTCTGCCTCTCCATCTCTCCCTCTGTGCGTGTGTCTCCATCTTTCCCCTTCTCTCTGTCTCTCTGCCTTTCTCTAGAACTACTCATATGCCAATTTGAAGCCTAACCACTCTGGTAAACTTACCTTAAGGGCACTCACTCTCTTCCTAGAGGCCCTTTTCACATAGTCGATACCAACTCCAAGTAAGTGCTCGTGGTAAAAATGGAAGTGGGTAATCGCCGTTAGTTAGGCTGGACATGCTAACCAGTGGAAGTACCTGTTTAGAAATATACCATACTTGAACTACTCTTTGGCTACCCACCAAACCTAAGGTATCAGCTGCCTTCTTGTCTCAGCTAGCTAAGATCTTAAGTTCACCACTTATTAGCAGCCCAGCGGAAACTATGCTGTATCACGCTCTTATACAAGAAAAAGAAAAAATAGTTCTGTTTTCACCTGCAGCTAAGTTGACCTTCACTTGCTCTTCATGACTAATCTAGGTACAGACAGGATTGTTTCTTTGAGGGCATTTATGACCTAATGTGAAAAGAAGTTTCAAACATATGTAAAATTTGCGTGTGTATGTCTGTTACATGTGCGTTGTATGTATGTGTGTATGTTATGTACGTGTACATGTGTATGTGTGTATATGTATGTATTGTGTATGTGTGTGCATGTGGGTATATATATATGTGTGTTGTTATGTACATGTACGTGTGTGTATATGTATGTATGTGGATTCTCTTTGATCAGCTCCACCAATTGCCAGGAGCCAGGAGAAACTTCTCTTCTACCCCAAACCAATCATCCAATACCCTCTCAATCCCTTCATGGAGAGAATCGAATGGAGAGAAGCCTATGCCATGTCCTCGGAGGCCCTGTGTGTTCTGATCTACTAACTGCCATTTAACTCAGCTCCCTGTGACGAACTACATAGCTTCCTGCTTTTCCTTGATCAGGCCCAGCTTCGTTCTGCCAGAGGCATTTCATAGTAGCTGTCAACTCTCCTTGCAAACCTCTGTCTCAGCTGCTCATGGCTAACTCTCTCGGTTCCTTTACAATTCTACCCAGCATTCCTGCCAGATAACACTTTCTTCGCTGTCCTATTAAACCGGCACTTACCTATCCTTGTTAGTTCTGTTCATTACACCAGCTTGTTTTTCTGTACCTCATCTGTCCCTATAATGTAAGCCCCACAATGTATGTGTCTTACCTTATTTGGCTACCGTCTTTCTGGCTATAATTAAAGGTTTAAAAGAATAAAACTTCATTTATTTCTGTCTTCTTTATTCAGTACTTAATTAATCAATGTTTATAGCATTATATGGACACAGGGCTGACTCTGCTCCGATTTAAATTTCATTGGCCATAAGGTGTCTGATATCAAAGTGGGTTTGAAGCAGATATCTATCAGTCAAACTTATAAAAAAGAAATCATAAGGAGCCCATAGGCCATTCAGTCAGATTCAGCATATAAAAGGTATCTTCTATGCAAAGAGCAGAAATATAAGGGTGTATACTACTCTGTCAATAGCTACTTTAAAATGATTTTTTTATTTCTACTTTATGTGTGTAACTGTTTTGCCTACATGAATGTTTATATACCTGTCTTCAGAAGGCGTTAGGTTCCCTACAACTGGAGTTAGAGTTGCTTGTGAGCTGTCATGTAAGTGCTCGGGACAGAACCGAGGTCCTCCACAAGAGCAGCAACGAATCACGTCTCCAGCCATGAGAAGTACGTTTTAAAATCTCAGGTCTAGAGGCTGGAGAGATGGCTCAGTGGTTAAGAGCACTGCTTGTTCTTCCTAAAGGTCCTGAGTTCAATTCCCAGCAACCACATGGTGGTTCACAGCCATCTGTAGTAAGATCTGGTGCCCTCTTCTGGCCTGTAGGCACACATGCGGGCAGAATACTGAGAATACTGTATACGTAATAAATAAATAAATAAATCTTTTAAAAAAAATGTCAGGCCTAATAAAGAGAGTCCTCTATGGGAACAACTGGAGAATATTGGAATGTGTTCTCTGCAGCTGGGAGATGCAAAGGTTTGGTGTCTGATTCACATACACGGTGCATACTGCATGGATCTCCACGGATGTCTTTTTCCAGAACATTTCAGTTCAAGAGCTGCCCCTGGGGACCAGTACTGGCTCCAAAATAGGAACATTTAGTTCTGCAGCAATGGAAGTATTTTGGCTGTTTTCCCAAGAAAATGTCCACAAAAATATGAGACGACTCCCACATGGAAACAGCTAAGAATGAGATGCTAGAGAAGTAGATGGGTATTGGGAGTGACGGGAAGAAAGAACGCACCAACGTAAGTTATTTCTATTGGAGGGAACACTTGGGAATTCTTCTAAACATACTCAAATATAGCCATGTGAGGCTTAACACTTTGCCAGCTATAGCAAATACAGAGCTGCACGGCCAGACCGAGAAATGCATTTTCTTCCCCGGTTCCAATCACTGTGTTTTCCTCACTTTGACCGGTGGCTACAGAGCCTGGACCAACCAAGGGAGGAGAGATGCTATATACCAACCACTGTCCCTTCCCACATCATTGCTCTTAGGTAGATGCCAGCGGCCACCTAATTCTAGCACAAAAAAAGATGGGACTTCTACTTTCAAACAGGGATGTAAGGTGGAAAATCTACTTCTTTCCTTCTTCTATTCCCCCCCCCTTTTTTTTTTTAACAATTTGGGAGTGAAGGTGAAAGATATTTTTTTCTATTCAAGGGGATTAATACAGTAAATAAGGAAATAAATCATTAGAGCCTAAGAAAAAATACAAATTTAAATTTCATTATATTTATTTAATGTGTGTGTTGGGGGGGGCATGTAGATGCTTCTTCCTAGAGCATACACCAGGAAAGCCCAGGACTAATGACACCACTATAAGTATGCCTAGCATCTACGTCTTTCTTCCAAACTGTATTCTCTATTAACAAGAATCAAAGTTTCTTTGGAAATGACTGATTATCAGTTTGGCACAAGTAAAGTCTAGGATGACCTGGAAGACCTTGAACCAGATGATGGTGTATCGGTTAGTGTTGACTGTCACCTTGATAGAATCTAGAATGACCTGGAACATGGAACTCTGAGCATACCACTAGGGATTATCTTGACAGAGCTAATTGACGTGTGAAATCCTATCTCGACCATAGGCGGAACTACAGTCTTCCCTCTTTGTGGTGGCCCACAAGTGACTCACTCGGTTTCCATCTGGAGTCTATTGTGACTTATAAGTCATTTGAGTTCAAGCTTGCTTGCTTCAGTCTCCTTGAAAGCTGTGAGAATGTTCTCATTAAGCCCACGGGTAAGAACACACTATCTACTAAGACACAGCTGGTGAATGGCAGCTGAAGACGCATGCAGATAGAAAGAGAAACTGCTTGCTGCTCGCAGGACTCACAAGATAGATGATGAGCCCGCTTGCGCTTTCTCCAAAGGACAGTGCAGGGAGGGGATTAACTGACTGTACTTCTCTTTGTTCTGCCTTCTGCCCTTACTCTGTACATCAGCAAGTTCTGAAATAAACTCAGGACTGTTTGGTACTGGCCAACAGACTTCCCTGGTCTGTCCTGTGTTTCTGTCTCTGTTTCTTTCATTTGCCATTTGCTTAGCCATGCACCGCTACCCAGGTACCCAGGTTGACGCACTGGAGCAGGCTCTGACGCTGTTCCAGGGATCCTGGGCTGTATAAAATGAAGAAAGTAGACAGAACTCTAGGAAACAGTCATTGTTTTGTTTCTTGGACGCAGTTTGTGCGATGTGACAGCTGCTTCAAGCTCCTGCTCTCTTGACTTTCTGTCGTGACTGGTTGTACCTTACACTGTGAGAGGCAATAATCTCTTTCTGCCTTAAGTGAATCTTGTCAGGGTGCTTTATTGCATGAGTTGGAAGCAAGACTTAGAAAGAAGCTGTTCGAAAACTGATGAGGACAAAGAAAACGAAAACCAGAGACTCGGCTTTAGTGAACTTCCACTTGCCAATGTAGCATCAAGACAAACAATAATAGCAGTGTTGTGCTTTGAATATAATCACAAACCATGGGTTTACTCAAATTAAAAGGACCTTAATAAATACATTTAAGCTTTAATGATGTATATATAGTCTCCAATATTTCCTTATAGAATATTTATCCATTTTTGAAAGTCATTAATAAAGTGAGCAGATTCACAGGTATACGAACCAGAGAGAAAGAGCAAATCTCCATAGAGACCCCATCCCAGAAAAATTCATGAAGACATGTCAAAACTGTTATGAGCCATAAAAATAATACTCTAGTCCTCAAGTGTGCAAGGCATGAAAGCTTAGGAGAGACAGAGGAATCATTTCAAACCCAAACACTAAATAGAGTCAGAGTATGGCTGGATTGCCTTTAATGAGAACAAAGATACTAAAGTAACAGCTGAAGCAGGAGATGTCCCTGAGAAGCAGACATCAGTGATGTTTCGGTGCTGATTCCCTAACACAGATGCTGCTGAGTGTCATGTTTACCGATGAGAGTGTTCTTGTCTCTGGGAAATTTGGACTCAAGTGTTGGGGTTGGCAGCAGGTGGTAGGGGGTAAAAATTCTCTGTACTTTACTTTGAAATAATGGTGCAATTTTCTGATTGTTCTTAAAAATGAAAGCTGCCTTCTAACCCATCGGCTCTCCTATCTCCCCTGATTATAGTTTTTGCTTGAGTTTTAAGATCATAGGTTTCCACACTGCTTAGTAATAGAGTGTGTGTGTGTGTGATATGAAAGAATGGAGGATGGGGTAGGCGGATGGGAGGTATGAGGGAAGGGGAAGGTTTCCCAGAACTGAGGAAGACTCATGTCTGTCAGCTAATTGAAAGTGGTCGTGTAGTACAAAGGCGCTTGGGCAGAGATAACCCGTATGGACAGACAGTGCTGGTGCTGCTCTCAGAAGACACGGGCTCTTAAACGCACCTCTCAGTACTAGGCAAGGGATAGCTCCCTGCAAGCGATTGCTCCAGTGGATCCCAAAAGCACTCACACCCCTACAAGCTGTTACCATTGCTCTTGATTGCCAAGCATAACTCAATAGTAAGACTCCATGTCTGAAGAAACCACACACTTTAGATGCAAGATAGAGAGAAACCAATCTTTAGGAAAACCTTTTTCTGTGGGCTTTCATTGTCCTGGAAGGCATTGATGTGCAGTCTCCTAGAGGATAAAAGACATCAGGGGTCTTATGTAGAGCTCCAGCCTGCATGCTGTAATACAGACCTAAACTAGGTGTGCCCACCAGCGGCAAGGCTCTTTGTGGGGAATAACAAACAGTTCTCTGTTGGGGTTTGAGACCTGCTCAAATTCATCCCTGGTGATGAAAAGATGGTCAAAAACCATGGTTATGGAGGTCATAGGTACTAGAGACAAATATACTTCTATTTAATCTCAATCGTTATGTTTTCAAACTGCCTGCTAAATAGTTATGTTTATATTGCTTTTCGCCTTGGCCAGAGAAGCATTATGCAGTCGGTAGTGGTTAATGAAGAGATTCGTAACTGTTCAGAGTGCTGGGAATAGGCTACTAAAAGTAATCAGCCATTACTGGAAGACCACCTACCCTGTAAGATTAGCGTGATACCAAGAAAAAAAGGGCAGAAAGAATGTAAGAACTGGGAGAGAGGGAGGGGTGCTATTAAATGCTGTTTTCTGGACATGTGACAGGAGTGTATGTACAGCAGCTGTGGTTACCTGCAAAGAATCAAGCCAGTTGGAATTTTCAGCACGGATGAGTGAGTCCCCAACCAAAGCCCCAACCTTTGGCATTGGATGGCATCCAAGTGAGCAAAAGTCATTTTCCTTGAGGGCATGGTAACAGACCTCAGAGGATAACTCTGTACCCATGAAGGTATGGGCAGTATTAATTGGACTCAATGATTTGAAAAATATCAATTATTATTATTATTATTATTATTATTATTATTATTATTATTAGAAGTAAAAGAAGGGATTGATATTGCAACTTTCTTATTCTATTAAAGTTCTTCTTACCTTGCCTAACCTGAAATAAAATACTAAGAACCTCCAAACTTTCACATCTCTGAGCTTTTGCTTACCATGATTTCTCTCCAGGGGCAGAGGAAGTATGTATATTAATTGTGGGTATTAGCAGTTAAGTCATTGGCAGCCAAGCTGCAATCTGTAGACATACAGAGGGAAGGTACAGAGTAAACAACTAGGGGGTGGCAGATGTGTTTCCCTAGGAAGTGGAAATAGAATAGATAGTTATGGATAGATGGGCTGGAATGATGGCTCAGCCGTTAAGAGCATTGCCTGCTCTTCCAAAGGTCCTGAGTTCAATTCCCGGCAACCACGTGGTGGTTCACAACCATCTGTAATGAGGTCTGGTGCCCTCTTCTGGCCGGCTGGCATACACACAGACAGAATAAGTAAATACATATTTGAAAAAAAATTTACAAGGAAACACAAGACCACAGCTCTAGGACCCAACCCACAGACAGTGTCTACAGAGTAGCTCTGTTGTCCTATACTTCTGACATAGTTGTGGCGATGGGGACCAGAGCTTGGTAAGAGGCAGGCTGAAAACATCCTAAGCACCCCAGCATGGTCCATGCTGCTCGAAATCTGAATAAATAAACCTTACCTGTTTGAAGCACGGATATCTGTCTCGTATCTAGTTAGGAGTGTAGCTACTATGCCAGAACCAAACCCACAAAGAGAAGTTATTTCAGATACAGGACTCACAGGCAGGCATGCAGAGCCTTCTTCTGCTGCTGAAAAAGAACAAAAGTAAAAGTGACTCAATTTAAGATGTTTTCAAAATGGCCTTAAGCAAATTTTTCTGTTTGCAGAGGCTCATAACAACCATCCATTATTTGTGGATGCTAAGACTCAAATGCTCTATAAAAGACATTTGATGTAGTGCACTCTGGCTTTAAAATTCCTACTGCAAAGTATAAAAGGGACAGATCATGGTGGGTTTCTATATGGAATAAGAGATTTAGGTTGAGATTCAAAGCTGTCAAGGAATGAGAAGTCAAACCAGGGGAGGTCCTGTGCAGTCTAGCGATGAAAGTGTGCCCCGTGGAATGGAATGATAAGATGAGAACATGGACCTTGAGGAAAGTAAAGAAAAGACAGTGGAGGAGGCCAGAAAGAGTGGAGGAAAAAGGCATGCTCCATCCACACTGAGTCTACTAAGATGAAGCCAGCTTTTGTCACTGTTGTGAGTGTTGAGGCGTTGGCCTGACTAGAAAGCCATAGACACTCCCACTCCTGAGCCCCACAGCCAGGCAGGCTGGCCCACTATCCACAGACAAGGCAGATGAACCCAATTTCACATATGTATTACAGTGAATCTTGATCTTATCCATTAGTCCTACCATCCTTCATTTTGCCCCACCTGCCCCTGCTCTCAGCTCTAATTTCATACCTTCTTCCTTTTTTTTTCTTTAGAACCCACTGAGGCCAATCAGAACTGCAAACTGTCTTCTAAACACCCATGCATAGAGTCACACATTAGCACCGATCTCACTCCTCATCAGAGAAGCTTCCTCTTGCAGTAGAATAGCTGACCCAGAGGCTCACGGCGAGTCAAAGGACAGAAGAGAAATGAAGAGGCTCGGAACCATCACTGAAGAAGGCTAGACAGACAGCACCAGCCAGGAGACAGGGAGGGCCATGGACACAGTGCCCTCTGGAAGTGACAGGGCCGTTCCACTCACCAATTCATAGCAGCTGTGGTGGTCTGCTCACACGTGACCAAGAGCAACAGCCCAGCATGGATGAGGAAGGGGACCGCGAGGCAGTTGATGGCTGCTGGGGACAGGGAAAGCCAGTTTTCTTCAGGTCGTGATCCCCTCATAGGTTTCCCGTGCTCCAGGAGATGCTCTAGGGACAGGAACAGTTTTCAGTGCTTTTATGTTACATCAAAGTGGAGAAGCAATTGTGGGCCAAGAACCGAATCGTTTTTAGGAATATAAACGAGAAAGACTTCAACAGATTTCTTGTACGACCCTACCTACATCAAAATAGTCTCTTTTCTCCTGGTCTAGGAACTCTGTGTTTCACGAAGGTTTTCTGTTCCGGTTTTTGGTTTTGTTTTCTGTTTGTGTCTGCTTTGTTGACTCAAGTTTTCATATGAAGAAGAGAAGTTAGGGTCTGTCTGTCATCTGTCTTTTGCCAAGTAACTCCCACCCAAAGAGGCGTATCTTGGGATGCACTTTCTGCCATCCTCAGAGTCCTTGCTTCTGTGGTTCCTGACCTTTTCCAACCTTGGCATCATCTGTAAAATGACTTAATCACACCCCAGTGTCTGAGTTTTACTCTCGAATTACTAAACAAAAAAAAATCTGCCAATGGGAGCTTGGGCATCTGAAGTTAAACCACCGCAATGCCCCGAGCTTTCTGTATCCATTGCCACACTTGGGGGTGCAGATTGAGAGTCTTGAAGGGGAAAACAGACACCTAAATTGACAAATACAGGACAACACAGTGGGATGCCCTAAGAAGAACAGTGTGTAACGTGTAAAACGTACAGAGAAAGCAGATTGCAAAGGTTCCATGGCTTCTCAGCCTCTGCCTTCCCTTATCAGAGCCAGGAGGTTCTGGGAGGGCTGCAGTGATAAATGGGCTCCATTACATTTTGGCATTCAATTTTGCTCACCAGCAGAGCGCCCAGCAGGAAATCAGAGGAGGAAAACAGAATTCTCCGGGATCACCCCACAGGTGCACCTGCTGTGTCCTTCAACCAGAAGCTCCAGACAGCTCAACATTCTCTACTCAGAAAGGCCTGGCAAAGACAGCAGCTCCCTGCAGCTGAGCCCCTGAGCTGAAGGAACACTGGCCCGCTGGAGCAAGCACGTGGCTCTGTCAGGCCTTGCCCTTCTCCAATTCCCTCTGCCTTGCTAAAAACTGTTAGATTCCATTCCTAGGCCCTCCTGAGGTTGACTACAAAGGTCCAGCTAGCAAAGCATTGAAGTCCAACAATTAAAGGTCCCCATTTGACTCAACTAATTAACACGCACAATTAAAATTAAACACCTCATCCTAACACAGGGTTTACCCTATTACCATTAAAAACTGCCATTTCCCTACGGACCATTTCTGTCTCCTTCGGAACAAATCCCCTTCTCCCTCTCCTTGATTCCTTCCCCCTTCTCCCACTTCCTCCTGTCTTTGCCCCTTATTCCTTCCCTATGTCCCTCTGGGGCAAGTAAATATCCTTTGTGTTGAGATTTGGTTTTGGGAACCAGAGCCAGTACTTTTTCCTTCCCGAGTTGGACGTGCTGCCCATATCTACAGACACAGCTGTGACAGACGTCCCTAAACTTGCCTATTTGTACCACCTGTTTCGTGGTTTACACCAGAGCCAGTGGCTTAGAAAACAATTCTGGAATTGCTAACGGAGGAATCCTAGGAAATACTGTGCGACCAGTGCTCTTGGTAGCACAGAAGCTCGTACACGGACAGATGATAGCACTCTGAATGCGAGCTGATTACGGATTCGAATGAACTGTCTCTGAATGTCACGAATTTCCGGAAATGAACCAACCTTGTCCCTGACATATTCCTCCGTGTGGATATAGGGTGGTGATGCGTGCTTTTAAATATATTCCCCTTAGCAATTCTCCATATGTCTATAACTATTAAATGAAGAGAGGATGATAAAAATTACCTGATAACAATTTACCCTAAAACTCTATTTTATAATGATGCACAATGCTAAGCCACATGCTGTGCTGGCTTTGGGGTAGAAATTTGATCTTGTCAGAGAGTAAAATCATGTTTTTTGACTTCTTTCTTTGCACTGACTTTCATCTACAGAATCTCTGGTACCAGCTTTCGGGGTATCTATATTTCAGATACATCACCTGTGGCTTTAGGAGCCACATCTGTTAGTCCTATTTCTGCCAATAAATGCATTTAATAATCACCACAAATCTGTTTGTTATAGCTTCCTTTGTCACGTTTTCATGAACTAAGATCTATTCTCTAGTAATTGTCTTTAATTTTAAGCGAACAATATTTATTTTATTATCACATGTTTTAAAAAGTTTTATTAGTTGTTTAAACTAGTTTATATTTTCCTTTTCTTTTTCTTTTTTAGATATTTTGTGGTATCACCCATGTGCCAGGACGAAACTGAAAGTCTCCCACCAATTTTATAAGAAACATTTCTTTTCAGATTTGTTGCTACCCCCTCCCCAAATTTGCTCTCCTCTTAAAAAATATTTTTTTATTGTCTTATGTGTGTGTGTTGCCTGAATGTAGGTAAGTGCTCCTTGTGCTTGCCTGATAGCCATGGAGGCCAGAGCGGGAAGCCTAATCCCCTAGAAATGGAGTTACAGATGACAGTGAGCTGCCACACTGTGCTGGGGCTCAAATCAGTGTCCTCTGGAAGAGCATCCAGTGCTCTTAGCCACTAAGCTATGTCTCCAGCCTTCCAGATTTTTATCTCCAAAATTCAGTAATTTTACTAACACAGATTTAGATTTCAATTGTGCTTCCTAGGTCTTCTTTCAATTTCATTTTCATCTATGATTCTGGGCTCTGCAGGATCGTGATTCATCTACCATTATTTAACCGCCTGATTGTTTTTATTTTTTTGAAGCTATCAAATTTCTAATTTGTGATCCTCCTGCACGCATACAGCTTAGGGATACTTATTGAATAACATTTTTTAATCATACAGAAATCTTGAGACTTTGTTTTATCTGTGCTGTGGTAACATTTTTCTCCTGCCTATTTCTTTGAGTAAGTTTCACTGTTTTCTTTGAAGCTTGTTTCTGTTTTGTTTTTCAAGTGTTTTCTCAAGTCAGTATCCTCCTAGTTCCTGGTCACAACTGCTCTTCCTTATAATCAAATGAATCAGACTTGGGGGATTTTTTTGCACATAGGGTGAGGGTGTCAGGGGAAACGTCTAGAATTTTAAGTGTAAAAGAACCTGGCTTTCACAACTGTGGAAGCAGACAGCTCCCTGAGAATATGGCCACTGATTTCATTTCCTTCGTTTCTTTCCTGCTGTCTCGCTCGTTTTCTTCACCTGTTTGACACAAACTAAGGCCAGGGAGGTTTCCATCTTCACCCCTTCCTTGGCTCACAGCTGCTGGGGGGAAGTGCTCCTTCAGACTGCAGTGGCCCACTGTTTGCAGGAAGTGACTTTGGCTAACTCTCCTGAGATCGGCCACAGAGCAGCTCACCTGCCACACGGGTGATGTGACTCTTTGGTGTTGCTTGGTTGCTTCTGTCAGATCTCAGCTGTTTGGACACTTCGTGTTTGCTTAAATGGCAATTTCTTCTGTGTTTTTCTGCAGAGTCAAAAAAGAAAAATCAGAAATTTGAGCAGGGAATGACGATTTATGCAACAAGGCTCACACCAGAAACCCACTTAAAGCTCTCACTAATTTTGTGGAAAGATTTTCTGAGACAGTCAACCTTTGATTCATTTATTATAAGAGACAATTTAACTATTGTTTTTTTTTTTTTGTTTGGGGAACATTCAGTTTAACTCTCAAAGGCCTTAACATGAGGCCATCTTTGACCAAAGAGCCAAATCAGAAACAGGTTATCCACAGAAAGCTTCCAACTCATTTGCTACTCAGTGGTTAGCATTGGTTACTTTTTGAGTAACATTTTCAGGATCTGGTCTTCCTTAGGTATTTCTTTTGTCTCTGTAGCTGTTAAGAGCCTTCCCCTCTTTTCATTGTGGCTGCTGGCCTCCAATTTAAACATTCACAGTATCAGAAAAGAGCCTTCACTTAAGGCGTGGACCAGACCAGCCATCATCTCAACAGCTCAAATGGTCTATAAAAAAAGCCAAGTGCAACAGAAACACCCTCATGGACACTGCCCAAACACTCTGGTCACAATACTCGGAGATTTAATTAAATGATTGTTTAAGCCACATTTAAGTTTTGTCATTTGTTATGTAGCAATACATTACTGGAAGACCCGTGCTCCAACTAGCTGTCACTCAGTGAGACAGATGGAGCAACCTAAGTCTACTGCAGCATGGACAGCGGAAGTTTCCTTATAGAAAAAATTGCCTGTAGAGGGGGATGATAGCTCAGTCTGGAGGCTGAGAAGTTGGAGAAGTTGAAGATCCACCTGGGCTACGCAGTGGTTCTAGGCCTTTGGGTTCCATAGTAAGACCGCGTCTTGAGAAAGGGAGAGGCCCAGGGTGAAATGCATCAGGAAATAAGAATTATAATTAAATCCCTAGCTTAGTCTCTGGCCTTAATTTCTCTGGAGAATATAACAAGTAAAACCTGGGTTGAGTTACAGCCAAACTGATGGGATTTAGATTAAGAATACATAGGCACAGCAAGATGACAGATGAGCCTACTGACGTCATTGCCTAGGTTACAGTTTACAAGATGATCCTGTTAAGTAAAGGCTGATCAGATCCCAACAAAACTTGTACCTGGTAGCTGAAGGACAATTATCTAAAAGCCAAAGACAATCTTTATCAGTCTCATAGTTTTCATGATCAACCAAAGCACAGAAATCAACAAATTTCAAGATGCCTCAATGTTTTTGAACTGTGGCTTAGATATATTTTGGAGACAGTTACTTGAGAGTGAAATATGCTTTGTGCACATGTTTTTGGAGAAAACAGCTGTACAGTCTTAGAAACCAAAGACATATTTTGTTAGAAACAATGACATAAAGCAAGAACATTTCTTACTTGAAAAAAACCACTGTGGTGAGATTTTGTTTGTGTTTTAACAAATAAAGCTTGCCTGAAGATCAGAGTGCAGAGTTAGCCACACAAGTTATCCATAGAGGCCAGGCAGTGGTGACAGACACCTTTAATCCCAGCACTAGGGATGTGGAGACGGGAAGTGATATGGCAGGGCTGAGAGAGGAATATAAATGGGAGGAGACAAGAGCTCAGGATTCAGTCTGAGGTTTCACTGGGATGACATTCAGTCTGAAGAGTTCTAGAAACAGGATAGTCCATTTGCTCTGAGGATTCAGTAGAGATAAGAACTATTGGCTGGTCACTCTGCTTTTCTGACCTTTCAGCTTTCACCCCTTAATATCTGACTCCAGGTTTTTATTATTAAGACCAATTAGAATTTGTGCTGTACCACTTTCTCTTAAATATTGTGATAGTAAGCCTTCAGTCTCTATATATTTGTAATTGATGGGACAAAAACAAACAGTCCAAGTTCTGTGCACTTTTCTATCAGTATGCTCACACGTCTCAGTTATACGGAAGGAACAAGGCAATGACATCCGTTGTTTGTACTCCCCTAGGGCATCCTTTCATGCTTCTCTAAAGCTACCGTTAACCTTCAGAACTCCCTTCTGAGTTTCCTCCTTGTGATTTGTATGGAAATAAGACTCAACTTTAAGCATGAACTTTAAAGAGAAAAAAATGTGAAATTGTTGGCAGGAAGGTTTGCTAAAGGGTGTGTAAATAATCCAGTCATCTACATAATGGTATGTGTATTCTGAGGCTCTAGGCAAAGAAGCAAATATCCCTGCCCTTTGGTATACAGAAAGTCCTGAATGGTCCCCTTTTCCTTTCGGCTGTCAAGTTGGAGGTCTGAAACTCCAGTCATCTTTTGCTACCACATGTGGATGTCATGGGCCTGTAGGTCTTATAAGGAAGAAGGAAAGATAGATTATTAAGGCACAAACTGGGTCTCTGGTGCTTAAGTCTTTGCCTCAGGAATACATCTGGCCTTTGCAATTTTATGAACCAATAAGTTCTTTTATTACAAAGATGACATCCATTTTTGTTTATAATGTGCAGCTCTGTGCTTACCTACTGTAACAGTCTTGTTCTGTAAGAGTCTTTGAATGATGTGGAAATAAACTTGAAGTTCTGGGAGAGCAAGAATTTTGTCTGCCGTATTTACTGCTTAATCCCATCAATTTGGTGCTCAGTAATATTCAATGCTCTGTAAATATTTGGTGATTAAAATGTGCAAACTGAGGTCAACCTTTCAGAAGATTAGAATGGTTAATGACACATAGCTGAGAAGAACATGGTCCGTCTTCCTAGAGAACTCATAAAACCGAAAATATCTAAACATGGTTAGATGTGTTTGACAAACAACAGCAAGCAACAGTGAAAAGACTGGCATGGTTCAGACAGCTGTGTGTTAGCACCAGCTTCTGCAGGCCTTGGAGGACACGCTGTGTATGGGCCCTGTCAGTTCATCATCCAGTGTTTTCACCTTGCTAGCCTGAAACGGGCCACTGCAGGATTGTCTGTACCCTGGAAACCAGCAAGCATTACAAATAAAAAAATATTTTATTCTCCTGCACACCTATCTAGATAGTATTACTTCTTTACAAAAGGAAAACAGGAATGAAAAGAGAGGGAAAAGAGAAAAAATAGTGTAATCAGTATTTATTTTCAGATTTCAGACCTGTAAAAAAAAAATAAAAACTTGAATCTTTTCTTCCCTGATAAAGAAACTTCAGAGAAGATATGGCTGTGTCTTAAGTTAGCTATATTAGTGAGCTGGGAGCAGACTCAGGGCATCTTGTTCTCCAGGTCCAAATGATGCAACTGTAGCTCATTAAAAAGGTATAACTAATCAAAGTGAGGTGGTGAGCCTGTGATAGGGGAAAATGTATCCCTCAGATTATTTAAAACTAGCATTCGTTCTAGAGAAAAATCTTCCCGGTCAAGTGCTACAATAGGACCCTATAGACTCAGCCAGACTTCCCCCAAGGCAAGCTTTATGTGTTCTGAGTCATGTGTGGGTATGGGAAGTAACCCTAAATCACTATATTCAACTTCTAGGTCAAAATGGGCAAAGAATAAAGGTATATGTCTATTTGCATATACTTGATTGCAGACGCAATACAATAGAATCACCCTACTGCCATAGAGGGAGAAAGGGGGGTTTGCTGAGGGCTAAATAAAGAATGGATTGGTCACTGTCCATGTGTGCACATGTGTGTTTTGGTACAGTGGGGTGGACATGCAGACTGACAACATCTTTCTGAAGTCCCTTTATTCCCCTCTCCCTTCTCATCCCAGCCATTACTTGAAAGCTTCCAATCAGAATGTAGGTAGCAATATACAGGAAATAGAGAAGCCAGAAGGAATTGAAAGCCTCTAAAACATTCAGGGCTCTAGCCTTTAGAAAATAATAAACTGCTTCTTGGTGAAGGAAGACTTGAGGGTCCCATTTCTTGGACTAGAAAACATGTAACATGACTGCTTCTCATGGTGGTCACTACTGGCCTTTAGAAGGGACAATTTTGTCCCATATACTGTTATTTTAACACATTTATTCCTAGGAAAACAAGCATTATTAGTAAGTCAGGTCAAGTCATTTACTAACCAAAACTACCCAGAGATACAATTAAGCTTCTCCATATTGTAGGTAAGAGGTTGAAATCTGGAACACATGACTCAATTTCCAATGAAGGCAGTGAGAAACAATGAAGCCAGATTTTTCTGACTTTATGCTGAGGCCCCTGCTGGTCTGTTGTTAACAACCAACTAATGACACCTAAGGCTCAGAGAACATCATGAAAGAGGGAATGGGTAGATTATCAGAGCCAGAGGACCAGGAAGTCTGCTGTGAGATTGTAACTCCTAAGATGGACGGGGAAGCTACACCCATAATACTTCAACAGTCTAGCTGCCCAAACAAGACCTGAATAACGACAGTAATTTTTTTTTAATGCTAACAGGGGTGGGAAGCAGAGGTGAGGGATGCATAGCCCAACCCCAGAGCAGTCATGGGGTTGACAGCATCAAGCTACTCATGCTGCCTTGGGGCTGAGGAGTACAAGCTGAGGCTGTAAAGATACTCTCCTGACTGGTGGCTGAACAGGGATGCTCATCACTCAGCCCCTCCACAAAGAAGAGCTAAAGATGCATAGTCGCGTTTAGAGGGCTCACTCACGTGGCTTGGTATAATAAAACGACATGCAAGGAACTGACAGCAAAACAATTGAAGGCTGCAAAATGAAACCAATAAGCTCAACTCTAGAAAAGAAGAAAGAAGATAAAGGGAATTTAACTAAGAATATGACAGCTCTTCCTTCAGAAAACCCGCTCTTCAGCACCTGCTACATCAGTCAAAGCAGCCCTAGGTGTTAATTGTCTGTTCTTGATCATGTTTGGGAAAATATAATTACATATCCTCATACTCGGAATGAAAAGCAAAATCACCTATTGGAGTTTTCTGGAGTATTTCTGCCTTCTCCCTAGCAGTTTCTGAGCTTCTGCCCTTGGTAAACACCTCCATTCTCTCCTACTTTAGGAAGCTGTTGTTCTAGGTATTAGCTTTACTGAATACCACATCTGTCTGCTCACACAAATTGTTTCCTCCACTTACAGCTGGCTTTTCTCCTTATCATCTGGCTTGCTTACTGGCCTGTGTACATAGATTACTGTTCAACTCTGCCTAGAACCACCGAACATTCCTTTAAGTGGTAACCATTATTCTATATCTAGATGGTCTTTTTAACTTGATTTTAAGTCTTTGCTTATGTTCTAGGAGAGCTAGCCGTCTTCCATAGCCTAAAGACATGCAGGGTTTCTGTGTACTAAGGCTTTTCTTAGGTCAGTACTCAGAAAACTCAGTTAGAGGTACTGATTGTCATTGTCTGTGCTGATGGTTAGCCAATAAAAAGTGGTCAGCCCTGAAATCACATACATCCAAGTTACATTAAATGGACTCAGGGGACTTTATTTATGTTCATATATAAATACACATATATAAATGTATAAATGAATACACATATATACCAACAACCAAAAAAAGAGGCCATTAATTTCAGAGGGATTGATGGAGAGATGTGGGATGAGTCTGGGGGAGGAGGAATAGCAGGGATTGAAGGTGGGAAAGAGAAAGGGGTAGAGTAATACAATTACATTTTAACCTAAGTATTTTGTAAAAATATGCCATTATTTAAGCTCCATTGTTGCACCTGTGGACATCCTTGATGAAGTAGTAATGATCTCCCCTAATGAAGATGCTGTACCTGATGGGATAAGTGTGGTTCTTGTCCATATAACAAACCACACAGGCACAGGCTCACACACCAAAGACACAGTTATTTTGAACTCTGTTTAGCTTTTTCCAGTTTCAGCTTTCTGAACCTCTGGTTCTCTTTCTTTAGACAGATTGTTAAAAACTTTTAAATCATTCACCAGGAGCCAAAGGGATTGTATATATTATTGTTTTATATATGTTATATAAATATGGACTAATTAATTTGTACACATATACTTATAAAATCTAGTTAAGAAACCCAACATGCCATTTTAAATGGCAAGAAATATTTGTGGGACCTCCAAAGTTGAATATAAATTAGAAAGCAATTCCATCATAATTTACTAAGTGCAAGCATGTAGTGTACTTATTAGTTGACATAAACTAGAGTCACCTGGGAAGAGGGAGGCGCAAATGAGAAATTGTCTCCATCAGACTCGTTCTGAGCATTTCTATAGGTACTTTTCTTGCTTAATGATTGATGTGGGTGGTGGGGGGGCTAGACCACTGTGGGTGGTGCCACACTTAGGCAAGTGTCCTGGGTTGCAGAGAAAGTAGGCTGAGCAAACCGCTGGCAGCAAGCCAGTAAGCAGTGTGCCTCCATGAATCCTACTTCGAGCTCCTACCTTAAGTCCCTGCCTTAGCTTCCTTCAACAATGGCCCGTGACTTATGATAGGTAATAACAGCTCCTCTTCTGTTACAGTGTTTATCCACAGCAGCATAGAGCAAACCAGGAAGGTATGCAAGATTCCGACATTCTCCATGTTTCCTCACTTTCCCTCAGCTGTGCCTTTTATAGCAAGAATTAACTTCATAGAATAATTTGTGTACGTGGAGGAACACATAACAATAGATAAATGATGACATAATTGATGCTTCTAAGTACCCATCAAGAAACAAATGCACACAAACTGAAGCGAGTTTTCCAAATTTCAGATTCTTGACTCTATTCTGTGACCACGGCATCAAAATCTCAAGTAGAAGACCCTGTCATTTGCATTGTATAACCTCCATAGCTGATGCCTATACATATTAAAATCTGAAAGCTACCGGATCATATGCTGTTGTGACAAATGCAAAATTAGATGTCACAACTTCACTTTCATGCCCCTTAATTTCCTTTTCTTTATTCCAAAAGATGCTTTTTTTTTTAACAACAGGGCTTTCCTTTCTAAAACATTAATCAAACAGCTGTTAGAATTCTCTGCTTCAATTCCAGACGATTTAGAGCCTGAGAGTGAGTCTGAATCCTGCAGGATGAATACTACATCTACTCTGATTGCCTTTGCATGTGTTTCTCTAGGTCCAATTACATTTAGTTACATCTAAAGGTGTCATAACAAAGCAGGCAGGACTGTCTGTCTTTCTGTGAACTGCTCAAATTCAGATGCTGAACAGTCAAATAGTCACGTGGGTGATGCCCCAGTCCAATAAGATTCAGGAAACACAATAGCAATAGGGTTCAAAGAGAAGAAAGCAAACTCGCTGGAAAAGAAAAATCGAATAAACTGACTTGACATTTGCAGATAAAATGCACACTGGAAACTGATTTAACTCTTTTGCGTGCTTTAGCGAGAAATCCAAATTGGTCCCTATTTATGGATTATATTCAGACTGCAAGGTGCCATTTGCTATTTGATAATGTGAAACAACATTATTTTATAATAAGTGATCGCTTAGAGCCAAGACAAAGCTGGTGTTTCCTTTTGAGGTAAATTGGCATTTCCAGGAAGGGCTAGTTTTAAGGACAACTTATTTCAAGCGTATTTTAAGATCTTGCATTTATCCATCTACATGAACACAAATACCATAAATTATGCAGTAAATAATCTTTGTCCTTAATGACGCAGAGAAAGAGAGTGCTCCAGAAGTTAAATCAGTTCTGTAATACTTTAGTGAGTGTGTGTGCAATGTACATATATATATATATATGTATTTGTTTGTGTGTATCTTTATCTGATAGAGGATCAGAGCATTGCCCAACCCCTTCCAGAAAACCTTCTTCTTGTAGTAGATGATAATTAACACACAGACCCACACCTGGAAAATGTAGACAGCAAGAGACTTTGAAACACTCAGTTCTATACGAAATGTCTCCATCAAAGTCATCTCCTCAGGCTCAGGGATCTATATGGAAGAGGAGGCAGAAAGATTGTAAGAGCCAGAGGTGGCTGATGTCTCCGAGGAAACAGCATCTTCCAGATACAACAGGACCGATGCACATATGAACTCACAGAGATTGCAATAGGACGAGCAAGACCTAAACCAGACCAACTAGAATCCCAACACTGAGGAGGGGGGCATCTGCAAAACCCCACCCTAACCAAGAAGCTGTCTGCAATTGTGATTCCTGCTGGGAAAGGGAAAACCAGTTTCTCCAATGGAGTGTCACCATGCATATCAACCACACTCCAGGGCAAGCCATGCCCAGGAGTAGTTGGCCAACACAAAACAGAATCCCTGCTTCTTGTGTACTTTTTCTTATCTTTCGTTATGCTTTGCCTTATTTGCATTTAATTATATTTTTAAGTTTTTTAAAAGAAAAAGTATATGAAGCTGAGTAGGTAGAAAGGTGGGGAGGATCTGGAAGGAGATGGAGAGAGGAGGAAATGATATAATCAAAAATACTGGATGAACAAAGTTGTAATAAAATCTAATTATAAGTAAATTAAATTAATGAATGGATAAAACAAAAAAGTGTGTGAATCTTTAGTCAATACTCAATTTGCTAAATGTTTTTGAAACCAAGTGTATAAAAGTGCATGTGCCCTATTTTTCTTATAGACTCCTTAATTGGTGAAGCTTTATTGAAGTAGCAGTAGAGATGTGTGGACAGACAGGAAGAACTGGGTACACAAACAGCTTAGGCCTGGGCCCTACAGCAGAGGCAACTGAAGAAACAGTAGCCAACAGTGCCAAGAGGGAAGTCAAGCAGGTAGACTCCAATCACTCTGCTAGCGGCTTTCCCTTCTTGATGTGGTTCCTTTTTTGCAGTAAAACCCCAAAGTGATAAAAAATAAACCATCCTCATCATGGTTTAGCATCCTCAGATTAAGAAAAAAGTATTTGAGGAAGAAATAAAAACATACCTTTACTAAACACGTCCAGACATTTTTCTTTGCCATTGCTTCCCAAACAACACAGTGTAGCACTTACCACATGGTATAGTACTTACTTACATTGTATTTGGTACTACCAACAAGCAAGAGATAACTTATACAGGACATGTGTAGGCTATATGTAAGAATCATGCCATGCCACTTATGTAAAAGTTCCGAGTACCCCCAGCTCTTTGTTATCAGCAGAACGTCCTTGTATTGCAGGGATGCCAAGGAACAAGTGGATTTAGGAATTTATTAATAGATATGCATGAGGAACCAAGGGGCAAGACATAGGGCTAAAATAACAAGACATGGATTAAGCTTTATGTGGTATGACTCAGTGGTAGAGTGCTTGCCTAATATTCATAAGAGCTGGTTTCAATTCCTAGCAACACACACACAGTGAGAGAGGAGAGAGAGAGAGACAGACAGACAGACAGAGAGAGACAGAGACAGACAGAAAGAGAGAGAGAGATAAAGAGTAAAGCAAATAAAATCTTCAATCCAAATTGTAATCTTTTTCTTCTTACATTACAAAATAGAAAAGTCAGATTACAGCATTTTAACAAAAGTTCTATGAATGTAGGTTCTAAATTTAAACATATTTATTTATTTATTTTTACGGTTCTTGGATCAAACTCAAAGTCTCAAGCATGTAAAGAAAGTGGTATATACTATTGAGTCATATCCCAAATCATAGTATCTCTTTCCTGAATGGGCCAAAATAAATATTAATATTTTCAAACAACAATTGACCTCAGGTAATTGAAAATGTGAGGGACAACTTTTAGGATGATGAATTTGTGTTTGGAAATCCCTCGGATAGCTCTTTTTCAATCAGTTTACTTTTTTGTTTCTTTTTTTTTTTAAATATTTATTTATTTATTTATTATGTATACAATATTCTGTTTTGCGTGTATGCCTGCAGGCCAGAAGAGGGCACCAGACCTCATTACAGATGGTTGTGAGCCACCATGTGGTTGCTGGGAATTGAACTCAGGACCTTTCGAAGAGCAGGCAATGCTCTTAACCTCTGAGCCATCTCTCCAGCCCCCTACTTTTTTGTTTCTTATTTAAGAACTGTTTCAAAATATTTTCAGCAATTAAATAGCTATCAACAATCATCAGTCCCTTGATGCTGAGGGGTACCAGCAAAATGCTATATCTAAACTTGCCTCTTTGGTAAATGGATTATTCTGATCTGACGGTAACTGAGAAACAACAGATGCCCACGAGACCTCCGCCTTTGCCTCCTCCATCCTGAAGCAGTGGGCTGCTTTTCATTCATTTAGTTTAAGGTCTTACACAGCCCTCAATCTTCTGCACTCCCCTGCCTCCCTAACAATCCTCATCTTTGTGAAACTCACATGTGGAGTATATAGGCAAACTGTTCTTCTCGTTTTTATTTTGTTTTGCGCGTGGTTGTGCTGGCCAGTCTTGTGTCAACTTGACACTTGCTGTAGTCATCCAAGAGGAAGGAAGCTCAGTTGCCTCTATACGGTTGGGCTATCGGCATGCCTGTACAACATTTTCTTAATTAGTGATTGACAAGGGCCCATCCATTACAAGTGGTACCACTCTGGGCTGATGTCCCTGGGTTCCATACGAATTCAGACTGAGTAAGCCACGGGGAGCAAGCTATTAAACAGCATCCCTCTGTGGCCTTGGCATCAGCTTCTGCCTCTAGGTTTCTGTTTGGTTTTACTTACTATCTTGGCTTCCCGAAATAAACAGTGACTGGGGACACGTAATCCAAACAACCCTTTCCTACCCAAGTTGTTTCGGTCATGGTGCTTCATCATAGCAATAGTAACCCTAAGACAGTGGTATATGCATATGTGCACATCTGTGGTGTGCATATGAATGTGCATTCATCTCTTTTTCTCTCTCTTTCTTCTTCATCCCCACCTTCAGTATATATGCACTTTTAGGAGTCAGAGATATTACCTGTCTTTCTCTATTGCTCTCCATCTTTTGTAAGACTACATTTCTTTGAACCTCGTGCTCACAGACTGGCTAGCCTGGCTGGCCAGCAAGAAATCTGCATGCAGCTGAGCCCTGGGATCTGCTTCCTTCTGCATTTCCAGCATGATGTTGACCACACTACTTAGCTTTCTGGCCTGGGTCAAATGAACTCAGGTCCTCATGCTTGGTGGGGCCAAACACTTTTAACTGTGCCGTTTCCCAAGCCACTGGCTTTTTGCTTTGTTATGTGCCTTATAGCCATTATATTTCTAGAGCCTAAGTTGGAGACCTAGGAATCTACAGAGAAAATGCCCCTTAAGTTTGCTATGGGGAAGTGAACATATGGGGAACATCTTCTAAAGATGAAATCTAGTTACGAGGATTGGAATAAAAGCTCCTGTTATGTAGATTATCTGGGCTGGTGAGGTCTAGAGTTAACTCTAATGATTAAGACCTATCCTGGCCTTTAATTCTGGGGGAGTGGGTTGTTGATGCAGGCGGATTACAAGTTTAAGGATAACTTGCAGTATACAGTGAAACTGTCTTAAAGGACCAGAGAGGAAAGGAGGATGATCAGACATTTTATCTTCAATGTTTCTCTTTCAGATGCTTTTGCTAAGAACAATTCTTATGTCAAAATGCTATACTTCGGGGGCCATTGCCAGGATGCCTCAACACAAATGAGAAAAGCATCATGTCAGTAGAGGGCAGAGAAGCCGCCCTGTGGCCTCATTCTTCAACAGAGTTTTGCAGAGAGAAAAGCTGCCGGTGGGGGTGACTGGAAAGTTGGATAGGACTCTGATAGGAGAGTCTCGGAAATAGAATGGAACGGACCTAGAAAACAGCATCCCGAAATACGCTGGGAGATCAGACGATGCCATGTCCTATCTCCCTTACTGGCACAACAGGGGTTTTGAGTATTTTTGTTACTGTTGTTCTTTGGGAACTGTAGTCTCGGGAGAAAAGGTTTAAGGGAAGAAGGCTTTATTTGGATTCCCCGTTCATCGGCTGTGACAGGAAGGCAGGGTGGTAGGAGGTCCTCTTAGCAGCAGGGGCAAGAGGCTGCTCGTTGACTTCTCAGTAGATCAGGTAGCGGAGGAAGGAGAATGTCAGGACACAAATGGGTTTTTCTTTTCTCTCTGACTTGGGGGAAATTTGAGAAGAAGCTATAAGTGACCTTCTGTGAAGGAAATGTATGTCTGTAAAGGAAAACACACCCTCCCTCCCCTGTGCGAGCAGAAGGAAACTGTCTCTGGATACCAGTTAGTGAAGAAGACATAGACTGAGCACTGCACAGCAAACCTCCACGCTGCTTGCTGTGTTCATCTTACCTTGTCCTAACCGGTCCTTCACCGCATGCTTCCTCCCACAGCTCATCAGATTATGGTGTGAAGTTTCAGTCTCCCAGGTTAGCTCATCAGATATCACATAGATAGATAGATAGATAGATAGATAGATAGATAGATAGATAGATAGAT
>JABTXL010006712.1:20842111-20873008 GCA_025134845.1 Neodon shergylaensis | reverse complement strand
TAGATAGATAGATAGATAGATAGATAGATAGATAGATAGATGATAGAGATTTATAGATGCTGTCTCCCTTGCAGACATGAGGTGTGTGTGTGTGTACACTTCTGACTGTTTTTTTCTTTGTAAATATGTCTTTTGTTAAAGAGAATCCTAACTGGGAACTGTAGCAGACAAAGAGAGTAGTCTTTTTTCCCCAAACAAGAGCAAGCCTGCATTTCTGCAGACTGATGAGTGTATCGGAGCTGAGAGGAGAGAGAGCAGAGCTTCTAAGAAAGCAGGGGTTGCCAAAGTTCTGCCTAAGCTGACAATCAACCCCCCTTCCGACCTGAAGCTACTGGAAAGCTAAGTGGCCATCCTTGCGGAATAAACAGCAGCACCGGGAATCCAGTGGGGACCAGGCCCACAGTGAAAGAGTTGCTTCCTGGCCATCAGGAGGGGGGAGACAACCTGTTTTCCTCCTAGTTCAAGAACGTTCTCAGCAAGAAGGAAATACACCCCATGCACACATAGCCCTCCTGGATGTTTCTCCTTTAGTTAGAGCTTACTTTCCAGCGAGCTATTTCCCTTCAATTTAAAGCAGCAACAGCTGATTCAGACAAAGTGAGCCTTAAGTGAGCCCTTTGCTTGCTGAGACAGGGTCTTGCATACTGTAGCCCAGGTTTGTCTGGACCTCACTGTGTGTCTCAGTTTACCCCCAAAGCCACAGGGGTCCCCCCTACCTCAGCCTCCTCTACCTCAGCTTCCTGAGTGCTGAGATTATAGGCACCACCTCTATGGGCTCTTTAAGTGATTTTGAATGCTTTTATGCAAGAGACCATTAACCATCATTGAAGTCTTACGAGCAGAAGATGGTTATCCGTAGAGGTGGAGAGAACACAATCATAATTTAAGGAATTATCCCATTATCATAGTTATTAAATTATGGAAATAGGATTCTGCCAGTTTTTTGAACACAAATATAAGAAAATCAGTGGATACTGTAGGTTTTCAGATCTTTAACCTTAATACCAAAGTGAAAATTCACAAAGCATATTGTATATAGAGTTATACCTTGCCTAAAATGAGTAACTTCCAATAATAATAATACCACCTAACCCCAAATAGGATCTGAGTAAATTTGTTAAGGGAATTGCAGCCCCACCAGGCTGTTGCATGCTATTTTTATATAGGACAGGGACAATCATGTTGTTTCTTTGTCAGAATTTTTAAAATGTGCCTATTTCCAACTTATTTAACAAATAGCCTATGTAAATATTGTCTCCAATTGTCAAAGTAAAAAAAATCTGCAGAAACTCACGCACAAAGAACTTAGAGCTGAATCAGAGTGTGGGGACTGGTGTGTGTCACCTCAGCACCGGGATGCCGAGGCAGAAGGAACATGAATTGGAGGATGGCCTGGATCCTGCACAGTAAGACAGAGCTATTTTTAGGGCTATGCAATTTAGAGGAGGAATTTTTGTTTGTTGGTTTTTTGTTTTTTTGAGACAGGATTTCTCTGTGTAACAACTTACTATCAGCCCCCACTGTCTCAGTGGGTGGGCACACCCCTCGCTGTCCTGACTTCCTTGCTCATGTTCTCCCTCCTTCTGCTCCTCATTGGGACCTTGGGAGCTCAGTCCAGTGCTCCAATGTGGGTCTCTGTCTCTATCTCCATCCATCGCCAGATGAAGGTTCTACGGTGATATGCAAGATATTCATCAGTGTGGCTATAGGATAGGGCCAGTTCAGGTACCCTTTCCTCAGTTGCCCAAGGAACAAGCTGGAGACATCTCCTTGGACACCTGGGAACCCCTCTAGAGTCAAGTCTCTTGCCAACCCTAAAATGGCTCCCTTAATTAAGATATATACTTCCTTGCTCCCATATCCACCCTTCCTCCATCCCAACCGTCCCATTCCCCCAAGCTCTCCCCATCCTCCCCTTCTCCCTTCTCTCTCCCCATCTCCCCTTACCCCCACCCCACCCCCACCCCAAAGCTCCCAATTTTTGCCTGGCAGTCTTGTCTACTTCCAATATCCAGGAGGATAACTATATCTTTTCCTTTGGGTTCACCTTTTTATTTAGCTTCCCTAGGATCACGAATTATAGGCTCAATGTCTTTTATTTATGGCTACAATCCACTTATGAGTGAGTACATACCATATTCATCTTTTGGGGTCTGGGTTACCTCACTCAGGATAGTGTTTTCTATTTCCATCCATTTGCATGCAAAATTCAAGATGTCATTTTTTTTTTTTACTGCTGAGTAATTTCACTATCTGCGAGGGCTAAATGGAGAAAATGAGTCTTAATAGACAAGAGTCCTGATGTACACAGCAACAGCAGCTCATTAGGATTTCTCTGTAACCTTAGCAACCACTGATAATGCTCCCAACACTCTTTAATGACCTTATAGCCTCCGTGAACAGCTCTGAAGTGGGGCAAATGCATCTGGAGTGGTGGAAGTTCACTTTTTTATGAGGTATTAGGAAAATATCTAACAGAATAGCATGCCTTTCAAAAGCCTCTGGAGAGGCCCTCTCTTTGGTGTGAGCCATTATGGTGCAAGATGAATTATTGGAAGGGGCTCTGCCAATCTGAACAATATGCTTCTGTAAATGTCATATTAAAGTAGCTGAAAGGAACGAGTTATATGTTTTTTAAATATTTATTTATTTACATATATGGGTATTTTTTCGAATGTGTATAATTTATGCCACATGACCCAAGAGGTCAGAAGAGGGTGTTAGATCTCTGTCATGTGGGTGCTGGGAATTGAATCTGGGTCCTCTGCAGGAGCAAGTGCTCTTAACCACTGAGCCATCTCTCCAGTTCTTATAAGGATCATCAAATAAGGGGCATGGTGACAACGTAGGACCTACTAGTCCGTCTCCAGGAACGATGGCAGCTTCCATGCTCTTGCTTGAGTTCCCGCCCTCACAATGGCACAATGTATAACATTTAAAGGGTAACAGTGAAATTATATAAGCAGAGCCACAGTGTGAGTTTCAGTTAATTCCCCTGATTGCCATTTAAGTGCTCTCTTTTTTAAAAAAAAAATATTATTATTTATTTATTTATTTATTATGGATACAATATTCATGCCTGCAGGTCAGAAGAGGGCACCAGACCTTTTTACAGATGGTTGTGAGCCACCATGTGGTTGCCGGGAATTGAACTCAGGACCTTTGGAAGATCAGGCAATGCTCTTAACCACTGAGCCATGTCTCCAGCCCCCCCCCCCCATTTAAGTTCTCTTAAGGGTCTATCATTTCACTGTGTTCATTTGAATGAGTAGATTTCCTTATTCTAGATAGCTGACTTCCTTTCTTCCCCTGCAAAGATCTTACTTTGTAGCTCTGGCTGGCTTCAGACTCTTGATCTCTCTGCCATATCCTCTCTGAATTCTCGACAGATATTTGCCATTGCACTACACCCAGCTGTCATGCGATTTTGAATAAGATTCTGTTCCTGCCCTCAATATCTTGTAATATATTGGGGCGATGAGATTCTTATTTTTGATACATAATAACTGTACATACTTCTGTACATGCAATGTGCATGATCAAAATCAGGGATTCTCATTTGCATCTCTGTTGCTGTGTTAAAATGTTGATCAAAAGCCACGTAGGACGGAAAAGGCTTATTTGACTTATGGGCTCTAGTCCATCATTGAGGGAAGCCAAGGCAGGAAGTAAAGACAGAAGCCTGGAGACAGGAACTGAAGCAGAGGGCATGGAGGAATAGTGCTTACTAGATGCTTCCAGGATCACCATATTCAGCTGTCTTTCTCAAACAACCAGGCGCACCTGCCTAGGAATGGCGCTGACCACAGAAGGCTGTGTTCTCCATCAATTAGCAATCAAGGAAAAGTGTCACAAATATGTCCACAGGACAATCTAGTGAAGGAAGGCAATTCCTCAGTTGAGATTTTCTCTACCCAGATGTGCTATGGGAGCCCATTCTGCTCCTTCAGCCAATAGCCTTTAAGATACCAGCCCACTTGGGCATGGTCTCTTATACTGTAAGAGCAGTGGTAAATGTGTGCCCACTCTCTTGCTTCTGGTTCCTGCTTCCAGCTGCTAGACTGTCTTTCTGTTTGTGCAGAGGACTGTGTGTTGCTTTTCTTGGTTAATGAATAAAGAAATTGCCTTGGCCTGTTGATAGGGCAGAACTTAGGTAGGCAGGGAAGACAGAACTGAATTGGGAGAAGGAAAGAGTTGGAGAGAGGCCATGGATCTACCGCCAGAGTAAGACATGCTGCTAAAACTTAGTCAATAAACCACTGCCAGGTGGCGATACACAGATTAATAGAAATGGGATAAAATAAGATGTAAGAGTTAGCCAATAAGAAGTTAGAGCTAATGGGCCAAGCAGTGTTTTAATTAATATAGTTTCTGTGTGACTATTTTGTTTCTGGGCGGCTGGGACGAACAAGCAGCCCTCTCCTTGCAACACAGATATGTTCAGTTGACAACCAAGATTAACCATCGCATCAGGGTATTAAAATATCCATCTTCTTCAACATTTATTTTTGTATTGTAAATACTCAAAATTCTTCTAGAATATACAGTAAGCAACTACTCAGTGTCACCTTGTTTGGCAACAGACACTTATTGCCAGATCTAACTCTATTCGGTATCAAATGACACTTCTCTACACCCCCACCCCATTTTCTCTTGCTGAAACACTGGTGTTATTTTACTCTCTACTTCTTGGGACCAAATTACTAGTTTTTCACACATTTGTGAGAGCATATGGCATTTGTGATTTTGTGCCTGGTTTATTTTGCTTTCTCTGGTGACTCTTGAAGCCAATGTTATTCTTTTCATCTTTGGTTTTTGTTTTCTGTCATTTTTGAGGTCTTCTTATTAGTGAGTTAAGTAAAACTTTACCATAAGCTTCTTAACTGTGTGAGAATTTGGGGCAAGATGAAGAGGGAACCATAATCCTTTACAGAAGTCCTGCTGACATACGTCCATCTCATTAGTGAACATGAGTGGAGATGAGGCATGAAAGCTCAAGATTCACCCATTGCCTTTTGGTGTTTGTCCTCATTAGGGTTACTATTGCTATGATGAAACACGCTGACCACAAGCCAGTTGGGGAAGGAAAGGGTTCATTTCGCTTACATTTCCATAGTGACGTCCATTAGGGAAGGAAGTCAGGGCAGGAACTCAAAAAGGGCAGGAACACAGAGGCAGGAGTTAATGCAGAGGCCATGGGAGGGTACTACTTGCTCCACGTGGCTTGCTCGGCTTGTTTTTTTTTTTTTTATAGAAACCAGCACTACTAGCATAGGGTTGGCTGGGCCAGCACAGTGGGCTGGGCCCTTCCCCATCAATCACCAAGTAAGAAAATGGCATACCAGCTTGCCTATAGCCTGATCTTACAGAGATATTTTCTCAGTGGAGGCTCTTTCCTCTCCAATGACTCCAGCTTCTGTCAATTTGACGTAAAACCAGTCAGCAGGGGTTCTTCATTTTCCTGGCTTCCCCTCCTCATGCTATGACAAGAAGTTGATGAATGTCTGTGCTGAGGACGGCAGAAATCACCACCCTCTATTCTTAATTGACTTTTAATTGCTAGCAGATAATAGAAGACAAACTGAACACTGAGAGCAACAGCAAATCATATTCATCTTTATACATGTGTTCACACAAACTTGCACATGTAACTTCTTATCAAAACAAAGTATTTGCTGTCAAAGATTGCACTGTAATTCATCCTTGACAGCGACAGGGTGCCTACATAAGCAAAAAGAAGTAAAAAACATCAACAAGATAATGGACATATTTTCAGAAATATAAATTTGGTATTAAAGAACTTCTTAAGATTTTATTCAAATGTATACAGACTATAAGAAAACAGTTGAAAGAACAAAATAACAGAACTCAGATTGACATTGTATATTAAGCTACTTTGAATTATCTAAACATTACTGAACTAAGCATGGGCCCTCTAGCTCAATAGTCACAACGTTAATGAAAAAAATCTCTACTAGTTATTCCCTATGAAGCAAATTCTTAGTCCTGCATTATAAGCATTGATGCTCATCTGGCATTTGTTCCTTGGTACACCAAATCTCGAGAGATTTTCGAGGTTTGTGGATCATCAACACAAGAATGAAAGGCACCTCTAATTTTGTGTTATTCAAAACAGTTTCTTCACTTTGTGTTACTAAATTAGATATAATTACACCTAACACAGAAATGTGAGTGTTCTATCAGAAAATGGAGTACCAGATTGACACAGGAAAAGACATGACCATTGTCCGATGTCTAAAGCAATAGTAATGAATTGGTTTTTAGTGAGTGTTGTATTTGTGAACTGTGTACAAAGAAAGGTATCCTCATAATAAAGGTACTATTTTGTAGACATATGCCATTATTTTACCATTATTAACAATATAGCTCAGAATCCTTGACTCTTCCAAGCTGTTGAAACCATTCATATCCCTCAACAACACCAACATTACAAATTAGACACAAAGCAGCTAGCTGGCAGATGCATACAGTATGAACCTATATGCATACAAACATGCCAAAAGTTGGTTTACCATCAATTTTTGTCCTTTGATGAAATAAACGCTCATTTATTATCAATGTAAATAGTGATGACAAAGCCACTTGCATTTACCCTGTAAATGTTCAGGAACACATCATCACAGACTTCCAGTGTCTGTGACCAGCAGCCAAGAAGTGCAGAGAGTACAGTAATTTCACTATCCAAGAGCATTCTACAGTTGGAGCTGTTTTGTTCTCAAACATAAAAGTCAAAGAAAGTAAAAGTAGGATAGAAGAAGAAATTTTATGAGTTATTTTTTTTTAAAGGAAAAAGTTACTAAAAATTACTCAACTAGTCAACGGTGGTGCTGGCATCTAACTCCAGCTACCCTGAAGGCTAATTCTGAAGCATCCACAAATTCAAAGCCTACATGGGTTACATAGTAGGTTCCAGTCCAGTCTAGGAAGTTTAGTAAAACCCCATCAAAATAACAAGGAAAGGAGTGGCTGGAATCACAGCTGTTTTGCCTAAAATTGATGAGGTCCCGTGTTTAATCTCCAATAACACAAATACACATAACACACCCACACCCACGATTATTAAGCTCAGGAAACATGATAAATAATAATTGGGTGTTTTAAACTGACTGGAAATATATCTACTACATTCCAAATGGGTCTGCTTGTTCATTGTTAAATATTTGGTAACAGCACCAGAGGTAGTCCAAAAAATTCTAAACTATTATTTATTATGACATTCAGAATGAGTGTGATTATTAAATAAGCAATTATGAATTTTAATATATAAGATTGATTTATCCTATCCAGTATCCTCCAAGAATACATAAAGGTCTAAAGGTATATGGGGGGGGGATGCCATTGTCTAAACATGTAAATTTACACACATACACACATGTACATACTTAGTAATAATATGTGCAGTTGGGGAAATTAAATGATTCCCCTCAACCTGTAATATCTATCAAGTCATTTCTGAGCAAATGATGGTATTCTTTTATATGACAATGAAGACACTTACTATAATATATTCTTAGCAGTTAGCTCACTTGTTCAGAGCATGGTGTAAATGTAAAATTTGTGATATGTCCCAATATGATATTAAATATTGAACATAAAACAGTTGGGTAACATTTTGAAGATACAGCTTTTGTGCTTATACGGCTGAAGAGATGGCTAGGCAGTTAAGAGCCTGCTCTTTTCCTGCAGTGAACTCTCGTTTGGTTTCCAGCACCAGGCCATGTGACTTTCAATGGCCTGTGTCTTCTGTTTCAATGGAATCCAATGTCTCTGTCCTTAGAGGGTTCCTGCACTCATGTGCACATACGTCCACACAGAACACACATTCATTCACATAATTTAAAGTAATGTGTAAAAGGTCTTAAAAATTGTGGGTATGTATACCCCAACAACAACCGCCTCCCACATAATTGAATATTTTCTACATTTGCCAGGGGTAAAGGTTGATTAGAAAAGTCTTACGCTATAATCTCTAAACGTCCCAAGGAAATTCTATGTAGATATACAGATAAATACAAATTTATCAAAATATAGTTTTTTGCCCTGCTTGTGCGTGTGTGTGTACAGTCATCAACTTATCCTTTTATGTATCAGTTTTGTTATAGGTCTTTAACACTATGGAAAACATACCTATGATTTGCAGCAAAGCATCACATGTAACACCACAGTAGCCCCTAGCAGATGTCTGGGGTGATGCAGAGCCAGCATTTATAAAACCAGAGTTCTGTCTAACATGCTTTGTTTCTGTTGATTTTCACTCTAAGCCCCAAAATCTTGAGACAAATACAGAAGTGAATTACTGAAGAGTATTGGTTTTGCACTTTCTGTCAAGCAAGAGCTATTTGGTTTAAATTCCTTACTTATTCAATCAGATCACCAATCAAGAGCACTTGCTGTACTTGTCCCTAAGTTCTCCTGAACCCTTCATTTTTCAATGAAGTGTCTGGATAATCCAGTCAATCCACAGAAATACAAAGTAGAGACAGAACACTAGGTGGCATGCCGAACAAAGTTGAATAAATCTTTGTACTTAGCTAGCGCCTTCAAGCAGTACAAGAACTGACATCTGAATCAAACTTTATGGTAGAGTAGTTCTTGGCCCATTGACCTCTGCAGCATGGTGCAGGGTAGCAAATATTTGGATTATCGATAGAGGTGCCCAGTATTGTGAATCTGTCAGCTGGATGGTGTGTGCTGCTGAGGTTCCTGCTATGGGCTGTGGGGGTAATTCGTAGATTCATTTTCAACTCTTCACTCTTAATAGGAGGCTTTCATCTCACTTCCCCTTCCTATTCCACGCGCTCACTTACGAATAAAACAGGTGACACTTTTTGCTGTTAGAGATCTTTTTGAAGATGTGAGGAGAAAGAAATAAGAGCCATTGCTCTGTATCTATTGTGGACTAGTTCCAGGGTTCCCAACACCAAGCATCTGGAAACCTGAAGATGCTTACAGCACTTAGAGAAAATTGAGGCAGAGTTTGTAGCTAACTGACCCATATCCCTTACACATACAGCACTTTAAATCGTTGCTGGGTTACATGCAATGCTTAGTACACTATAAACATTACGCTGTATCATTGAGGAGACGGTGACAAGAAGAAGAACCGTGCCCCTGTTCAGCATAGACGGAGTTTCCATGACTATTTTTATTCCGTCACAAGTAAGGAGTAAGGAGGGATGCCTGCACTGCAGACGGTGGGTTAGTTCCAGCAATACAGAGACCACCCTAACGAACATCAAGTTGGACTATTCTGATTTCTAGACAAAAGAAAGAAAACACAGAAAGCAGTGAGATCACCAGCCAGCGTGGATACAGAAGGCAGTGAGACCACCAGCCAGCGTGGGTACGGAAAGCGGTGAGACCACCAGCCAGTGTGACTGATTTGCTAGCACCACTGGCCTTTTAAACACAGTCCATCTTTATTAAATTATTATTGGCTTTTAATGGAGCACGCCGACATTTAATCTTATCTGCTGCATCGTTTGAGCTGTCCACAAAGAACATCTTGGCTGTGCACAACGAGACGATAATTCTTTTGTATTCCTGTCTGAAATTTTGGTTCAGGAGTCCATATATAATGGCATTGAGGCAGCTGTTGAAATATGCCATGTAGTAGCTAGCCACAAACAGCCACTCTGGAATCCTGGGGACCATGGTGGCAGGGTCCGAGGCCACAATGAGCCCGATGAAGTTGAGTGGGGCCCAGCAGATGGCAAAAAGCACAAAAACGACAAACATGGTGACGAAGTTCCTGAAGTCCTGTGGCTTCAGTTTGGGTTTGCTGTCAGCTTTGACCCTCCGTCTGACCTGGAGAACCAGGATCCAGATTCTTAAATAGCAGAAGATGACAATAACCATAGGCACGATGAAATGAAAAACCACCAAAGATATCGTGTACACCGAGCTGACAGACTGGGTGAAGGTACAGGAGTAGATCCGGGGATCATACTGGAGAGTTCCGGTTTGCAGGTTGGGCATAATGGCGACAAGGGTCAACATCCATATCAGGAACACATTGCAGAGGGAGTTCTTGTTACTGTATAGTCTGTCATACTTGAGACTGTGGCAAATGTAGCAGTAGCGGTTAATGGCGATCCCGGTGATGTTGAAAATCGAGGCAACGACACTCAAGCCCATCAGAAATGCACTAATTTGACAGTGCACATAACCCAGATTCCATCCATTGTTAATTACGGATGCCAGCACCAAGGGATATGGGTAAATAGCCACCACGAGGTCCGCCACAGATAAGCTCACCACAAATAAATTTCCTAAGAGAGGAAGATGTGTAAAACACAGGTTAGCACCACTGTTATATGTACTGCATCTTTAAAGATTTATTTAATATGTATACAGTGTTCTACCCGCATGGATACCGGCATGCCAGAAAAGGGCACCAGATCTCATTATGAATGGTTGTGAGCCACCATGACGTTGCTGGGAATTGAACTCAGGACCTCTGGGAGAGCCGCCAGTGCTCTTAACCACTGAGCCATCTCTCCAGCACCCCCCCCCCAGCATTACATTGTTAAACACGTGTTAAGAAAGGGGAACTTGGAAAGATAGCTAGTGCAACTTGCCGTGCAAGCTTGAGGACTGGATTTTGGGTTTTCAGGACCCATCTGAAAGCCCTGTGGGCTTGGGTACCTACCTATAATGCCAGTTCAAAGGAGGTGGAGACATGGGATCCCCAGAGTGAGCTGGCTGGCCAGATTAGTAACAGCGGCAAGTTCATTTGAGAGAGCCTGCCTCAAAACGTAGTTGTAGAGTGATGGAAGAAGACGCCAATATCAAGCCATATTCTCACACCCATGAACTTAAACAAGCATACAGACAGACAGACAGACATGCAAATACATATGCTCACGTAGCATATATACTTCCATATGCTTAAGAAAGGAAGGGAGGGAAGGCAGAAGAGACAAACAGACAGGGGTAGGGTCAGGGAGGGACATGAGACATGTTCTTTTTGCAGCTTGGATGACCTGAAAACCATGTGGCATGATTGTCATGTGATAAATGGAATAAATGCCACCAATAAGCCTCAATGTTGCCCTTGTTGAGTCAAGTCCACTTTATGAGTTTCTGTATATCCAGAACATTCTATTTCCCAAAGTATGGAATTTCGGACGAATTCCTCTTCTTGTAACCAGTCTCGAGATCCTTAGATGTCCATGCTGTCTTTTGTCTGGGATCTCACCTGAGAAATCTGACATCACCTTACTTCTCAAGTCAGCTATGAATTTTTTAAATTGCAGATCTCTGATCTCATGGCCATTCCAGAGCTTTAAAGGGGGCCCCGACTTCTGGTGTTGGAGGCTATGTATCTTTGTCCTAAGAGAAAAGGGCTCCTCCATCGGTTTCTGGTTTTGAGTAGTGGCGCCATCTTTTACTAGCCATGGAACTGAACCAAGGTGCTTCACTTTGCCAAGGTCCCAGATCTTCTCCTATGATAGAGAGATGTTGGATAGTGTCTCCTAGTGCCAAGGTCCCAGGTCTTCTCTATGATAGATGTTGGATAGTGTCTCCTAGTGTCAAGGTCCCAGATCTTCTCCTATGATAGAGAGATGTTGGATAGTGTCTCCTAGTGTCAAGGTCCCAGGTCTTCTCTATGATAGATGTTGGATAGTGTCTCCTAGTGTCAAGGTCCCAGGTCTTCTCTATGATAGAGAGATGTTGGATAGTGTCTCCTAGTGTCAAGGTCCCAGGTCTTCTCTATGATAGAGAGATGTTGGATAGTGTCTCCTAGTGTCAAGTGAGCCCTAGACAAGACAGTTATGTCAAACACTGTGAACTGTCTGCCACCCACATGAAAATTGGTTAGGTTCTGCAACTCCCTCCCTCAAACCAAAAGGAAAGCTAGAAATCCTTTTGTATAACAAGATCAGGACAATGAACCATGCATATTCTGTATAAGTGGTAATCTGTCCTAGTTGGATAACTGAACACATTTTCGGTGTATAGAAAAAAAGACTCTAGCTAAATTTTATGAGATATTCTACCAATGTAATCTTTCATTTTTTTGTGGCTTTTAAAAAAAAGCTCAATTTCTTAATATCTCTTGTCTTTTTAATGCTCCTCAATCCAGTTTTCAAAATTTTGCTAATTTTTCAAGTCCATCCTAAACGCACATGCCCACATCCTTTTCTTATTTGCCCAACCAGAGATCAGCAGCTCCCCCTTTGAAGATGCCAAAATTAATTTATTTATACTGCACTTAATTTGGAATAGGTTATAATACATTCCGTTCAATAAGAAGTTTAGCAAATGCATATAAAGGGTTCTGGGGAACTGAGTAGGAACAGACAGGAAGACAAAACTGTAACAGAATTGAGAGCAAGTCTGACGTCTAGCTGTAGAAATGGATAGAACACTAACTAATCTATGTGGAATGACACAGGGTTGAGAATAGAAACATGACTTTGAGGGACAGGGAAGCATCTCAGGTGGTAGAAGGCTTGACACATGGGCATAAGGACCCAACTTTGGATCCCCAGCACCCATGTTAAAAGTGAAGCATGGTAGCACACAGCTGTAATCACAGTGATGGGAACATGGAGCTAGGTGGGGCCCCAGAGCTCACTGACCATACTTTATAGCCAACAGAGGAGTCTAGGATCAGGAGATATCTTGTTTCAAAAACCAACGAGGAAGCCGGGCGATGGTGGCACACGCCTTTAATCCCAGCACTTGGGAGGCAGAGGCAGGCGGATCTCTGTGAGTTCGAGACCAGCCTGGTCTACAGAGCTAGTTCCAGGACAGGCTCCAAAGCCACAGAGAAACCCTGTCTCGAAAAACCAAAAAAAAACAAAAAAAAAACAAAAAAAACCAACGAGGAAAATATTGGAAGAAGATGCTCAGTAACAACCTTTTATCCCCATAAACACACACACATATGTGTGCACTTCCCACATACATACACAGCCCAACACACGTGTGCCATACCACCTCCACCATCCAGAAGAATACATGGTCTTAAAACGTCAATAATTATGACAAAATGATATAGTACTCTTACCTAGTAGTGTCCTTAAGTGGGAGGAAGGAAGGAAGGAAGGAAGGAAGGAAGGAAGGAAGGAAGGAAGGAATCTCCCTACATTTCTTAAATGTAACACATGCAAACATTACAGCAAGGGGGACAAAGCCATCTGATAAACACAGCTACATAGAAACTCTGGCTTAATTTTTCCCCAAACATTTGTAAAATAAAATTAATCCAAAGAAATTTAAACAAAGGATTTAATTAATGTAGTTAATTGAATAGTAATGAAGCATAATTGCTGTAAAAACATGATGGATCAAGCCCCCCCCCACACACACACACATCAGACTATGACGTTGTCTGTGGTTTGAATTTTAAGCTCTTTAAAAATAAGTCTCCACTAAGCCATTTTACCACACGCCATTCTGGGTGTGAACATACTGTTTTGATGCTACTTCAGTGTGTAGCTGGGTTTCATTAGATATCATTTTAAACTATTAAATATTTCGAGCTAAAATGGGCTGACTCCGGATCTGAACTATTTTCACTTGTAATTTCAAATGATCTGTGGGGAAGAATAATTTGCCATGAAACCTTTAGGTTAGACTCATCGCCAGTTTTTCAAGAACGGACTTTTAAAGACTCTGGGAAGATGTGGCGGGGGTACAGTGACTGCCGCACAGCATGACAATCTGAGCTAACACTCCTCGCACCCCTGTAAAATGCCAGGCATGGTTACCTATGCCCACAGTCCTGATGCTGGACGGGTGGCGATACAGAATCTCAGAATTCATTAGTGAACCATTCTAGGCAAATCAGTGAGCTATGGGAGAGTGTGATTCAAAACCTAAGGTGGAGAGTAACTGATAAAGATATCCAGTGTCTACCTGTGGCCCACATACACATGCGCAGACATGTACGGTACATTTATCCATACATGCACACGCATGCATGCATATGCATACACACATGTAACATATACAAATATATGTACAGGCACATAAAGAATTTGCTTTTACAGCAATTTCTTTCTGAAAACTTTCAGTGCCCTTCTTACATCATGGCTGACTGCTTTTCATCTTCCTTCTTTAATTGTAGTGAAAGAAACAGGAACTTTCAGTATGAAGCTTCTTCTGTCTTAATTGTCTGGCGGTAACAACGTAATTTACATGATCAAACCCAGGCAAACGTCCCTGTGGGTGCTGTTGGAGATACAAACCTAAGGAGTACACACTCTCTCTGGGAGTACAACCTAGAAATGGGGGAAAATGAGGTCTACAAACAAGCATGCAAATATTTGCCTTTGGAGAAGGCAGAATCTGTCTAGCTGAGACCCAGATATCCCTCTGTCCCCCACCTGGATGATCCTTGACTCTGGTCTTTTTCCTGGGATTACAGGCATCTGGGTTTCTTTGGTCTGATTTGAACAAAAGCAAATTCTAGACACTGAATGGTATGACCCTATAGGATGCCCTGTCCACTGGGATGGAACTGCTCAAAACATGCTTCTAACTGAGGAATGTATCGTACAATGACAGGGACATGCTCTTGGAATTCACTGGGTTTGTCATGTTTCCCACTTTAGAATATTGGTTTTGAAGGTTCATTTAAAAACTAACTGGGTCATCCTGTGGTAGGGATACCCCACATGAGTATTAAATCTGCAATTTGTCTCTAGTATTAACCTCATACCAAAGATTCGCTGGGCATAAAATCAAAGGTTTTAGCTTTGCTTTTTTTTTCTTTCTTTCTCTTTTTGGATTTTCAAGACAGGGTTTCTCCGTAGCTTTTGGTTCCTGTCCTGAAACTAGCTCTTGTAGACCAGGCTGGCCTCGAACTCACAGAGATCCACCTGCCTCTGCCTCCCGAGTGCTGGGATTAAAGGCGTGCGCCACCACCGCCCGGCTTAGCTTTTCTTCTCATAGTCACATTAGTGACTCCTTACCAAACTGTTTGCTTCCTGTCTTCTACCTTTGCAACTTTAGGTTTCGGGCCATGGGTCACATGCATCCTAAAATAGCAGTCTGTCCCAACACTTGTGTAGATTAGAACAGAGAGGCTAAAGGTTTAATTCCAAGACACTCTTTCACCAGCAAGTGAGCCCATGGTTTCATTAAACTGAAAGTGGACGCTGATGTTAATATACCTTGGGTTCCTCATTTCAGTGAATCAGTGGGAAAATTTTCAAATGAAAAGGTAATGTTTCGACCATAATAACAGAGAATTAAATATCATTAGCTCTGCTGCGGGTGGTGGTCTTTGCTTCCTTACTACTTCTCCTCAATTTTAACCTGTTGGGAGCAGTGAGACCCCAGATCCTGAATTTCTTGTAATCCCCTGATCTGAGTGCCTACAGCTGCTCTGAGCACGAGACCTTCAGGAGTTCCTGATGGCAGGAGAGTGGTTTCTGGTAGGTTTGGCTGGGGTGTGCCCCTGAAGACAATAAAGAAGGCATTCTTGGGGAATTCAAGGATGACCCGTGTCGCTGTCTCTCTGTCTGTGTGTGTCTGTGTATTTTAACCTCCAGCCCCCTTGCCCGAAGCTCGCGAACTGGGTGCCAGCGCACAGAGCGCAGACACGGGGGCGCGGTGCGCGGCATTAACCTGTCTGTGAAAACATCAAAGTAAACAATTCAATTGTACTAAATAGTAGCTCCAAATCACTAAATCCAAAAGAGAATCACCCTCATTATTTATAATAAGAAAATCATGCTGCTTGTTTACATATTAAAATTAAACCAAAGATAGGAAATGAAAGAGAAAGACTAACAATAAAACAGTATGAAACAAGATTTTCATAAAAGGGATTTTTAAGAGCGGGCACAGATAGGTGGGCAGTGTTGGAAAAAGCTCTTATTGCTCTTGCAGAGGACCTGGGTCGCTCTGAAGTTCCCACAAAGCCGCTAATAGCAGCCTGCAACTCCAGTTCCTAGGGATCAACATCCTCTTCTGGCCTCCTTGGGCCAGACAGCTTTTCTGTCGTGTTAATATGCTTTGATTCTCATATCTCTTTATTTCATGTTTTGTTCTCATTTATTACATAAAATAACTTTTTAACTTTTGGATAAAAAGGGAATGCATATTGAAGAAACAGAAGGTGACAATCGGAATTGATATTACACACTGAGTATGAGTATCCAATCCCCAAAGTTATGTCACTTCTTCGTGACAAAAACTTCCAGAAGCCTTTCTTCTAGCGTTTCGAGATACACACCGTACACCATGCATTCTCTATCCCTAACCCCCAACCGTGAGCTAGCAGACCGGAACTTCTTTCCCTTCTCTGCTACTCAGTTCCCATTGGCCAACCTGTCCTGCCCCTCCCTGAGGCACTTCTCATCCTGTGCCTGGTTTATTTCACTTTAAATCACATATAATGTAACAATTTCAATTTTGAATTTATGCCTTATTTTCATCTGAAAGTAAAATGAACAAACACTTTAGAGTAATTGATAGAAAGACATCTCTTTGAAAGTAGGTGTCATATATTTTTTAGAGTATTTAAGGGTGTTTTATTGTTCTCTGTATTATTTGGGGTGTTGTAGGAGGAGAGCTGCTAGTTAGTTCCTGGCCACTTAGCCCCAAAATTATCACACAGAAACTGTATTAATTAAAACACTGCTTGGCCCATTAGTTCTAGCTTCTTACTGGCTAACTGTTAAATATTAATTTAACCCATTTCTATTAATCTGTATATCGCCACATGGCTGTGGCTTACCGGCTAAATTTCCGGTGTCTGTCTCTGGCCAGGCTACATGGCTTTTCTCTGACTCCTCCCTTCTTTCTCCCAGCATTCAGTTCTGTCTTCCCTGCCCACCTCTGCTCTGCCCTGTCATAGGCTCAAACCAGCTTTCATTATTAACCAATCATATTCACAGCATACAGAGGGGAATCCCACATCAGGTGTGTGTGTGTGTGTGTGTGTGTGTAACGTATATGTGATGTGTACATATATGTGCTCATGTATGTCCATTTTTCCTGTGTGCAGAGGCCACGGGCAGACATTGTGTCTTCTATCACTCCTCACCATATTCCCTTAAGACCAGGTCTCACAAAGCCTGTTACTCACTGTTTCAACGAGGCTGGCTGGCCAGTGCCTCTTTGGGTCTGCCTGTCCCTGGTTCTCAATGTTTGAGTTACAATCATGTGCAGCCGTGTCCAACTATTAAGTCAGTGCTGGGGATTTGAACTCATGTCCTCCCTCAAGGGTGCACAATAAATGCCCTTACCCACTGAGCTATCTCTTCATCCTCTAGAAGCCATGCTTTACACAAGTTTAGAACCGAGTCTTTCCCTCTGACCCATCATCAAACCCATCATCAAAACTTTAACTGTCATTCGTATTCTACCTCACACTGTAGGAATACAACGAGTATCTAACCAAATGAATATTCAATTCAGTCAGCATGCAGACAGCTCAGTACCGAGGAGGCAGGTAAGCAGCCTTTCCAGTTGTGTGCATTAACAACTCAAATTACCTGCAACAATTTGAATAATATTCAGCAATCCTTCCTGCTCCCTCCTCTGAGACTAATCCCTTCAATGTGATTGTCATAAATGAGTAGCTCTCTAAAGAAGACATGTTTGAGCATCTCAGCCAGAAAAAAACTAAAAGTGTCTCTTGTGTGCAATGCTATTAAAATTCACTGAAAGTTTCTATACCTCCAGTGTGGTCAACTTGCTTGGCTGACCTAATTGAGAGGTGAGAAAAATGCAGGGACCAATTAAAGAATTGATGAGAGAGTAGAGTAAAAGGACTCAGCAGAGCACGCAGAGTTCCACGCACGCACCGACATATCTTTAAGAAACGCCCACTGATGGCATCTTTGATGGTCTAGAGCACGCGAGGTTCTGTTGAAGAAGGCAGGGGCTCTCTACCAGCCCTGACAACCTCAACACAGTTAGAAAAGGGAGCGAAGTCATTACAGCTGGTCCTAAATCAGGGTTTACCTGGATATCCTTTCGACTCACGTCTTGTTTGCATAAACAAATATCGAGAAACGCATGAATTAACTCACTCAGCAAGCAAGATGGTAGGCGACTTACAGTGTCCTGTAAATCTGCTACTTAAAAAATGAATCGAACTGAATTTGATCAGGATTTATTTATACAGTATCCTTTGGAGAATTTTCTAGGTATTTTTTAAAAACAAACTTAATGGCAAATCTTTATTTTAGATAGTGTTATGGATTATATACTCCAGTTATAGCTAAGAATTCCATATTTACACATTCTGAAACTTCTTAAAAACATGTATTTTGCTTTTAATTATATGTACGTGTGTGTGTGTGCAAGGTTTGGGCATTTGAGTACAGGTGCCTGTGTAGCCCAGAAGAAGGATTCGAATTCCCTGGAGTTGGAGTTACAGGCGGTTGTGAGCCATCCACCATCCAACATGGGTTTTTGGAGTTGAATTTCAGTTTTCTGCAAGAGCAGTACATGCTCTTAACTGCTGAGCCATGTGTCCAGTTTCTCACATTCTGGAACATTTGGTTATACACACACACACACAGACACAGAGAAAGAAAGAAAGAGAGAGAGAGAGAGAGAGAGAGAGAGAGAGAGAGAGAGCATTTGTAATGATTATAATACATATATGAGTTATAATACCAAAGAACTGACCTGTGAAACATCTCTGCCTTGTTATATATCTTTGTTCCTACTCTTACTCCTGTTGCTTCGCCATTATCACCTAGTGCAGTGCACCACGCCCATCTGCGCTCTATATGCTACCATACAGTTCATGAACGGGCAAGGGGCTGGAGATTGAAACACACAAAGACACACAGAGAAAGACACGGATCATCCTTGAAACAGGAATGCCCCCCCCCCCTTACTGTATACCAGAGCTGCTTATATAGAGATTCTTAACTGATAGTCACGCCCCAGCCAAACCCACCAGAAACCACTCTCCTGCCATCAGGAACTCCTGAGGGTCTCGTGCTCAGAGCAGCTGCAAGCATTACAAGTTGTTTACCAGAAATTCAGGATCTGGCGGGGGGGGGGGTGTTGTTCACAGCTCCCAACAATCTAGCATTACCATTTCCTTCATGCTCAAACAAGAGCTTCCAGTGTTAAGGGAAGGGCAGAGACCCACACAGGCAACTATAGCCTCAGCAGTGTTGAAAATGCTACAGGGACGTTACTATCGTGGCAGATTTTGTGAGAGCACAGGAAGGGCCTGTTCCATGTTGAAAGACGAAGGACGTCCCTCTGGAAAGGGCTTTAAGAATGGACAAGACGTCCAACAAACAGTGTATAGGGAACATGGGCTTCATGTGAGCCAGAGTTTGAATATGCATGAAAGTCTACCATTTTGTTAATTTTCACCCTTAGTTTATATCCTATAAGGCTTTATTTGCCAGATAACCGAATTTTGAACAGGCAGGATGCTGTTGTCTTGTTTTACTTTAGTATAATGTAGATATAGAAAAAAAAACAAAACACCAATTTAGAGCCTGCAACGCTGCTTTTTAGCAAACCAAAACCAAACCAAACAAAAACGAGCAATAAAGTCCAAAATGTCTAGCATTACTTTTTCCATCTTTTTCAAAGTATTTTCATAGTCATCATTTCCCTTGATAACTGCAAAAATTACAACAGAGCATTGTGTGGGACGAAGCCATTTTTCCCCTCTCCCGGGGTCCTTAGGATCATCCCCCCTCCCTGCAATTTGATACTATTTGCTGAAAAACCTACACCTGGCAACAAAACAGAAACAACAGCTCTGTCATTTTGTCTGCTTATGCATCTGCTCATATTTCAGCGAAGTTGGGAAAACTGATTTATATGCAAATCCAAACAATTGATGAGTTCGTTGATCTAATTTGAAAAGCTGTCTTGAGGAATTTACTCAGCCGGTACCCGATGTAATGAACCCAATGATCGGAAAGCAAGACTAAAGAGAGGCCCCTGAAGGGAACAGAAATCACTGAAGAGTTTTTCATCTCTAAGGACTGAAGACATCTTAGAGGAGCAGGGTAAAGAGAAGATAGCCCATATTATCTAGGAGGAAAAATGATTCCAAGTCCCGTTTCTCAGAAACCGACTCTCTGAACTTTTCTTGCTGTCTCACAAGGGGGCTAGCGTTGGGAGACGTGCTGGGAGCCCCTACCTGCGTTCCTGAGCTTCTTGTTGCGATACACAGACAGGATGACCAGCAAATTGCCCAGGATGTCCACCACGATGGTGAAGATGAGGATGGAGGCCAGTGTAGACGCCAGCCACGACGGCCGCGGCCGCCCATCCTCTCCGCTGCCTGGTACCTGCTGAGAGGCATTGAGCAGGGCGCTGCCATTGTCCCTCATGGTCCCCTGGGTGCCTCACCGCCGCACAGCCACGGCCATCGCCCGGTCGCCCCGGGACCTCGAGTGACCAGCTCTGCTCCCGCCCTCTCCGCCACTTTTTATGGCTTGGCTCAACCCTCGCGCGCCTACTTTGCATCTTTAAGGCTGCTTCGCGGAGGTCCTGCCCGCTCCAGCCCCTCCCGCTGGCCGGACACCTTCTCTGCACTTGGCCGCTGCCGTCTGCTGACACCTGCTGTCCACTGCTGGGCAACTTGGACGCCCAGGTCCCGCAGCGCGTGCACATTGCGCCCCCGTCCGGCGAGACTCGGCGAGACAGGTGGAACTGTGAAGCGGAGGGAAAACAAGGAAGCTAGCTTTAGCAAAGATCTTCAGTTTCCTTCTTGGATCTGAACCTTGCACGCAGAACTGACACAGGGCACGGGCTTGAACCCGAACCAGGGCTGAAGTAGATAACTTAGCCACTAGATGCCCTAGATTCCTTATCGGCAGAGTGGGGGTGAAACAGACTCTCATCAGCTTTATAGTCACTGACGTGTAAAACTAAAATAATAATGAAATAAAAAGGGATGCCTTTTTGCTCTGAAAACGCACCATTTAACGTCTGTGCTGAATATTTCGAGTAATTAAATGAAAAACCAAGTATTTGCTGATGATTGGTGTGTGCCTTCGCTTGAAAATATCAGTGACAACAGGAACAGAAGATGAGAAAGCGGATGTGTACCACGATGTAAGTAAGATTGCTGGGGAATGGATTAGCCAGTTCGGTAGAGAAAGAAGCAAAATCCCAAGACATTCTGAGATGCAGAAAAGGTGGTTTACACAAACTAGGAGACATCTGATGTTCTCATATTGGACACTTAACATTTTCATGTTCTCACTATATTTTATACCAGCCGAATTCCCAAACATCTCCAGAATTCCACTGAAGGGTAAAAGGAAAAAAGAGAAAAGGAAATTTGAATAAAATGAATAACAGAAAAAAAAATGTGATCTTATAATATTAAAATATACATTGAAAATTAAGCAACGAGGCATAGCGGCTTGTGTCGTAGCTAAGAATGAAGTGTTAGCGAGCATAATATATATTATTTATATAATTATGTAAGTTTTATATAACAAATTATTATATAAAACACTTTATTATACAAAATGTTAAGAACAAAGTATAAAACATAAGTGATTATACAAATAATTTATGCAGGGCCGGGCGGTGGTGGCGCACGCCTTTAATCCCAGCACTCGGGAGGCAGAGGCAGGCCGATTTCTGTGAGTTCGAGGCCAGCCTGGTCTACAAGAGCTAGTTCCAGGACAAAAGCTACGGAGAAAACCTGTCTTGAAAATCAAAAAAAAAAAATTTATGCAGATTATAGTTATAAAATATAAAATGTTCCATATAATAAACATATTCATTATACATTTTATATTTTTAACTATAATCTGCATAAATTATTTATATAACCATTTATATATTAACATACTTTATATATAAATGTATATAGTTAATGTAGATGATATAGCTATATTAATTATATAAAGATTAATTATACAAAGAACTTTTTTCAGGTGAGTGTGGATAAAGCAATAGCAATAAATAAAGCTCATAGTTCGGTGACAATTAAAATGAAATTTGGGCCTATCACTGGTAGCTGAGAATACCTGAAGCCTTGGGTTTAATTTTCTGAACCATCGCTTCAGAAAGGCTCAGTATCTGGGAAAAGCCCCAAAGCCTTTCCTCCACTTTCTCTCTGAAGTTCTTGCAAACAGTGTACTTAAAAAAACCAAACTAAGCATTGGGCTAGAGAATCAACCCAGTGGCTCAACTTGTCAAGTATGAGGCCAGAGTTTTCTTTTCCCCTTTTTACTGAAAAGGCATTTTTTCTTATATAATATATCCTGATTATGGGTTTTTCTCCCTCCACTCCCCCAGTTCCTCCCCATCTCCCTTCCCATCCCACCCCTTTCTGTAAGACCTGAGTTTTTAATCCCCAGAACCCACACAAAAGTGCTGTCCAGATGGGAACAGAGAGAGAAAAATCTTCAGAAGTCCAGTCATCTAATCTGGTGTTCCCAATAGTGAACAAGAAACTCTGCCTTAAATGAGACGGAAGGCAAGGACTGGCACCCAAGGCCCAAGGTTGGTCCCTAATCTCCACACTTGTGCCTTGGTATGTGTGCACTAGCATGCACACACACACACACACACACAGATAGAACAAAACCTAAAATTGATATTCATAACAGATGTATTAAATATAGATATGATAGGGCTGGAGGATCATTCAAGTAGTAAAGTGCCTGCACACAAGCATTAAGACCTGAGTTCAAATCCCCAGACTATATGAAAAGCCAGGTATAATGGCACACTTAGGAAGATCCCTGGATCTTATTGGTCACTCAGCCTAGCCCTGTCTCTAAAAATAAGATGGACAGCTCCCCAAGAACAGCACTGAGGTTGGCCTCTGGCCTCCACATACACCCTCACACACATGTACATGTTCGTATATGAAAACAGACAAGCACACACATACATGCACATTCACATAAAGAAGAAAGCCTGCAAAAGGGGTCACACAGGATCTCTAATGTTTCATAGCTACAGTTTCTAGTAAGAGCTTCCGTGGACAGGAACAGGTTAACGGCGAGTTTGTGATCTTTGTGGGAACCACTATGAGACACGGCCTCCGTGGGACTCTGGAGACTGACCCTGTAAGAACGCCTGAGATCAAAAGCCGTCCTGAGCAGTGTCTTATCTCAGAGGAGGGGTGGATCGCAAATGACTCGCAGGGGAAGGAATGAGGTCTTCCCGGTAGGACAGGAGGATCCATTTGTCACAGCCCTGTAACAGAGAAAGATATGTTTCTCCACTACATGTGAGAATCTGCATCATTAATCTCTCGATAAATGTGTTCTCTGCTGCTCAAAAACTTGATGAACACAAGTCCTGAATACAAGCCTCTTTGGTTTTTTTTTTTCCTTCTTTCTTTCTGACACAAAAGAAGGTGTGTGATCACACATTATACACGTGAACATATCCTGCTAGGCTCAAATAAAGGCTGATATGGGAGTGTGAACACACACACACACACACACACATATACACACATGAGAGAGACTGTTGCCACAATCTATAGGAATTTGCCTGCTGCTAAAACAGCAGAGACTTGTCCAAGATTTAATAAACCTAGTTCTGCCTCAAGAAAACATTAGGTTTCAGCTGTGAGTTCATCTATAGCCGGACTCAGACCTCCTCTTAAACCCCAAGGGGGTGGGGGCTCTAATCCCTTTGATCTAAGCAGGGGCTCTCTTTTTGTAGAGGGCCTTCCATAAAGCTTGGATTAGAACTGGGGCCCGAATGTCACGGGCAATTTCATCCCTGAGTCTTCTGAGTACATCCGGGAAATTTCAGTAAGTCACAGCCTTACTAACCCAGGAAGTGTGCCTGTGAAGACGAGGGGCTTTGCCAGGAAGACAGCAGATGTGTCTCTGTGTGTGGTTGTGCCGAGGAAGGAGCGCTAATAAATGGAGCTGACCAGGTGCAAAGACTTTCACAGTTTACAGAATTGAGAGATAATACCCACGGAGTTCCCACAGCGAATCCACTCCCTTTCCACCTCCCAGAAGCTGCGAGCATCCGGGAACATTCCAAAGCAGGAGCCCAAACAGCCTCACCTCCATGGTTCATGCGAGCAAGGCCCAGAGGTCTCACTCTGTGGCCTTTATCGACTTTTTCTTGCTATGTAGCCCAAACTGGACTGGAGTTCATGATTCTCCTGCCTCTACCTCCCAAGAAGTTTACATTACAGTCCTGTGCTACCATGCCTAGGTTTCCAGTACTTCTCACATGCGAGTGCGCACGCACACACACACACATACACACACTATAGTGACATCTGTGAGATGATAGAATAAATATGAATTTGCTTGACTACTAATTAATCATTTTACTGTCTGTATCAAAACATGATGCATGTTTAATATCTACAATTAGAAAAAGAATATAAGACTCCCATTTGAGACAAAAAACATAAACAGCAATCATGGAACTAGAACAACATGTAACTATGTAGCCGCAGCCCTCACTGGCAGGAGGTTAACAAGCATGAATTTGAAAAAGAACTGAGCTCGCATGTGTCTGACTGCAGGTCAACACATGCTCAGGAGAGGTGCATTCCTGCATCAGAACAATTGGTGAGGCCCCATACACATGAAAATGAATTGAAGCGATAGTCATTAGGTACTTTGACAATTTCATCTTACCCCTTGAGATAATTGGATAATGGCTACGACGTAGCAAGAGCTCCTATTAATCATCTCTTCCACGTATACCTACACTATTAGCTCTTTGCAGGATCTATTTGGCCTGATGGCATTTTCATTGAAACATATCATGTTCTCTTCCTCCCGGGTTTACTATCATTTGGAAAGGTGGCCTCCTACATGTCCACCCAGCACCACAAGGGCATTAAGTTCCTAAGCGTTCATAAGGGTTGGGATTTTCTTGGGTGAAAAGAAGCAAGCTTTCCATTTGCATTCTCTTCGAGTGGTTCATTCCGTTCACAGCCGAGGCTGTAAACAGCCAGTGAGAAAATTAAATTCTGACAAACAACTCTCCCCTCAGCTGGCGCACTAATTGAAATTGAACCTAATGTCTCTGCCGAAGAGCAATCAGAAAGTACACAGAAGGAACCGGCAATAGAGAAAACAGTCCACCGTGACCTTCAGAGTCAGCCTCGGTAGCCTGAATTCAGGCAGAATATTCCCGCTGCCAACAAGTGAAGGTAGAGACTCTAGTGCATAGCGTATTGTTAACTCAAACCATATGGAGTGGAGGGTCAAGACAGTTCGCTGCGAGGTCTCATGGGTGACAGACCCCAAACTTACCTTTATGCAAGTTCCTGAAAATTGAATCAAAATTCAAGCGAATGTCACAATGGCTCATTTTCTATCTAGATTTAATTTTCATTGAAATAAATGCTCCTGATTTTTTTTTTCTCAATAGAACAGAGTAGGATTGTCCTGAGTTCTTGGCTAAAGTCTATTGCAGAGATATTGCCTTGCTGGCCCCACTGGGCTGCTCTCTCAATGCAAAGGGAGAAAGAATTCCCACAGCGTCACAGTAGACACTGCCAGCGTCAAAGCTTCACACGGTTGGAATTCCAGTTCCATGGTATAAGCAATGCTCTAGGAACAGATGATCTACATTCCTCGAAGAGAAGCAAAAGTAATATTTAAAGCTGTCAATGCCGGAATGCGCAACAGAGAAAGGAAAAAAATGTCTTAAAAGCAGCAGACGGGTGCGTGGCCGACTTTCGGCAAAGAGCTACTTTGCAGCTCCTTAAGACAGTATTTGAAAAATGTTCTCACTTGTTGAAGTGAGCAAGCAGGATGCAACGCTTGGTACAAGTATCAATTTAGGTGTATCACACTTAAGTGCTGCACCCAAAGTTAACTCAGCATACACTGACATGACAACCACTTGTGGATGCTGGGCTGATTCCGAATATATACAAAATCATTGTTTTTGTAAACTAAAAAAATATTAATTATGCAATGACAGCTTTTAAATGGGCTGACTTTACTCATAATCTTTATAAAATGCTTACAAGGTTTCTACTCGTCCATTCCTAACCTGCCTATTGATGGCACAAGCGGAGGTAAACCAGGTATCGCCGGGAATAACAATGTGAAATACAGAAAGGCACTGTCTTGGATCCGTGGTCCACAACCCCAGACAGCTTGGCACTCCATGAAGGCACGAATGCTAAAGGGTTGTAGTGGTGGAGGGATGGGATTCTGCTTCCCAGCGGAGCTCATCTTCTCCAGCCTCACTGCGTCTGACAAGCAAGCTTCTCCACCTGGAGCGCTTTTCACCCATGGGATTTCATTCAAATGACAGCCTACCTTCTCCTAACTCCAGGACTCTCCCTCCCTCAGGCATGTCATTTTCCAAATCACAACCTGCCTCCTTAGTTCACACTGCTCAGTACTCAACTTTCTACTAATCTGGTGTGTCGTCACTCGACCCACCATAAGGCAAGCCCCCCAAAACAGAGAATTTTGTCAATCTGCATTGTATGTAAGCAAGCACACTGGCTAGCATGTAATTCTATAACTACCTGTTGAACGGATGGATTTTTTTTTTTTTTGGTTTTTTTCAAGACAGAGTTTCTCTGTGGCTTTAGAGCCTGTCCTGGAACTAGCTCTGTAGACCAGGCTGGTCTCAAACTCACAGAGATCCGCCTGCCTCTGCCTCCCGAGTGCTGGGATTAAAGGCGTGCGCCACCACGGCCTGGCCGAACGGATGGATTTTTAACAATATAAAGATGAGCAGAAAAGATGTTTAGATTTCATATTAAATCATACAAAAGTATGAGTGTTTGACAACAGTGAGGAAAAATGCTTCGAAAGTGACTTTGATTTATGTTGTGGAATATTATTTTAACTATGTGAAGGTGTTACATTTGTTTATGCTATGTAAAGATGTGTCGCATTTGTTTTACCTGATTGGTCTAATGAAAAGCTGAACAGCCAATAGCTAGGCAGTAGAGGGACAGGCAGAGCTGGTGGGCAAAGAGAATAAGTAGGGGAGGAATGTAGGCTTGAAAAGGTAAGCGGGGGTGAGGGACGGAGGAAGGGAGACGCCCAGGGTCAGTCAGCTAGACATGAAAAAAGCAGGAGAAATTGGACATACAGAATCAAAGAAAGGCAAAAAGTCCTGACGTGAAACAGATGAAGAGAAACAGGCTAAATTAAGTTATAAGAGCTAGTGGGACAAGCATAAAGCCAAGAATTCGTAACTAAACAGTCTCTTTGTCATGATTTGGGGGCTGGTGGGCCAAGAAAGCCTGCTACAGATGTATGACCTTGACAGAAGATTTTCAAATTATGACTAGTGAAAGTATTAATCAATTAAAACGTGTAAAGAGGGAATTTTTTGGATAAGATATATATATATGAATATACAACACATATCTATATATACATGTATGTGTGTATATTTATGTATGTGTATACATATATATAAAATTATAAGAGATGTGTTTTGTAACTGAGCATGTTTGTAGGCAACTATAATCTCAGCAGCAGGGAAGCTGGGATAGGAGGGCTTGAGAACATGAAGAGGCTCTTTAAAAAAGATTTTTCTAGCCATATACTGACACCTAGTGGCTACATACGTAAGTATGGCCTGGCCTGGCTCGTCCACTGGAAAGAGACTTCACATAATGGATTCCTCTATTCCAATTTACCAGGCGAATCACGAACAACAAGAGAAATGCAGAAGAAAACCAGGCAGTAAAGCTAAAGTATTTTATTAATAATTTATTGTCAGTAAGAAAGGCTGGCTAATGATAGTTTTCAGTAAAAACCTTTACAAGACCATTGCATCACAAATATACAGACACTATAAAAACTGTGTCGTGGTGGTTTTGGTTCTAAACAGGTATGCAGAAGGTCCCCTTTACACTTTCCAATAATGAAAAATGTTTATAATCCTAATACAGCAACCCATTTAAGACATGTCCAGTAACAGGTCTTCCTCACCTTATATGTACAGCTAGAAATAAAGGACCGGACTGAGATGTGTTGATGAGAAGTCACACTTCAGTGGGAAGGAACAGAGTGAAACCCTGGTTACATCAGAAAAATCAGGGTGCTAGGTGACGGACGACGCTAACACCACCCAGATCTAGAGGAAAACAAACGCACAAGGCATCCTGAAAACGTAGTTAAAACTATGAAAAAAAATCAAATCTGTACATAAAATTTACACACACACACAAAAAAAAAGCAAAATTAAAATAATCGAATCTATATAAATACATGGATCATGCTAACAGGGTGACAGGACTGATTTCTGTTTCATTGTTTTAACAGAGACACATCTAAATACGAAAAGGATGCTCAGAAATGGCACAGGCGATGAAAACCCTATCGATGACAGTCAACCGGTTAGGACACTGGAAATGGCTAACATGTCAAGAGGCGTGTGGTTCCGTGCAGCCATGCCCGCTGCAGCTCGCTGAGAAGCCCGTCAGACCGCTGCAAAGAACAATGCGGAGATCATTGATACCGTCTCTAGGTTCGTTAAAAGTCCAGGCACTTTGGGGAGGAGTCTGAGCGTCACACTTGTGTGTGCTGTTGGGCATCGAGCGGAGGGATTGTCACCTCGTCAAAGTGGCCCTCGTCCCCACTCTCGTAGTCACTCATCATGACCTCAGACTCCACTTCACAGCACGCTGACACGTCAGAGCAGGAAGCTGTGGAGGGGTACACAGACATGGGCATGTTTTCTATGGTGGGGGCTTCCAAGTTTCTTGGATACCCTGGAGGGTAGGGGGCAAAGGGTTCTCTACGCGGACTGTTCTCCCCAGGGCCTTGTTTCTGAGGTTCAGACATATCGACGGGGTAGAAATTGGGCAGGTATTGATTCAGGTTGAACCTCTGCCGACCTCGGGAGGACGATCCCAAGCTCCCTGCAGCAGGCATGTCTCTGGGAGGGTGTATGGACTCGAACTGGTCGCTGAATTCTGGAGGCAATGGTGGCAGTTCATCGGGCGCGGGGAAGTCCTCTGGTGGGGGTGGAAAATCACTTTCAATGTCATAGCCTCCAGGGTAGTAGTCAGTATCAATGGCATTGGGATCTGCCGAGTAGAGGGGGGTGTGCTCATCAATAACCTCGTAATTGGGGAACTCTTGGATGTCTGGCAGGGGAACACTCGGCATCCAGTCTGATGTATCCCAGTGGTACCCTTGGTAGAAAAGAAAAAGAGATTTTCAGTTTGTTTCTTCCAGCTTCTGTGCCCTGGGGAAAGAGCTCGGTGTATCATAGGCAAGACACAGAGGTGTATGTGCATTCGTTCCATTCCAAGCGCATGGCTCTGCAAACCCTTTGCCTTGAAGACACAGCCCCGCCCCAACATCCGGACCTTTTCCCGGAACCGTTTAGTCCGTTCTGACATTCAAGGCAACAGAGTTCCAACAGAAGCAGCTCTACCATTTAAAACACATGCATTTCTACAACCGATCCCAACCACTCTTCAGCTTCCCTCCTGTAAATGCTGGCCCTGCTCGATACGAAGGTAGTATAGGAAGTTAGTAAGAAGCATTCGAAGCCAAGGTCTCTCTCTAGTAGGGGAAATTTCAAATATTACTGGGCTCTGTGTTGCCTGTCATCCCAAAAAATACTAATTAAGGCAATCTAAAAATAATATAAATAGCCTTTTCAAACTCAGTAGTAAAGGTAACAGTAATAGTTTTATTTTTAGTAACCATGATGAGCTATTTTAATAGAGGCTATATCCCTAAATCAAACAAAATAAAACCAAGTAAGAGTTAAAATAACAGTTTGCAACAGGCTATACCAATAAATCTTGGTTATATTTAAAAGGACTAAGGGTCTTTCTGGACAGTATGAACATCTTACACGGCAGTGCCCAACCATGGCCCTAAATACTGCTGTAGCACCAAGCACCCCAGTGAAGCAAGTCGGCATCGGGTCAGTCTTTCCCGAAGGTTTTTAGTGATCACCAATGCACAGCTGGCATGCATAAGTCACCTCTTGGTTTGCTGAGGTCAGGAGCAGCCAAAGATTCTTTTGGTGGCAGAGTAGAAAGAAAAGAAAACATTGATAATTAAAACAGATAGATGGCGGAAATGGCAACACAGATCATAAGCACATGGTATGATATAACGTGTTTGTAAAGACCCAGCCAGACAGACACACTGTCTTTACCTCATGCTCTCTAGTGAGCGCGGATGAGAAACTCATGTTGCCCAAACCCAATGGGATATGGAAATGAAAAAAGAAGACAAGCAAGGGTACACTAGAAACTTTGCTATGAACCCTGGAAGCGGAATTTTCCTAGGAAAATGATAAGCTGCAGGCACCAGTGCAATGTATTGATACTGTTTGATTGGTTGCTTAAGTGATAATCTAAAAACACATGGCGCCCCACAGTGTGCACATACGTGCTTCCAAAGTCCAAGTTCAGAGAAACTGATGTTACATGCTCAGAAACAACAGGACGCCGGCCACCTCCCAAGACCTTATGCACTTCTCACTGTGATTTTATATTTACACTGCCAATCTTTTCCTTCATTAGCTGCATTTATTGCCTGGCTCCTTCCCACCAAATCTGTAGCTCCTGTCTCTGTCCCAGCAATTGCACTACCCACAGAACTCTGGCCCCAAGTCCACAGAAGCGGGTAGAAAACCTCAAGACCTTGGAATGGTTAGCCTAGGGAAGCTTTAGATTGATTTCCTCTATGAAATGAGGTGAAAACCCCACAGATTATGGTAGAATTAAGACAATGTGGGTCAAACAGGGCCCTTTAGGTAAGGTCATCATCATCACTGTGAGAACAGTCATCATGGCAGAATTGTAGCTGCTGCTCTACACAGGACTAACGCTCTCTGTGCACTCCAGTGTCCCTAACACTCTGTGCACTCTACAGTGTCCCTAATGCTCTCTGTGCACTCCAGTGTCCCTAACGCTCTCTGTGCACTGCATAGTGTCCCTAACACTCTCTGTGCAGTACATAGTGTCCCTAACGCTCTCTGTGCACTGCATAGTGTCCCTAACGCTCT
>JABTXL010006712.1:20772028-20842101 GCA_025134845.1 Neodon shergylaensis | reverse complement strand
GCTCTCTGTGCACTGCATAGTGTTCCTAGCGCTCTCTGTGCACTGCATAGTGTTCCTAGCGCTCTCTGTGTACTCCAGTGTCCTTGAAAACCCAGACAGTGGACTAATTTTAGCAAATTAGTAGTTGAATGACCTCTCCGGTACAGTTTAAACAAAAGCGGAAAAGACAGAGGTTTCAAAAATATGAATAAAGTGGGCATTCAGGAAAAGTATGTATGGAGTTGCTGTTTACTATAATGTAGTACGTTTCTCTTTAGGTGAGGACTGGCAGCCTTTGTTATAGAGGAGGCACTTGATAACCCTTTACACTTACGTGAGTTTTCAACTTTAAATTTACTTTAGATAAGAAAAACAGTAGAAATTACATAGAAGAGACTGCTTAAATTCTTTAAAAACTTCTGCTTCTTTAAACTCTAAATATTTAACGTATTGGAATGTCCTCATGTTTCAACTAAAATTGGGTAGACAAAATACAGATAACGTTCTGACTTACAAAGTGAAAACACAGTACTTTTAAGGGAAATTCAGTTTCCTTAGTAACTGTAACCTTTGACATGAGACACTGGCCCTGCTCCTCTCTCTCCAAATCCAGCAGGAAACCTTGCCTCTTCCACCTAAAAGGCACCTGCAGCTGTGGTCTTGAATCTGTGTGTTCACTGCTAGAGATGCTTGAGTATTGCATGTCTTTTTCTGTCTCTGTGTGTATGCGTGTGTGTGTGTGTGTGTGTGTGTGAGTATGCGCACCTGCATGCTCTTGATGGTCTACGCAAGCATTTCCCAAGGGATGATTTCTACATCAGGATATTTCTAGATCCAAATCAACTGTAAACTGATTAAAAATGAAAGTTCTCGGGCCCAACACGGACCTACGCAGTCTGAGCGTAACTGGAACTAGCCTCCATGTTTTCAGCAGCCGTCCACAATACTTAAAAAACAAGTAACGAAAAGACATGCAAATGTTTTCATATGCACTCACACTGTGAACACACATTTCCCCCAAAGGAAAGTCACCAAACCTCCCCAAAATATGAACTACTTTAATAACGGGACAATAGACAGAAACACGTCACCCCACTGACAGTCACCTGAAACCACAAACACAAAACACGAGCACTTATACCTTCTTTATTCACCGTGTCAACGACAGGGTTGACAAGGTGTATTACAGTCACTATGGAAGCTTGTAAAAAGGCACAAAAAGAGCAATTAGGAAAACCCTTATTTAGTAGAAAACAGTGCGATAAATAAAATTTCTTAATTTAATGCAATTTATCCCCTAATTTAAAAATGTACAATGCTTTGATACCATTAGGCAATTATGCATGACCCCTGCACTTCCCCACTAGTTACGGGTCTCAGGACATTTCTAATCAGCTGTATACAGGCTAGTTACTATCAGTCCAGTTCACGAAACAGCTATGTTTTAGTGGATGTTAGAGGAAAAGCTTCGCCTAAGTATGTCCTACAGTTATAATTATGGGTTATATCAGGGAAGAAAACAATTCAGATCTACATCTCCTGAACAAACGATTACACATTCAAAGAACTAGTATATTGCCTGAGAATAAGGAAATCTAGGGAGATAGATGTGTAACAGAAATATAACATAACTACATCATAAACTGGTTGTGTCCCTTTTGCTTAGAGTGTATTTCTCGTCTCACAGATACTGTACAGACATCTTCTGCATTTGTGTAAGATTAGCTTCAAGTACCAACGTCAGCATAAATGTGCATGTAAGCAGTTGGTACGTTCTAATCCCGGGATCTAATGACTGCTTTACCTAATACACGAAAAGCAAACAAACAAAACCTTCCTGCTGTAATTAAGGCTCATATGAAGAGGAGGTGGAGGTTTCCCGAATTAGCTGGGTGGGCTGAGTGGACTGGACAGGCTTGTAAAAGGGAGCCATGCCAGCTGTGGGTGCAGCTTGGCATTTTTACTGAATGGGGAGCAAAGTGAACTGTGAAAGCTAGGAGCCTGAATTAGCAAGAAGGTGAATGACTGCTAGGCACTGGAGAACAAGGAAGCGGAGAGCTTGCGGAGATGCAGCCCCACTGACATCTGCCTCCAGCCCCGAGACACACTGGACTCGTATACTACAGAACCACACAAGAACTGCTTGTGAGCTCTTGGGCTGCTAAGCATACGCTAACTACTTCCGTGGTTGAGAAAACTACTGACGAAGCGTCAAGTGCACACTCGGCACAGACTTCAACTTTGTGGCTGACAATGAACGCCACGATCAAACCACCAACGGTCCTGTGCAGACCTTCCCCACACTGCTTCACCTAAAAACTTTTATAACTAACCTGGCAGTGACTTTGCAAAAGCATCTGAAAAATGTTAAGAGTGAAGTTTAAAAGAAAAAGGAAAAAAAAATACTGACAATTCTCAAAAGTATTTTTGAATGGCATTTAGGGGCCAAAGTCTAAATCAGATAAGTTGGCAGTACAAATTTTTGAAACTGAAACTAATGGGAGAAATAATCCTGTTTTGTTCTTGTTGGTTTAATAACCAACAATACATCTATATTCTCCACTCAGGAGTAAACAAGGATATGCTTTAAATAATGCTAAAACATGCTTGAAATCTTCGGGAAATAGAATACATTCACCTTTATCGAGAAAAGGGCACTGCAAAGTTCTATAGGCAAGCAGACCCGGGGACCCAGAGATGCGATTCACTATGAATTATACTACTCTGATGACGGACTATGGTTATTTTGGACTATGTTATGTTATTTTGGAACTGATAGTTATCAGCAAGTCTCTTCTTTACAATGTTAACATATCCTTAATATGTAAACACATTGCATTTTCACACAAGAAAAATAAATTAAAATCGAGCCTACAATTCTGAGATTCAATCTTTTCCAGGAGACAATCACTATCACAGTACTGATCATTTCCCGTACGTGTGCTGATACAGCGAGGCTGTCTACGTCAGTAACGATGCATCCTGGGAAAAACCAGACAAACACAGCTGGTGTCCTAGATCCCACTGCAAGCCTTCTTCATTAGAAATATAATCCAACTTACTAGCCATCTCTTACACTCTGCTCTCAGTCAGTGTGCTCTGATCCAAATGGGAGCTGGGGCAGCAGTGGGGTGGGGAGGAGACAAATAAAACCTTGTAATACCAAAGGTGTGATGGAAAGTGAACATTTCAGACTTCTACACATCAGAGGGTGCACATATGTGTGTGTGCACTGCAAGGTCAGAAACAAAAACAACAAACAAAAAAAATCAAAGCTTCCGTAACACTTACTGCTATGCACAAAAAAAGTACAAATAACACAAGAACAGCCAAACAGTTGAAATTAACTACTTTTTCTTTCCTATTGTTATAGTTAAAATAGCATTTCAGTAACAACACTGTTTTGTTTTGCAATGTTAGGGACTGAACCCAGGCCCCTGTCTACGCTAGGCAAGTACCCTATGACTGAACTATCTTTCAATGTTTTCCCTGGCACAGGTTCACGTAAGCACTTATACTGTAGTATACATTTACGCCAAGGGAAACGGGACATTTTCCTACTTAATCAGGGAACCCGGTCCACCTACATCACTACACAACACCATGAACATGAACAGCATTTCCAAGTGGCCACAGCACATCACCCCGACACTCACCATTGTCGTCACAGGACTCTGACTGGAAGGAGCTAAGGGACTGCACCTCAGACAGGCTCTCCCGGGCACTGTACGGCTGGGAGGGCTTTTCCTCCAGGGGCTTCTTGGAAAGACAAGGATCGAGATCCACCACTTTGGCTGAAAGGAAGGCAGGGCAGGTGAGCAGTGAGTGAGTTCTGCGTTCCCTCTGGTTCACAGTCTATAAGCAAGTACCCAGCCGAGCTATGGAACGGAGCTGAGAGAGCTAAGGAAGCATCCCAGAGACAAAACAATAAAAAGGCCTACAGATATTCTCAAAAGACTCAACAAATTAGAATTTCTCCATAAAGAAGCCTGTGAAGAGGTGTTGAACCAAAATTCCATCCTAAAATAGCATATATAGCTGGCTTTTTCTAAAGATTCAGGTATGTGCTAAGCCACTATTACAAACACCACTCATAGGAAACTCAACTACCTTGTCTGGCTGTAACAAAAAATTAATTAGCGTAGGAATGACACATTATATAATAATTATAAATATAGTAAGTATATAAGTGAATAAATAATTAACTAAAAGCTATTAATAAAAATTAATTAGCACAGCCTACCCATTACTTCTTGTTATAATCAAACACCCCAAATCATAGTTGAGAATGTGTACTGTTTACAAAAGTGAAATGATCCTTCCAGAATATCACTTAGAGCACGATTAGATCTAATTTACTAAGAAAACTCCAAGCTCCCAGGCCCAGCTAGGAATGGGAATATCCAAATGAGTTTTCGTTTCGTCACCATTTCAGGTTGGAAAGCATTACCGCCAGCCCCATAAATACAGCTGAGCCAGCCGCCTCAGTGCCATCCCAGTGGCCCTGGAGAGGTGGAAAACGTGTTCTTACCGTCATAGTCAAAGTCCCAGCTAGGCTTCTGTATGGAGTCACTGTCCGACGGGGAGTTGGAAGGTGGTGGCGGGGGCAAGTTTGGAGCTACGCTGCACACGGCCACAGCTTTCCTGTGTCCGTGCATAGACTCGGGGTTGAAAGTACTGAATTCTGGATGCTCTGGGATGGCAGAGCCTTCGAAAGAATTGCGGTCAAGATTGTTTCTAGAGTCACTTGGAATGCTCGGAGTGTAGGAGATGGGGCGGACAGGCACCTGGGGTGGTATGTCAGAGTAAATATTCTTGTTCAGCTTAGAATCGAAATAAGGTCTCTGTAAGAAAGCCGTGGTTGGCCCCAAACGTTTGTCTTCCGGTTCAGCCTGGGGTTTCTTTTTCCGACTGATCATCTTCCGGCAGAGGACGAACACCACCACCAGCAGGAAAATCCCGGCTATAAACACAATAATTCCTATCCCTTCAGCCAGGCCAATGTTCCAGGGCATGGACACGTACAGGTTGGGAGTGGCGTCCTCACAGTGTTTCCCTCTGTACTCGTGGCTGCAGTTACACTGATAGGAGCCATAGGTGTTCTCACAAAGGGCGCCGTTCCGACAGGGGTTCCCAGCACATTCATCGATGTCACTCTGACATCTGCCAGGGAGAAGAGAGAGAGATTGCTGTAACAGATTATCAGACCACGCCAGTCCCATCATCCGTCAGAATGAACACGAAGTAACACCCCTCCTTCAGAGGAGATGCCAAAACAAAGTGAATGGGAAACAACCAGAAAACAACAAAAATAGAAAGTAGAGCGAAGGCCGGGCCTCTTGTAGAATACTTAGTCATTCGCTCATACACTGCATGGATAGTTGAGGGGTAACCATACCAAGCAATGTCTACCTACATTTCTCCAGAGTTAACAGATTACTAAACCAAGTCAACGGGCTAAAACCTCAGCTGTTTCAAGGTCTGACAGTCAGTCTATCATTCAGAAACGGGGACGATGAGGTGCATTGTCATAAGGAGTGTGTGCTGCAAACTGTTCTTGTGAGCCAGAGGGAATTCAGTGAAAACGGTCCTGTCTGGGACTGCGAGAGCGCTGTGGGACCTCGGAAGGGGTAGAACACACACTTCCCATTTTAAAATGTTACGTCTTTCAGAATTGTCTTCCTGGGCATGTCACCCTCACGGAACAGATCACAAACCGTCCCTTCTGCTTTTCTAAACTGGGACGTGCAGGACTGTTGTGCGCCTCTACTCCTCACGCCTAGAGGGCTTTCTCATTTGGGAAAAAAAAAAAAACCTATTGGAAAATCATGAGCAACTAGAATAAAAACTCTGAATACTGGCATATTTTTGTCAAATATAGAGGAATATTTATTGATTAGGGTTGGGAAAAAAATCAGCTACTGAACTGGGGCCGCATAACTAGAGGTAAAATTCAGGACGTGAATGACCGCAGGACAGTGATAGACAATCACTCCAGGCAGGCCATGCACTCCACAGCGTAACGAGGCTGAAGGACACTTATCTCAATCTTCTGTGCTAGGCACGTAAAATTACGTGTACTTAGGAGCTCTCCGCTGTGGCTGAGACACGGTCTTACTACACAACCCTGGCTAACCCAGAACTCACTACTTAGACCACAGGGATTCACCTGCTTCTGTCTACTGAGTGCTGGGATTAAAAGAGTATGCCACCGTGCCCGACTCCACTAACTTTTAAAAAGAGAATTGACAAATGACTTGCCAAATACAAAGCTGCATCTGAGAGTAGAGGTTCTTGTACACTTTTCCCTAAGATATATAGGTGCATAGTCTTTTGTGAACTCTAAATGTCTAAACATCTAAGTCATAACCCCTCTTAGGCGTCTACTGGGGTTACAAAGGGAAAAACAGCAAGGTTTAGATGCTGGATCAATGCTGGTAACAAAACACTGGGAGAAACAGTCATAAGTTTCTCTATCTAGGACAGACGGCACTGTATCACGGGTACCTGCTTTAGAAAACACAAAAAACGCAACCAGGTAACCAGTGCACAAGCATTTGCTCCCTGCCAAAGACCCACAGACCTATAAATACCAGCACCACAGGACAGAAGTCGGGTTTTCCAACTGTATATTAATTAATCTTTTTGATACTTCCTTTGGTCTGGAAGTCCTAAGACCAGCGAGGACCACACATTCTGAAGAGAGGCCTGTAAGTGGATGAAGTGTTAATGATGGTCAGTGCCCTGTGGAAGGGGGCAGCCGGCATGAAGCTCAAAAGAAACCGTTTACCTTTCTCCCCTAAAGCCCGAGTCACACTGACAGACAGCACCATCCAGACTGTCAAAACATGTTCCACCATTTTTACAGGGCTCATCTTTGCAGTAGGGACTAAGCTGACATCTAAATCAGGAGGAAAAAGAAAGCACACAAAACACCCTCATGAGTTCATGGCACAAATAAAGACACCAAACAGAAAGCATCAACAAGTGAAGAACGCAGGGACCTCTCCTCTGCAGAATCCCATGCTCTAAGTATTCAACCTCACAATTCGCTAAGGAAGACAGACCTACCTCTGGCCGGTGTACAGCCCCCGACACTGACAAACGAAGCCTCCGTTGTCCACTATGCATGTGCCACCGTAGAGGCAGGGGTTGGAGGAGCACGGGTCAATGCTCACCTCACAGTACACCCCTACGTACAAGGCGCTGCACTTGCAGTAATAACCTACGCAGCGGGGAAAGAACGAAAACGCCAGTCACTCGATGACCAGGAAAGGTTTCGTGTGCTTTTACCTTTGCGTTAAGTGAAGACACAGCCCCCCAAGATCTACGAAAGGCAGCAAAATGTCCGTTCTCTCTGGGTGAAGAGCTATCCATATAGGGAGCCGTCTTCCTACTGCCATGGGCTGCGTATCTCTCATCCAAGATTCCGGGATCAGAAAGGACACAGACTTTAGAGGTTTTTACATTCAGGAATATTTTTTATAGATTTTACTGGTGGAACATTTCCAAACTGGTATCAGCCCCCCAAATGCCCCAAACTCTGGAAATTTGAATAACATACGGCAGCCAGAAAGTTCTGGATTTTGTATTTTAAAATTTTAGATTTTAAAATTTTAACACATTCACCTTGGATAAGCTCAACAGAGACGTGTTAAAATATTCATGACTATATTTAGTTAATGATAATTGCATAGGCTAATGGGTCAAATGTACTGAGCTGTACACACACAAGCGATACCATTCAATGATGTGTTTATACCCACAAGTATTGTTTCCAATGATATGCCTTTAGGGAATACGGCAAGACAGTATGTCTCTGTTCCCTTAAAGGCTAGACGTGGCCCTAGTTTATTTGGCCATGGTCACTGCAGCAGGAGGAAAAAGAACATGGTAAACGAACACTGGCCCCTCAGACTGGCCCAAAGTCACAACACATGCTGCTTAGTTCTGACTGTACTATCTGTGGCGAACACAAGAAGTGACGTCATCGAGTAAAACGTGCACACCAATGCTACCTGGGAAAACTGCTTTGAAATGGACGCATGGGTAGCATCACGGTGACCATAGCGGTATAAAGCCTACCTCCAGTAGGTGAGGGGTTGCACACGCCTCCATTCTGGCAAGGGTTGCTGGAACAGTCTTCTGTGGCTGATAGTAAGCACCCGTGAGATAAATCCACCCATTCTTCGATGTGTGCGTAGGCTCTTGGCTTGTTATTCAAAGGCAGCTCCTGCCCATTTAAATAAATAGAGTCCATGCAGCCCCTGAAACCATTGGCGATTTGGGAGCTTCTTCCATGCTTTGTTCCTTGCTGGCGGAGGTGGCCGCCAAAAAACACATAGTTATCCAGGTTCAGGGTTTTCAGGGCCCCTGGGGCAGTGCCTGAGGCAGTGTGGACTTCATCTAGAACCAACTTAGCATAGTTTCCCTCCACTTCAAGGGACACTGCGTGCCACTGCCCGTCGTTGACTTGAATGCTCTGAACGGAGACAATCCCAGGGCCACTTCCACAGTCAAATTTGTACTGCAGTCTTCCAGCGTGGATCTACAACAGAATAAATACCGTTCACACCAATCACATACCATCTTCAACGGCAGTCCGTGAAGGAACCCTTCTACAGGAAGGGTATGATTAGCAAATGAGGGGAGAAGCAAGACAAACTTGTGACTGGGAGCTAAAGAGCACAAACTCATTTACCTATTTATACAAATGACATAAATGGATCGTCTGGGGGCTCCGAAAAGCCAATCACTCATTCAAAAATAACATGGAAGTGATTAATAATTAACAGTTAGTTGAACACATGCAGCCTACATATACACACAAAATATCATATAGGATCTCTCTATACGCTATGGTAATATTAGAAAGATATAAGGGACAGACTTGAGTGTTGGCTGTCACGTGTCTAAAAAAACGTTTGTTAAATAACATCAGAAGTAAATTTCTTTGCTACTGGGTGGCAGAAAGAACTTTTGATCCCACCCAAGTGTCAGAAGTTATTCAGGCCATGAATCCTTGAGACATGGAACAAACCCATCTTTCTTTCTCTGTTTTCAAATGGAACAGTCAGAACACAAAATAGAATTTACATTCCTAGTCTCGCACAACCTGAGGAGGAAGGATGTACGAACACACACCTCCAGGATACTGTAGTCGGTTCCCCGAGCATACATCACCACTGCATGGGAAGAGTAGGTTCTTAGCCGCATGGTCAGTTTCATCTCCAATTTGTTTTCATTTTCCATCAGACGGTATTTTACAAAGCTGTTTCCAGTAAAGGTTATGGATGAACTCCCTGAGGATTACGGAAGAACAATTCTATCAGCACCAAACTTTAGCACATTATTAAAAGCATGATCCCTCTCTTTCCCCAGAGGCTGGTTTTTGTTTTTTAAATTTAAGATTATAGCAACGGGAAGCATCTATTGGCTTTACTAGACAACACAGCACAACTGACTTTCCACGTGGAGGAGAATGACAGCACTCTATCACAGAGAAATAAGTTCTAAAGTAATAACAGAACTAAATATAAAACTGTTCTATGTGAGTTATTAGGAGGCAATTTCAGAAAATAGTGATGTAGCCTCAAGGTGATTTGGCAAAACCTGTCAAGCAAAACACACAACAATCCCCATTTCAAGCAAGATGAAAATTGTATCAGCCTCCAGAAATGAAAATTAAGTTATGCAGAACTGACTAAACAAAAATTCAACTTCAAAATGACAAAAGGCACATTTAATGAAACAAAGAACAATACCAAGAAGGGAGGGTAAATTGCAATAGGAAGCACGCTAATATTCATAATTCATAAAGAGTTATAGACTCAGAAACAGCCCAAGAGGTAAGCCACACAACAGGGAAGGTTAACACCAACTAATTATCGGTGATTCCTTCCTTCAGCAGCCAGAGAAGCTAGACACTTAAGTAAGTATTCTAGGCCCACTAAGGAGGAAATATGGCTTTTAATCGAATGCTTTCGATATGGATAAGTAGATGAGAACTTCATGGATGGCTAGAAAAAAATTGGGAATTATTAGTTCAATTTTTTTTTCAAAACTAATATAACAGTATACCTAAGTTTTTAAAAAATATTTAATTTTTGACAGTGGATTTTAGTTTCAGAACATCATGGAACAGAGCAGGGAAAGCCCCAGCACGAAGCTCTGAAGATTTTTACGGCCACCGAGAAGGGCTCAGCGCCATGCGCTAGCTTGGGGTTCTAGTCTCCGTTCACCTCTGCACTTAGCTTGCTGTGATAAACAGGAGAACAAACACGGAAACGTTCTAAGTGACAATGGTTTGAAATGAACGCACACCTGGTCACGGGAGCGCTCACCTGGACATTTACCAAGCCCGCCCCCGGGACATACGCAGCTGTACTTCTCCTCCCTGGGGTCAGGGACGCATTCGGAGCCTGCAGGACACGGGTTTTCTTCACACCCATGGTGGACAGGCGGGCATTTCCCATCTTTGTTTAGAAAAACAGGAGGAAGAAACGTGAGAACACAGGAATAAATTAAAAAAAGCAGCAGCTCATTACTGATCTATTTATTTATTGTCGTGGCTCTGGAGGGTTGAACCTCCAGCCTCCTGTGTGCTAGACTAGCACTCTCCCACCGGCTTACCTGGCTTACATTTATCTCCATATCTCCAGCCCTTTTCTCAGTTTCGAGACAAGATATCATTGTGTGGCCCAGGCTAACCTGGACTGATTATTTAGCCTAGGGTGGCTTGGAACTTAACAATTCTTCCAAGTAGCTGGGATCATAGGACTGGGATTACCAGGTCCAGCCATGAAACACTCTTCTTCTAATTTTTTTAAAAAAATTAATTTACTTTTATTTATCATGTGTAGAGATGTGTGATATTTTGTTTGTGCTCTGACAAATAAAGCTTGCCGGGAGATCAGAGGGCAGAGCTAGCCACTAGTTAACCATAGAAGCTGGGCAGTGGTGGCACACACCTTTAATCCCAGTATGCCCTTATTCCTGATATCTGACTCCTGGTTTTCATTGATTACGACTAATTAGATTTATGCTTCATATGGATGCTTCGCCTGCATGTATATTTGGGCACCTGGTCCCCATGGAGACCAGAAGAGGGCATCCCTGGAACAGGAGTTTTACAGGTTGGGTGACGATGTGGGTTACCAGGTGCTGGAGATCAAACCTGAGTCCTCTGAGCCATCTCTCCAGTGCCCCCGAGAGAGAACATTCTGTAACCCTCAGTTCCACACACGTGCGTGCTCTTACCTTTGCAGAGGCACACAGCTGTTCTGTGGTGTCGGGGGGTCACAAAACTCAGCCTGGCCGTGCTATGTGTCGACATGATGTTTTCATCCACAGACACCTTCTCATCACAGAACTTCCACGGGCAGTCCAGCCCTGCACACAGCTTCTGGAACACGTCCAGTATCCTCACACCAATGATCTCCTCGATGTCGGTCACAGAAGAATTAATCTTGTGCAGAAGCTGTCTTGTTGAAACCTGAGTGCTACCTGACTTCTCGATAAAGAGTAATACGTCTAGATGCGAGTGTGGGTCGGAGGGCTGCAGGCTAACTATCTGGATGTCATTCTTCCTAACACCCAGGATGTTCCGCAAAGCCCGCTGGAAGTTGCGCCAATAGTCGCCGACGAATTCTTCCGGGGTGAGGTTGGCGAAGCGAATGGCAATGGTGTGGTTCAGCATCTCCTGCGTCACTTGCTGGATGTGCACGGTGATGTCGGCCACCGTGGTAAACTTCCCGTCTGTCACGCTGACGTTGAGAATGTACTGGCCGATGTCAAGTTTTCGGTGTGCAATTAGCTTGCCCCCCGTGCTGGACACCGAGAACAGGCCGTCCATGTGGGGATCCAGACTGTATGTCAGTGTGTCGTACACGTCCTGGTCAGTTGCGTGGATCTTTCCTATGACCCCACCTGAATATTCCTCTCCAAAAGCAGTGATGAAAATCTCTAGTGGCAAGATGGCAGGAGGGTGGATGCTTTCCTCAATAACCCTAATGTCAATATGCGTCAGCGAGGACAGCGGAGGTTTCCCATTATCGGATACCTACAAAAATAGAAGTTGCCTTGGTCATTATCACAACTACCTGATAAACATCTAGGTGTTTTGCTTAAGTTCTGCAAACTTATCCACTGTTTGATGGTCATTTATCCACAGGAGCCCACCAAGGCAAGGACAGCTGTTTTGTCGCTTACACATAGAGACACTAAGTTCCACGCCTGCCTATGAAAAGGTAACCTAAGTGCTTCTAGGCCAAAACTGAAAGTGCACTCGGAAAACAAACTATATTCTCTTTTGTTTTCCCGTAACACGTAAGGAAGCTGTTCTCTATGAATCCAAGCAAAACCACGAAGAAAGACTGTGATACCTTAATGTGCAGAAGATAATGGTCCTTCTCTTTCTTCTTTATGGCCGCAGCCGTCAGGAGGACCCCGTGCTGGTTCACTTCAAATGTGTTATCATCATTTCCACTCACGATAGTGAAGAAGAAGGGGGGACCATTGTGAGAAGAGTCCTTGTCTGTGACTACCAGCTTCAGGACGCTGACTCCCACTGGCTTGTTCTCCTGCGTGATGTCAAACAGAACAAAAGCTGTCCACACAACCAAGTGGATAAGGTAAGGGACACGTGAGGCTTTCTGATAAGCATATGGACAATAAAACCTTCCTGCTGATAAATCAAGGAAGAGGAGAGAGAGCTGGAGACGTGAAGGACATGGGAGAGGGTGGAACAGGCCCCATGAGGGTTAGGGAAGAGGACAATGGGGGAAGGGAGGGGAAATCAGAGCATTAGAAGATTATGAAAAGTTCTTCCTAGTTAATCCTAGATCAGTGAAATATCTTTATAAAGAACAGAGCACGAAACGGATGAAAGTTGACCTGTGTCTCATAAACGACTCTTCTAGACTAAGAAGGAATCCTCTAATCTCATCTGTTCCAGGTTTTTAAACCATGGTCTGTGTCAAACGAGAGCCAATGAAAAGATGGAGGGGCCACACCCCCCAGCACACCACCCCTTACCTGGATAATGACACTGTAGTTGTCTCTAGAGAAGAGAGGTGCGTTGTCATTGACGTCAGACACATCGATGTTGACCGTGGTTGTGTTGACTCGGGGTGGACTGCCGTTATCAGCAGCTTGCACCGTAAGGGTATAACCTGAGATCTGCCCAACAGAAACACAGAACCCCCATTCATTGGCACGGGGCCGATCAACTGGCAATCACGGACCTCATTTGCCAAGCTTTTGTCTAGACAGCGCCCTACGATTAAAAATGAAAACTCCCAACCAGTGCGTGTACTATTTTCTCAACAGAAATAGGTATCAACAAGAAGCAGATTCTCTGATGTCTCCCATTGGGGTCTTATTCAAGTGCTTGGTCTTAGAACCTCTTACAGTCTCCTATTAGAAACAAGGAGACAAATTATACAGATGATTGGGGAAACTGCTGCCCTAGCCCAGCGGCTCTTACTTTGGTGATACCATAGATGTCACTTTCCCAAGAAGCTAGCTTCTGCTGAGGCAGAAGAGAGACAGGTTGCCTCTCACCCTGTGTGCGGATATACTCCAGGTCGCCGTCGCCTTCAATTTCACACTCGGATTATACCGAGTTGTCTAAATCCCTCAAGGTAATATTTGTGGCCTCTTGTAAAAGAAATCAAGTCAAGTGAGTCAGCTTCCCTGCCAGGGCAGTGCCTGTTATGATAGCTTTAGAGTAAGCATTGGGAGCAGCCAGGGAGAAGGCTAAATCCCAGAGCACCATTCTGGAGGACATCGGCCTAGAGAGGTGTTCAATCGTAACATAATTGAGAACTCCACAGGCCACCGCCTCTACCATCTCCTAGTGGATACGAATGTGTCAGAAGAGCCCGCTTCTGTAGTGACAATCACTACATTTCAGGCAGGTATGCTGAAAGGGACCTGCGGTTCCAGCACTCGGTGAGTTTGAGGCTAGCCTCAACTATACAGCAAGATCCTGCGCTTAAAAAAAGTCACTTACTCTGCCTAGTATAATAGAATTTCCTATGCTTAACAGTCGTGCTTCACAGACTCTTCAGTAACTCAGGGAAAAAAATCTGAAGAGTTGAAACTTTAATCAACTTCAAGATATTTCTATCTTAACGTGTCATTTTCTAGGAGGAGGGTTCCTTTTGGGGACCCTGCATTATACCACACAGATACAAACACAACACTTTAGTGCTTTGTCGATAGTTTAAATGCCTTTTGCAAGCTTACCGTTTCCCGGTCTAGGGGCTTGGTCACTTTCACTTCTCCTCTGACGGGGTCAATTGTAAATGGACTTCCTTGGTTCCCTTCTATAATTGAGTAGTGGATGTGACTGTTTGAAGGGCCATCAGCATCGTCAGCCATAATCTAGGAAATATCACTCTCGTTTAGGAAACAGCTAAGGAAGGGCTGGAAGAAATAACAGCGAGCTGTTTTATGGCTGTTACTCAAAGCCAATGAACCGGCTCGAAAAGGACCTTCTAAAGATTCAGCAGGACGACGTGGCCTCACAGGGGCTAGGTGAGCACTCTAGCGCCAAGTTATGTCCTCTGGCTGAGCAGCTCAATGCGCTAACACATTTAAACAGAACCAGTAGAAGAACTGGAAAGATTTTACTGGTTGCTCCTTAAAGATGCACAAGAGGCAAGCAGCGAGGAAAACCACGCACCGTAATGACCGACTGCTCAAGAGCCGCGTCTTCACTGACCACCGTGGTGTAGGTGTCCTGGCTGAACACTGGGGTGTTATCGTTGATGTCCGTGACGTTGATGTTCACCGTCGCCACGTCACTCAGTGAGGGCGTGCCCCCATCCGTGGCTTCCACGGTCAGGTAATATTCGTGGGAGCTCTCATAATCCAGGTTCTCGATGATGAATATGGCCCCTGTATGGAGAGACAGAATTACTTCCGGAACTCCGCAATTCCAGGTTTTTCTTATTATAACATTACACCTTTAAACACACTTAGTTCTCATTTCAAAAACAAAACAAAAACAAACAAAAAACTGTGTATATTTTCTGGTTTAATTAAATAATTAAAATTAGGAATTTTACCCACCCAATATCCCCATTTACTTCTTTATCTTCCTTCTATTCTGAGTGATGTCTAATTTTCTGTCCCCATCAATAATGCTATCTCTGCTTTAAGTGACTATAAAGTTTTAAAAATGATGGCAGGTCTCATTCCTTCCTGGACATAGTTTACCACAAACTTCAGTTTAAACACAATTTTTTTAAAAAAAAATTCAACTCAGTGCCTTTTGGTTTTTTTCTTATTGTTATTATTTTCATGCATGTCCTTTTTACAAAGAAGTTTCTGCGGTATTAAATATTAAATATCGTATTAAATATCCCCTCTTACAATGATGGGACACAGGGATACATGCTTCTAATACTAGCAGCTAGAAGGCTGCAACAGGACCAGCCTGGACAATACACCAATATCCTGTTTCAATAAACAATCAAATAAATAAAATAAAATCCCTTACTGATTTAACAACACTTGAAACACTTCTCCTTGGCTCATCCTAGTCTATCCTACTTAAAAGAATAATTGGTATTAAATTCCTAAGGACATTTTATAACAGACATTAAAAATACATGGTAGAACGGCGTCACTGGACACCTGTGCTTCATCAGAAACAGTCACACATGACAGTCAACTAGGTGCAGTCTGAAAGAGCAAAGTTTTACAATGTCCTGAGAGTTAATAGGTATTTTAGACTACAGGCTAACACAACTACACCTCTATTCACAAAGCAGGAGTTAGTAATGCTGACCCCACAACATTGCTGGCTCGGTGCAATCCAATCTCTGTCAACTAGTGTATGTAGCTGGCATGGTAAAGAAGAACTAACGGATGTCCAGTGTGGGAATTAGGATCTAAGAGGTCAAAAGAATAGTGTGACCGGGGAAGCCACTCCATATGCCTTTGATAATTGGGATAAAATGAGTAATTACACAAGGTTTATTACCCTAAGCATCCTACCGTGGCAAACCAGGGACACTATACACCATCATTAGACTGGGTGAGAGTCGGCAGCTTTCTACAGACTTGTAATTTACAACGAATACACCAGAAAGAAGTGACTATACAGAATTCGAGTATGGAGCTTCCCAAACCCCTTTCAACCCCAGTCTAAGTAACAGAGAGAATACTTGAGTTTTACCTTTTAGGAACACCCACTGACTAATGACATGTGACCCATCCTAACTTAGCATGAAGTCGACACAGATCCAGCCCTCAGTACGGAACAAGGGCTTCCTCGTTTACAGGGAAGGTTACCTGTTTTAGAATCGATGCTGAATTTTCCATGTTCGTTTCCACTTATTATTGAGTAGGTGATTTCTGCATTTGCCTCAATATCCCGACTCGCTGCGTACACCCGGAGAACTTCGGTTCCGACGAGAATGTCCTCGGACACGGTGGCACCATATTCACGGTATTCAAACACGGGTGGGTTGTCGTTTATATCCAAAACGGACACGACCACGGTGCCAGTAGCCGTCAGTTTTCTTGGCAGTCCTTGGTCCACTGCTTTCAGAGTGAGAGTATATACTGCCTGTTGCTCTCTGTCCAAATGCTTCTCTAACTGGATAATCCCAGAGAGCTCGTTAATGGAGAACTGCCCATCAGCAGAGTCGATCAATGAGTAGGAAATCTTCCGGTTCAGCCCTGGCAGAGCATAAAATCCTATCAGATTTCACAGTAAGGAATGTAACATTTTTAAAACGCGGGACACTGTCAAATGACAAAATGCAAACAGATATATTTTAAAGACCCCACCATGTAGATGATCTGAAAACATACTCTGAATTACAAATTTCTAGACTTGACATATGATCCATAGATGTTCAACTTTTTAGGCTCTCACTTAGACTGCATGGACAGGAGCCAAGACTTTTTCAATGGAATATTATTTTATTATTTTTTGAGAACTATCTATAATGTGTAATTAGGTAATATTCACTGTCACTTCTAGCGCCTCCCTCGGTCCACATCTATGTTCCTTCCCATCTTCTTATGCTCTTTTCTTTTTAAAAAATAATTCACCATGTCAAATGTGTGCTATTCTTTACTCATGGGTATGGGAGCACCCATCAGAGTGTGGGTGACCAACCAGGGGCTACAGCTTAAAGGAAACTCACTCTCCCTTCATCAGAAGCATAAATTGTCAATAGCTCCTCATCTAGGAATATGGGGCTCGTGAGCCCCTATGCCTTCAATGCTAGGGTCTGTAAGTCTTATTAAAATGACATCTATTTAATATTTGGCTTCAGTGACCAAGAATTATTTTTTAGGTGGACAGTGGTGGCGCACGCCTTTAATCCCAGCACTCGGGAGGCAGAGGCAGGCAGATCTCTGTGAGTTCGAGACCAGCCTGGTCTACAGAGCTAGTTCCAGGACAGGCTCCAGAGCCACAGAGAAACCCTGTCTCGAAAAACCAAAAAAAAAAAAAAATGTCACTTTTTAAAAGTCAGTATCAATGACTCCAGAAGATATTCTCTAGTATCGGAATATCTGAAGGCATACACTCATTTTCTTCACAAATACTTCTGAAAACTGATAAAACTTAAGCAAATATAGTACTTGCTTGCTATGTTCCTATGAATGTAACAATATCTCTACAGCACTACTGATTTATTCACTAAAAGCACCTCAAAGAGCTAAGGAGGAAGTTAGCAAAATGTGAGCCAGGCATATGAAGGCCACAAGTTCAATCCCCAACCCTGGGAGCCAAATTAGTTAACGAAGACCATAACCACAATCTTAGAGACACTGTAGCTATACTGTGGCAGGAAGTTTCCCCAGTGTAATTGTCAGGACTTTAAACGTCATGGAAAACGCCTCAGTTATTGTTACTACAACAATGCTGAGCTCCATCATGTGCACGAGGAAAAGAAGATGCACTGGAATATGCATGATGGGGAGGGGTAAAGTCTTCTGCACACCCCAAGGGCAGAACAACTCGGTGTCTCAGAGTACCTGCATCTGCATCAGTGGCCTGCACTCTGGTCAACAGTGTCCCCGGCTCCGTGTTTTCGAACACGGTGATGGTGTATGGATCCGCAGTGAATTCAGGGGCGTTATCATTCACATCTTCTAAGGTGAGCACAACAGCAGCCTGACAGGATCGTCCCCCTCCATCGGTGGCCTTAACAAGGAGATGGTAAACTGCCTGCTCCTCACGATCAAGGAGGGCTAACGTTCTCAATTCACCTAGAGACAAAGAGGAGTTAGGACATGAACCACGATTATCCATCATGTTTTTTTCTCTTACAAATACAAAATCCGAACCACAATTCTCATCTGGAGAAAAAATAGTATCAACAATTCCTTACCTTACCAAACTAATAAGCTTAAAGATGAAGAAAATATGGATCATTTTCATCACAGAAAAAGCCAACTATATATTCAGGTCCACAAATTTAAGAAACACACTATATTATATAAGTAAACCAGAAACTTTAAGATACACTCTGAGCTTTTTCTGAGAAACTGAATAACTTGTAAATCCTAAAGTCCTTAGTTCAAGTAGCTGACACTATGGCTACTTATTTTTACCTCATTCCAATTTTTATACTTTAAGTTCCTTTCAGGTTTAGATGTCATTTCCACTGCATCAGAACGAATTTTAAAAGGAAAAAAAATGCAATTTCCAGTCTGGCACATGATCTCATGTCACCTACATACAGGAAATACAAATTAAATTAGTCGCAAACTCCATGCTTACCTGTGTCTGGATTTAGTCTGAACTTTTCTGCACCTGAACCAAATAAAGTATAAGTAATCTCCGCGTTGGACCGGATATCTGCATCTGTGGCAGAGACCTGCACGACCAGTTTCCCAGGAAGGGCGTCTTCAGGAATGGTGTCAGAATATAAAGTCTATAAGACGTTAAACAACACCGTTATAACAGAAGCATTCAAACCGAGCAGTGACTGCCAAGGGAATAACGGAAAAGAAATCATTTCACTTGGCCGCGGAAAACGTGGGAAACGACCGAAGCTAACGCCCGAAGAGCTTTTAAAAATGATCACTCTCCGAAAACAGATGTGAAAACAAGGAAGAGCCTTGTAACAGGCACCAACCCCGTATCCGCGAGTCTGGCCTGACATTTAATCCACAGGATACAGAATATGATGTGTTTCCCAAGTTTCATTCTTAATTCCAATGCTTATGCGAGAATGTGAAGCGGTAGCCCGGATTTCTCTCAAAACTCGAGGAAACACATAGCTGTTACATTATATTTACTTAGTCTGAAGCACGGGGATTTACAATGTACAACCAACCATTCATCCCAGAAAACCAAATAACTATAGTTAGAAATGGTCTTCCTGGGGTGGGGGGAAACTGGGGCTAGGTAACGGCCAGGCACGTTGGTGGATGCCTGGTTTTCTTTTTCACATAGTTGGACACTTGGTTCCAGTTCCAATTATCACGTTAGTCACACCATAAATAGAACATGAGGGAAAAAGATTATGCTTCTGCTGAATTACTTCTTAGGAAGAGCTTAATACAGGGAAATATATTTTATGGTTCACAAAACTGAGTATTTTGTAACAGTGATTATTATAAGTGGTTAGGTTCCCAATTATATTATTACCCAAGGCAGAGTGGTATAATATGCAGAAAATATGAATAGAGAAAAATGTTTTATATATATATATGTATGTGTGTGTGTGTATAAGTAATATATATAGATAGATATAGATATGTATGTACTCTAAAAAAGCAGATACACAGCCAATCACTGTCATCAAATAATGTCATCCAAAAATACAAATATATGTTGGAATTAACAGTGCATTCCTTCTGATGATGAATTTTGTTTACTCCTCTGAGAACTTGTGGCAATTCTCCTATCTCAACCAAACCTGCTGGGATACCAGGTGTGTGCTCCTATGCCTGGATCTTCTGCACTGCTAGCAAATGAAGTTGGTATCTCCCCACCCCCCATCCTCCACCCTGCTGCCTTCACTCTTCACACTGCAAGGCTTTCCGTTTCTACCCCAGCCCTGCAGTTGGGCGGCTTTTCACGGCTCAGCTCCAGCGATGGCTCCTGCTGCGGCTCCACGGCCCCAGTAAAATTGGATCCAGCAGTAGCAGGGTCATTCCACTGACCTCTTGGTTTCTCTGGTGTGAGCAACCCCACTGCCTCAAAATGGTCTGTTGAAGCACACCTGGGCTGTGCAGGAAAAGCTCCTGGCCAGATGTTCCCCCCTCCCCCAAACAACTGTATCCTCAAAGGAAGAGATTACCGCTACAAAAAGTTTAGAGAGCATTTTTAGAGTCAGACACTAGAATAACTGGAATAAGAGGCCCGCATTTGACAGTATTCCAGAAAAAAGTTCTCGACCAGCTTAGCATGCCAAGCAGTCTTGAGAGTTTCTCAAGTCCTGTGCACCTGCCTCTCCTCCACCTCAACAATAAGTAGCTACAACACAAAACACACGTGAATTACAGGCTGACCTACGGGAAGAGGGACAGAGGCTCCCACAGCTGTTGCACCGTCCTGAGGGAAGCACACTTACCTTCTCACACACTGGGCTGTTGTCGTTGGCGTCGAGAACTTTCACTTCAACCCTGGCTTTGGAAGAGAAGGTGCCGTCGGTTGCTGTGATGGTCAGAAGGTAACTGTCCTTTTGCTCCCTGTCCAGGGGTTTCTTCACGTAGACCTTCCATTCATTTTGTATATTTTCGACAGCAAATTGTCCCAAAGCATCCCCTCCTAGTAAATCAAGAGAGGAAGATGATGGCCAAAACTGTTGGGCTAGAAAGTGAATTAAGTAACCACGAGATAAAAGAAACTATACCAAAAAAAAAAAAGTATGACATGATGGCTTAAAGGGGATTATGACCTTTCAAAGTATAATTAAAGTTGATACTTTTCTGGTTTTGTTGCTCTGGTTTTGTATCCTAAGATGGACTGAACTCACTATGTAGTCTCCGCTACAGCCCAGGCTGGCCTCTCATAAAGAATCCTCCTCCCTCAGCTTCCTTTGAGCTGGGATTACAGATGTGCGCTATACATACTGGTACATATTAGCTTTTCCCTTTATAATAATAGAGGCGCAGTGCCATTTTTATTCAAATATGAGATTAAAGTTTATCAATTAGCTTGTAATAAACCTACACTTTTCCTTTAGATGTTATTTATTAAATACTAACTATTAAGTTTAACAGAATAAGTCATAGGAGTCTTGGCTGAAATAGCTCTGCTGAAAGGCCTTTAAGTTCAGCTTGCGTGTTATTTCTCCTCATGTTAGACACGCATGACTGAAAGCACACCAACTCCGCAAATCCATCAATCCATACCTAGCCTACCCCATATAACACGGGGTCCCTGTCCACTGCACATTTGTCCGGAGCGGTTTACCTGTTATAAAGTAGGTCACTTGTCTGTTAATCTCCTCAGAGTCGGCATCGGTGGTGCTCAGGATGGCAATCACGCCACCTGGAGGGTCGTCCTCACTCACAGTCCCTTTGTAAATCTCAGCCGTGAACCGGGGCGGGCTGTCGTTGACATCGGTGACAGTAACATCCACCACGGCTGTGGAGGACAGCTGAACCTTCTCGCCATGATCCGACGCAACCACTTTAATCTGGTAGCTGGCTCTCTCTTCGTGGTCGAGCTCCTTCAGGGTTGTAATCCAGCCCGTTTCCATGTTAATGGCAAAGGACTCGAGGATGTCTGCACCTTGGGATGGATCGAGACTGTACATGACCTGGCCATTGGCTCCTGAGTCTAGGTCAGATGCCCTGGCCTGGATGACCCTACTCCCCCCGGGCAGGTTCTCGACAACAAATGCTTCATAAGGGTTGGACTCCAAAACTGGGCTGTGATCATTGACATCTTTCACCTGGATACTAACGTCAACAGAAGCCACCACCTCAGCGCCATCAACAGTACACCTGGCCAGGACGGAAAACTGAAACCACTTAGTGGTCTCGTGGTCAAGACTCTTCTCTAGCTTCAGCCTCCCGGTCTGCCTGTCAATCACAAAGAACTCGTCTCTATTACTCTCGGGAGTATTGCCTTTGACCAGAGTGTAGAGAACAGCCCTGCTATGTTCTACCCGGATGAGGTCAATTTCTGTTCCAATGGGCATGTCTTCTGAAATGTCGTAGGTATAAAAGGGCTCTGAAAACCTTGGAAGCTGCGTTTCCGGTGGAAGTATCCGGACATAGACAGGCACAACGGATTCTCTGGGCGGAGACCCGTTATCCACAGCTCTAACGAAGAAAGTGAAGAATTCGTTCTCCAAACCAATTAAACTTTCCTTTGTTGTAATTAAGCCGGTCAGCTTGTTGATTTCCAAATTCTCCTTCACACTTTCAGAGTCCGCCTCGATGGCGTAGGTGACGTCAGCATTAGAGCCTTCATCGGCATCACTCGCAAAGACTTTAACGACCGACGTTCCTTTGGCAGCGCTGGATCCAATGTTCACTTCGTACTTGGTTGAGCGAAACTGTGGGGCATTATCGTTGTCATCTGTGAGAATGACATTTACGGTGCAGAACGCCACTTTCCCTCCAGCGTCCTTTGCCATTAAACGGACGGAGATTATTTTTTCTGCTGGGGTCTCTCGGTCGAGCTTTTCCAGAGTGAATATCTGTCCTCTGTCATTCACGTAAAATCTGTCTTTAGCAAAGTCGTTCACGAGATGGTAAGTTATGTGACTGTAAATGCCAGAGTCCCTATCGGTCGCCTTCACTTGGACCACCAGAGTATGCAAGGGGGCATTTTCGGCCAGTTCCACCTCATATTCGTTCTGAAGGAAAACGGGACTGTGCAAATTGCCTCCCATCACAGTTACGTGAACCTGAGCGGAACTTCGAAAAACCCCATCAGACACAGAAACATTGAGACTGTAGAACGGCTTCAAGGTGTGCCGGCGCAGGTTTGAGAGCGTTATAATCCCCGTTTCACCGTCGATGACAAAGCTTTTATGATCGTTGCCGGACAGGATGGAATATTCTAACTTGTCTAGGTCCGAGCTGTCGGCATCGCAGGCTTTTACACACATCACAAAATGCCCATGAGCTGCGTGCTCGCTAATTCTGGCTTCAAAAATCTGTTGTTCAAACAGGGGTGGATTATCATTGAGGTCGGTGACATCCACGGTGACGATGACATCGCTGCTCAGTGGGGGCATCCCTCCATCCACAGCCCTTACATAAATCTTGTGCTGCTGGGACTGTTCATAGTCCAAAGGTCTCACGAGTGAAATGAGCCCCGTGCTGCTGTCTATGTGAAAGTGATCATGACTTTTGCTATGATTTCCAAACATCTGGTAGGAAATCCCTCTATTTGGTTCTGAATCCAAGTCCGTGGCTCTCACTTGAAGGACGGGTGTTCCAATGACAGAGGCTTCCGATAGGGTTGTGGCGTAAGACTGCTGCATGAACACGGGAGGGTTATCATTGATGTCCTCCACTATGATGTCAACAAAGACTTCGGCGTGAGCGCCTGTCAGGGAGTCGGTCGCCCGTATGCTCAGTTTGTAGGCTGGATGGGACTCGAAATCCAGCGGTGCTATGACATTTATTACCCCAGTGTTGAAGTTAATAGTAAACTGATCGAAAGGGTCTCCGTCTGTGATGCTGTAGAACACTTTCAACCCTTCCGGGCTGTTGGCTTGGACGTGGACCACGGGACTGTGCACCTGGATGTTCTCTGGAATCTCGGCACTGTAGAAAGCCTTTTCAAACACAGGCATGGCTTTGTTCATGACAGTTATGGGAACTAGAACTTCGGCAGAGAAAGCTGGGCTCCCTCCGTCCTTAGCAACCACTGTCACAAGATATTCCTTATTCAAGGTGTCGGGCTCAAACAGTTTCTTCAGAGAAATGTCACCGGAGGGCCCGATCTGAAAGTGGTCATGATGCTCCTTGAGGTAGTAATGGACCTCCCCATTTCGGCCGCTGTCTCTGTCAATGGCTGTGACGTAGCGAATGACGTGGCCCACCTCGGCATCCACCTTCACGACAGCGTAGTAGGGGAGGTTGACAAACACAGGCGCGTTGTCATTTTGGTCTTCTATGGTGACTTTCACCACGACGTGGGCCACTGCTGATGGCTCACGTTCTCTGGTCACTTCTACCACCATGTCAAATGCTTCCTGCTGCTCACGGTCAAACGGTATGCCGGTGGTGGACAGCACGCCTGATGTGTGGCTGATCTTGAACCTGCGGTCCGGGTTGAGGATGTGATGAAACAGAGGCTCGTTGATCGGGTTCCCCTTGGCAGTAATGACAGCGAGCGTTTTGGTTTCCGTGGTGTTCTCCTTCACGACGGCAGAGTAGACGTCTTGGGTGAACTTGAGTGGGCTCTCTTTGCTTTCCCTCACATTGATTTTCACAGAGGTCGTGCTTGTAAACCTGCCATCAGAGGCTCGCACAGTTAGCTCGTAGCGGCTTCGTAACTGAGTCGTGTTTTGTATTGTTATTGTGCCCGTCTTGTAGTCCATTGAGAACTTCTCCCCAATGTTGCCTTCGGTGATGGAGTATATTAACTGTGAGAACGCCCTGGAATCAGCATCAGTGGCGTTCACGGTGATGACGTTCACTCCTTTGTATGTTGGCAATAGAAGAGAGGCTTCATACAGCGATTTAGAGAAGACGGGAGGGCAGTCATTGATGTCAATGACATGAATAGTCACATTGGCTGCATACTCGGCAAACAGACGCGGAGTCCCCATGTCATGCACTTGCACAGTGAAGTGGAAAGCACGTGTTTCCTCATAGTCCAGACTCAGCATGGTGTGGATAGCGCCAGTGGTGGCATCGATGGTGAAATAGCTGTGCACAGACGGCTCAACGATTTGATACACGAGCAGAGCATTGGACTCCCTGTCGGCATCCGTGGCTCGAATCACCAGCGGAACATTCCTATCTGTCAGAACCACAGTGTTGACCGAAGCAGATTCGCTAACAAATCCTGAATATTCTGCCTGGGCAAAAACTGGAGGGTTGTCATTCTCGTCCTGCAAATGCACAACAACAGTCGTGTTGGTGGACAAACCAGCCATGTTGGTCCCTTGTACGGTCAAAGTATAAATGGGCAGAGTTTCAAAATCCAAGGCTTTCTGAGTGACGATGCTTCCGGAATGGGGATTAATATCAAAGGCATCGCCTACGTTTCCATCTTTGATTTCATACATCACTGACGACTGGCTGTGAGCAGAGACTATCCCGACAAAAGTCCCAACGCTGACGGCTTCGCTGATCTCCACGGAGTATTCTTTGGATGTGAACTTTGGGGAGGCGTTATCAGCGACGGTGACAGCGATGTGCACAGAGGTCATTTCGTTCATCGGGGGATCGCCTCGATCGGTAGCTTTTACTATTAAATCATACTCTACTTGGTTACTTCGGTCTAACTCTCTGGCAGTTTTTATAGAGCCCAAGATGGGGTCGATTGTGAAAGAATTTCCAATGTTTCCTGGAAGGCCAAGAAAAAAAAAAAGGAAAGAATCTATTAGAGAAAAACCCAAAGGCGACAGAAATAGCAGAGAAACCAGAAAAAGAGATATCTAAAACTTAACATGCTGAATTAAATAGGAAAGCAGGGGATATCAACAATTGGATGAAACCTTCTACTTATTTCATTTTTACTCCTTTAAGCTGTTCAGAATTTTGGCTGTCAAATATGAAAAGCAAGAAATAGAAAAAAAAATACTGTTCTGTACCTAAAGCCAAAACTCTCTCTGCTGAACTGAAAATGTGTTGTCGAAACACACAGCTCTCCACTCGCACAGCTAAACAGTTTCCAACAGTGCCCTGAAATCCTGCAGGGCGCATCAAGTCCTCAACCTTCACCGCTTACAAGGGAGAGTTTTCATTCACCGAGAAAACTTGCACTGCGCTTGAGGAAAGCCTTGTAGGTAGTTAGGGAACCGAGAAGCAATTTTCTGTAGCCCGCCCTAGCTGTCAAGTTTTGAGGATTTCAACAATATTCCCTCCTTAACCTTTTCCACGTTGACTGATCTAGTGGGCGCCTCTCGAGTAGGCGGGATTTTGCTTCCAGGGAGACATCTGGCAGTTTGGCTGTCGCAACCCGAAGGGAGGAAGCGCTACTACTTCGTGATGATAGTGGCCAAGAGACAAAAACAGCTTACGCGGCACATCAGAGCCTCCGCAGTGAGGAGTTGTTTGCTTCAAAACATCAACAGTGCTTATGCAGCCGAGAAGCAAACTGCTAGGACAGATGGTTGTACTGGCGTTTCTTTGGACGTCTGCAGCCTATCCTACGCAGAGTTAGTATTTCCTCAAGTCCAAACCTTCCCATAGCAATGGCAGTTCTAAAGAGACCAGTTGTTCTCTAGATGTTCTCGACGGAGCCAAGGCACTGTGTGTGTGTGTGTGTGTGTGTGTGTGTGTGTGTGTGTGTGTGTGTGGTATGAGGGTATCTTTGGGTTCTACCCATCTGTGAATCCTTCCCAGCCCTTTTCCATCTTATAAATAAGCATCTAGAAATCAGCCTCAGCATTGACTCCATTCTTCCCAAATGCACACTGCATGGCAAAGCTACGTTCACTTGCCATTTTCTCACACTCCTCTTCCTCCTGGGTTTGACAGCAGCACACCCTTCACACCAGAATGACTTAGCGTGATCTGCAAACCAGAGGATTAACTAACGAGCACTTCTTTCTGCACAGTAAACGCAAGCACTTCCTCTGCAGTGTTCATTTCCTTCATTAAATACATTTTCCAAAAATCCACGACATTTTTTTTCTGAGGCCAGACGTAGCCTGGTTTTCATTAAGCTGGCCTGGCTCTGGGTCTAACCCCCAAGGCGATGCCTCGGTCTGAAACAGGGCGGAAGCCCAGGCTCCTCCAGACCTTAAGGTCTGGGCTGAACCTTGGCCCGGGCCTCTGCCAGGCTGCTCAGACACTGATTTCCGGCCTGTCTGTATTTAGGAACATCCATGATCCCAGGTTGTCACTGTGTCTTAGGCAAACATCAAAACTCAGATATCCTTTTCTTGTTCTTCCTACCATTACTCTCATCTTGCAAACCTGTGGTGACTGCTCATAGTTTGGGCAACTGAATTTATCCCCCTACCTCAACCGAAACCTCGAGTCTTTCTTATGCCTGCTTTGGAAAACAGCCCATTTGGTAACATTTATATCCCTTCATTTGCATGTATTTGTCCTATTTTCCATAGTGAAATCTTATTTGCCAGTCAAGTTTCATAGGTCCAAGGCCTCAAAATGAAGACGCGAATCAACGTTTGTAATGTGGCAGAGATGGACAGTGACTGTGTTCCCAGCATCCTCTGCTCTTCTCTTACCTCGGACCTGTATACTGACCATGTTGTCTCCCAATGTGGCCTTCCCTAGCTATTCTCACAATTTCTCCGTTCATCTATTTACGTGTTCACTCAGACTTTAACTGAATGGCCCTGCCTGAAGGCCTTCTTTGACTTGTTTGTCCAGTATGACTACTTTTATTCTTTATTATAGTTTTTCATTTTAAGTATTTTCTTTCTTTCCACTCATTTATTTTTGGTTTGTCTTTTGTTTTTGTGCAGTTCAGACTCATCAAGAACACACTATATATCTCAGGTTGGCTTCTTATTCATAATCCTGCCTCAGCCTCCCAAGGGCTGCAGTTAACGGCATATGCCGCCACACCAAGCTTCTCCATTTTCTTTATAGTATGTAGAACATTCTTGCTATTTATCAAGAATTTTGCTGTGTAAAATTCAAAACGATTTTTCATCGTCTGGGAGACCCTGGCGTTGGATTCAGAGGACCCTGAGCTTGTCACACCGGGAGCCCAGCCAGAGACTCGGTCTTTGGATCTCACATGTGTATGTATCGAGGCACAAAGCGTCAGATGTACAGAAGGCTCCAGACTGTCAGGTAGCAGGTGCACTCCCCAAGCCCTGGAATACATGTCTGCTCGCTGCTGATGGAAATGAGGCGAGCAGAAGTTGTACTAGGGTGGGGTTGACTGGCTTGCATTAGCTGGAGCGGTACAACTTTAAATTCATCTCTGCATTTCAGCAGGAAAATGATTTGCACTTAACAAGCCAGTGTCACCCTTAGGCCATGACTATTTCCTATAGAGTACAAAAGAGAGACACCAGATACAGCCTGTGTTCAGTAAGCACTTGCTGACGGTGTGGGACCCTCTACCAAGTTTCACTGGCAATTATGATATAAGTTTGAGGAACCAAACCAATCCTAATCAATTAATACGTTCACCAAGTGTTACCTCTCCCCAGGGGTGAGAAAAGGAGTAAAGTAATGCTCTATCTACTTTTCGACACACCATCACTTTCCAGCCCAGAGTACAGCGCTTATGTGTCTCTGGTACGTAAACCAGTTGCAAATGGAAATACTTTTCATTCCCTGAGGACTCCAAATCAGACTAAATCTTTTGCTCAATAAATTTCTCTTAATTAAACTTATGCAGTATTATGAGTAAAATTTAAAACCCGAACCAGAATTCCGAACTTTATTAGATGTAATCGGATATAAGTTAAAAGCAGCTGATTATGAACGAAGTGTTCAATGAAAGGCAGTGTGAACATTTTACAGTTCCTTCTATTCCAGCAGGTGTTATGTATCTACACAGACACGGGCACACGCTAATGCTGCTGCACACCCATGGTAGTGGCTTCCTGAGAGTTTTTTTTTTTAATTTTTCAGTCTACCGCTGCACGATGAAAGCTGTCCTAAAACCCTACTGCACATGGGAACAGCCCACTGGTGCCTCGTCTGTTCTCTGGGGAGAGACAGAATTCCATTCTTAGGATACCAAATTACTAAGGCCATCAGTCATCACAAACACTCCAAGAATGCGCAAGCCTTCACTCGGGCACCAGCAATCACAGTTTAGACACCCAGTTGTTGAGAATTATGTGAAAGCAAAGGGAAAAAATGAGCATTTTCTCCTCCACCAACCCAGTCAGTTTGCCCACGACAAAGTCACTTCACTGAGGGCTCAGGCATGCACGAATGGAATGCGCTGTTTTCCTAACTGCTAAATTTCTCAAGCAGTGGGGGGAAAATTTCTGTATGTCTATCCAAGGCACTAACTCCACGACCATGCATTTTAACACTCTAATCATAAAATCTTATTTGGGAATAACGAAGTCAATCCAGTTCTTTTAGAGGAAACAAGTGAGTTTTCGAACACATAAGGAAATAAAAATAGTTTGTTCGGTGCATAAGCACACCAGGAGGTATTTGTGTCAAAATCATTCCGTATATATTCAGATTTATTTAGTGTCTGTGATCTATAGATAATCTACAAGCTCTATGGATTCGATACCTAGAAGACACCATGTATAAGTGGAGAGAGCTATGCACTTAAAAAATTAGATTAAAATACCCTAAATGCATTACAAAGAATGAAATTGGCTTTATTTCTTCAACTTCAACAGTGAGGACTGTAGGAAACTGAGGTGCCTTCTCCACATGTACCACTGACTGGAGTGAGCAGGGCTAGGAACTCCTAGCTGTCTGAGCATGTGCTTCAAGTAGAGCCTTTCTCGCCTCATCCACGTGAGGCCAATGGAAAGACCCACCTAATAAACACAGCATGGAGACCTCTTACACAGTACTTGGCACACGAATGGGGCCGCCTCAGTCCCCGGGATGAGTGAGCAGCAGCGGAAAAAGAACGACACTTGTCCTACTGCTGTGACGGCGCCAATGACCCTCAACTGGGGGGCTCTTGCCTGACTTCATTCTGGAACTCCTAGGCTCAGGCTCGGTTTACCCTTTCTGGCTCAGGCTACCTCTGTGCTACCTCTAGCCAATGCCATAGGCCCCTTCCAAAGACTTCTCTCTCCAGAACCAACCACCCTGTGGCCTGGTTCAACAACTTGGTCCTATGCATGTCATTTAACTGCTAATGGTATGTGGGGATGGACTGTGGGGCGAGTCTGCAAGGCGTAGGAAGCAGGGTGCCCCTTTTTGAGCCAAGACGGGAGAGTCTTCACATTGTCGTGGCTTTTCTTACTCTGAGCCAGAGAAAATATTCTCATTAAAATGTTGAATTTCTAAGCCAGCATTTTCCTGACTGGGTTCAGAGCCTAAAATGACTGCCTAAAATAATTCCAGGAAAACTGAATTAGAAAATAACATTTCCCTGCCCCCGCAGGATATATCAGTCTTAATTTATGTTAATACTGGTAATCTCCAGAATTCTTGACACTCAAACTTATTAGGATTTTATCTTTGTTCCTTGGCGGAGTTTTTTTTTTTTAAGTTAAAAATTTAAAACATTTTTGCAGTGGTACACAGAAATGCTTCAATACCTAGAAGTAATTTTAGAAAACGGAAGATACACTTTTCAAACAGAAAGACAAGACTCCATTGCTTCAACAAATACCTGATTCGATGGAGTAGAGCACTTCCGCATTTCTCCCTTTGTCTTTGTCCAGAGCTGTAACCTGCAGCACAACCGAGCCCACAGCGGCCGACTCGTACACTCGGCCTTCGTAGGAGGAGCTGGTGAACCATGGGGCATGGTCATTCATGTCGCTGACGTTAACAACGATCCTGGCGAAGTTGCGTTTCACAGAAACATCCTGATCCCGTACCTGAAAGAATCAACACACTGTTATTCTCCTGGGCTTCTTCTTTCCTGTGGACTAAGAATAAAAAGGTATCGCCATCCCTTCCAGTCCAAAAGGGCGTGGCCGTACCATGACCGTGAGCACGTGTCGGTGGATGGCTTCATGATCGAGCTTTTCCGAAGTGTAGAGAGCGCCGGTTGCAGGATCCAGGCGGAATTTCTTGAGACTCACGGGGTCTATGCTGCTCTGTAGGGTGTAGATCAGTTTGTTTTTCTCATCCTTATCCACCGCGCTGATCTGCAGAATCTCCGTGTCTGGCTCTGTGTCTTCGGGAACAGTGACTTCATATTTTGATGTAGAAAACTGAGGGCGGTGGTCATTTGTATCTATGACTTTGATAAGCACCTGGAATGAGCGACAACAGGACTTGGATAAAGATACACTCATAATTAATTGAAAAATGCTATTGAACCAAATTAAATGTGAATAGGAGAAATAAAAGCAACAACAGTCTAGAATCAAAGAAACCTTCTACAGCTTCTTATCTTTGGTATATTATTTATGTAATATTGAACAATAACTATGGAAATAGGATTCTGGACACAGCTGAAAATTCCTTATGAAATTCTGGCTAATTTGCCATAGGTCTCTACAAGAGACCTCTGGAGACGGTTCAGGAGAGGTATCAATTTACTCTACCAGTATACCCATTTTCTATGTTAGATTCAGGCCAGCGAGAGGGGTGGCAATGTTACCTAAATTTCTCATTCTAAACCCTGCGACTCCAAGTTCCTCATAAGATTTTAATACAAAAGAAACAGCTAGAAATCACTGAGGATGTACTTCAATGATTGGGAACTTCCTAGCATACGTGAGCCGAGAGTTAGAACCCCACTGCTGCCAAAATATGCTCTTAAATTACAGTTCCGTGGCTTCAAAATCCCTAAGTGGCAAATGTTTCTTTCCTAAAGGCAATTAAGTAGGTTGAACAGAAAAACTCTTGTCAAAGATAGTGACATAAAATTAAAGTTTTAAAGCAAAAAGGAAGATGTCAAAAAACTTGGTCATAATTAGAAACAAAAAAATATTTACCTTGACAGATGATTAATTTTTAAAATGAAGTGATTTAGATGGACAGCATAGTAAAAATCAGTATCAATCATAGACTATGGCTTACTTACAGTTTATGAACAAGAAAGCCAAGTTTCACTGGCTTCTACAGAACACAAGGGTTTGTTAATTTAAGAGGAACAAATGATGCCAGGTAACTGTAGACCACACGGCAGCACCCACATGAAAACAAAATTTTCGTGAGACTGTAACCATATTCCCAAAGAAGACCACAGCATCAAGAGATGCATTTTCACGCTCAATTCTATGTGAATCCTAAATCCATTCACCAAACCACAAAAGAAGGTTTTATGTGAAAAGTATGTAACCATTTGGGTCTACTGATGGCTCGCTTTTAAAGATAAAAGAGGACCCAGGAGGCGCAGCTGCAAATGGTCGCTCTTCTATAAATCAAATCCTGGTCGATTTACAATTGACCACGAAAGTGCAAACTAGGCAGAGGAGTCTGATGGTGTCCTGGGTTCAGCTAAAAAGAAGGAGCGACCCATTTTGACAAGGCAGTTCACCAGACACGCTCTCGCCGAGCACTGGGCCAGCTCTCACCCACAAGGTCTAAAGGTGAAGAGCAAGGGTGCAATTGTGGCTCCTGTCTTGAGGGGCCATGTCATATTCCTACAAAGCCTAAAAGCTGCTAGCACGTCATAAGGTGAGGTTTTGAAAATCCAGAGGTGAGTAAGGGCTCTCTAAAGTAAGGAATACTGAGAAGAAACTGAGAAGAAGATGATTGGCCAGGAAGGTCGAAGTTGAGAATGCCTACCTATCTTTAAGAGACCGGAAAGACTTGGACCTGAAGGAACAGAGGATCAGGAAGAAGATGGAATTGAACCTGCACCGCCTGAACTCCCAAGCTAACAATGGAGAATTCGCTATCTTAGAGACTTCACACCCTTCCAGCAGAAGAAAGGCATTCCACCTCCTCTTCTCAGTTAAGCGGCCCCAGAGTCTCAGGGACCAGAGACAGAAAGCAAGGGATGTTTCAGGAGCCTGCACAGGGATGCTGGGTGACATCTATGTCACAGGAACATGTCCTGAGGAGAAGCCGTAAGAGCATGCAGAGCGAGTCCTCTGCCCTCTCCCCTGACCCTCAGAACAACCAGGAAGGTGGCTAGCACTATCCACTCTCCTCTCTTTCCAGCGGAGCAATAGAAACAGAGTGAGGCTGAGGTTTGTTTCTGCACAGGAGCGAGAGGTGGAGACAAGTCTCCAACCAGGCTGCCTTCCCAGAATGCAACTATCGTGTTCCAGGGAAACTGCAAGAAACGTGAATGAAACTGCTTCAGTACAACCACACCAGCCTCTCTTACAAAACAAGCAAGCAAGCAAACAAACAAAAAGCACCTCAATTTATAAGTTATCTGGAGACACAAAGGAGAGAAAGAAAAACAATTCAACTTGGTGCCGAGGAACATCCTGATTGGAAGGATAAAGTTTTATGTGTGGAACCTTGGCATCCACCCTGCCTCCTCCATGCTCTACTCTGCAAAGAGAGCATAGGGCCTGACCAAACCATCACCCAGTCCCTCCCACATCCGGTACCTGGCCGACCGACCTGAATGCACAAAGCTGTTACGTGGGTTCTTGATTTCCACCAACAAACCTGCATCTGTCCATTGTTCCAGGCCATATTGGTGTAGCTCAGGTGACCGCGGGCCTCTTCACAGGACCCAATCCCCTCCATCCTAGATCTCTATCTCCCTGCGCACAGTCCCAGACAGAAACCTAAACCTAATGACTGCCTGCTCGCTTTGTCCCCACCATCACAGGTCAGCCTGGGCTCTGTCACATTGTCTTGAATTCTGAGACCCTCCCTGTGCCGGTGATCCCTTGGGACACTGCCAGGCCTCTCCAAACAGGTGTCACAGTAAGTTACAGAACCATAAACACTGCCCTGAATTTTAAGAGAAGGGGAAACTAATTCATCTCCTGCATTTCAGAGGAATTTTAGTAACATCAAAATTTCAGACCGAGCACCCAACCATTCTGAAGACGCAGTTTTGCAGGGAAGAGATGCATTACCAATTACCTCCTAACGAGGTAAAAACACCATGTGGATGCACGGCTGTAGTCACGAGAATGGCTGCTACAGAGGGCCATTTCCATGGCTCCCCGAATTCTTCTGGCTACATTTCCAGTTATTCACACGAAGGAGACCGCGCACAGGGACACTGCTTAATCTTACTATAATTTCTGATTCTTTAATTCTCACTCTTGCGCTCTGCAGTTCAACATCAGGGACTCGTTTCCAAAGAGAGAAAAATCCATGCGTGCTGCTTGTTACTCCAATGAGATGCGCAGCGAGAGAAACCACAGTACCGCACTGCACCTTCCCCACGGCCACTTGAAACAATCCCCACAGCGTCAACCACATACAGCATGTGCTGCCAGTCTCACACACTTTAAAATCACAGGCATTGGGAGAAAGGACTAAAATATTTTTATAGCTACCCTTAAATTATCTAGTCATTTATTAACTGAAACTACATCCCAGACTGTAATTTGCAATCGTGAATGCAACTAAATGACAGAGGGGATGACCTGTCTCATTTATGGTTTCGGAGAACATAATCTAAAGACAGAAAACTTCAGAAGCATCTCCGTCTCTAAGCTTCAGCTTCCTTAGGGATAGTTAAGTAACACACAAGCCTTTTAGCTTCGGGATTTGGATCCTGTTGCCACACTTTTGCTTGTAAAGAAACATGTGGTCTAATAAAACTGATGGAGGGAGGGAGGAAGGGAGGAAAGAAGGACAGGCAGACAGGCAGGCTTCCTGCTAAAACCCACAGTTACTAGTCCATCACTTTGGACAGCCACTACTAAGCATCAGAGAATTCACTTAAAAAATAGAATTCAATTAAAATTCAATTAATTTACAGGGTTTTAACATTAAAGTTTGAAACCAGAAATCTAGCCAGCCACTGACGATCAGATAGCAACAAATAAAAGTGCAAAAGGATTGTTGGTCAAATCTCACTCAAGAGATATTTTTATACAAACCTGGGTTTAGTTTGAATGAAAAGAACAGGAAGGAAGAAGGGGAAGAAGGAGGAAGGAAGGGAACCAACCTGTCAGCTGTTTAAGCTATTAAGAGCTTCAAGAAAATGATGTGTATAGCTCATCCTGTGGGAAAACTCCAGCACCACGGCTTGAAGTAAGCGTCAGACTAAGCCTGTGAGGGGAAGCGCTAAGACAGCGCGATGGGGTCAAGTCTCCTCTTGACATTTTCATGGGACTGTTCAGCAGAAGGCACAGAAGGCACAACCGCACTCAGGATCTGCAGTTTCTGTCCCCGAGTAAGGACTCCTGGTGTGTATGTGTGTGGACTACACCAACACACAACTGCGCATCCTGACGGCAAGGCGTTTTCTCAGTCCTTCTGACAGAGGCATCGCCAGCGTTCACTTACCTGAGTGAGGATGGTGGAGGTTCCGTCTGTTGCCTCCACTGTGAGGTTATAGTTGGATTTCTGCTCTGCATCGAGGGGTTTGGCAACAATGATCGTGCCGGAGCCCTTGTCGACATCGAAGTGACTGTCATAGTTGCCACCTAGTTGAAATTAGGACAAACAGAGGTGCTAGAGCAAATCATACAATAAAGATCTGCCATGTGTTTTATAGCTTTCTGATACTCAATGACCATGAAAACAGACGTTTAATAATACAATGATCAAAGTGACTGAAAGGACTAGGATTTCCAAACATAGGAAAGAATGGCTAGCTCTTCCGAGTGCTTTTACACAACACTGGACCTTAATAGTAAGGAGGTCAAGAACTGAGAAGAAAGCAAGTCCACAAGCAAACAGCCCTGCTAACCCTACCTGTCAATTACTTCGGATTTTGCAGGTATTATAAAAATTTGTGCACGATTATGAAAACCTCACTGAAAATAGTTTTATTACTGGAAAAAAGAGTTGTTTTATTTTGAATATACTACGCTCAGTAGTAATAACTTAAAAACAAATGTGAGCTCTGAAAGAAACAGTTACATTTAATTTGAATCAGATCTATTACGGACTCCTTAAAACTACTTTTCAGAAGCAAGTTTACTCATCCTATTTACTATCCAGATATCTATCCTCCAATTACATTCTAAATAAAACTCTCTTCAAACCCATGGAGGTTGAGACACTCATACAAATAGAAAAGAAATGGAATGAAAAAAAAAATAAGGCTTAATGTCATACTTAAATTATAGGCTAAATCTACCCCAAACAAAACAGACAGACAGGCATACACACACAGACACACAGAGTCATCTGTCTCAAACCTGAAACTACTGATGCAGGGACAATTAAGAGTCAACACGTTTGTGACTGGGATGGGTGGCCATGCATATACACTATGAAAAGAGAACTGGGATGGGGGGTGGGGGGAATCCGACTCTGAACACAAAATCCATGCTTTGATTTTTGATCTCATAATCACGTGGCAAATTATGTGATCTCAGCAGATACCTTCTGCTGTACAGTTCAGGTCACACGCCATCTGAAAGATGTAAAAGACGTCTCTAGCAAGCGTGTCTCCTGACACAGCCAAAGGAAGCAAGCAAGCGTGGAAAGCAAGCACAGAAGAAGAACAGTCAATCAAACGGGTCCCCAAGAGTAAGGAATTAAAAGCAAGTCTGATAACTGTACAACAGAAGCTGGTTAATCTGGAAACGCGAGAGAAGTGAAGAGAAAGAAAACATCGTGATTACGGTTAGTGATTGCAGTCGTCATTTTCCCCTCTCAAGAAACAGCAGCCATGGCTGCAGAGAGAACATTTTACACACTGGGAGGCAAGAGGCAACCTGGCTACGAGGTGAAAGGAAGAAGTGGGTGCGTCCCAAGTGGAGATGGTGGTTGCAAACAAACATACTTTTGATTCATGAAACAGCCTTTTAATTAAAATCTTGTGGAGAGCCCATGGTGGTGGTGTACGCCTTTAATCCCTGCACTCGGGAGGACCGAGGCAGGCTGATCTCTGAGTTTGAGGCTAGCGTGGTCTATATAGGGAGTTCTAGGATAGCCAGGGCTACATAAAGAAACCCCCTCTCAAAACCAAAAAGCAAAAATTGTGGTGAAAAGAATTTTTTAAAGGCCTAAGGCTAGGCATCAAAGCCCACACCTATGATTGTGGCTACTCTGGAGGCTGAGGCAGAAAGGGTGACAAATTTGAAGCCACGCTGAGCAACTTAATAAAATCCTGTCTCAAAGAGCGCTTGTCTGTCAAGTTCAGGGCCTGTGTTTGTCTAAAAGGGGGTGGAAAAGGCAGGGGATCGCATGCACTGTAAAGTTCTAATATAATCTTTAAAAAACCAAATCGAATATTCTAAATGTGAGTTCATCAAATAGCAAAAATGCTAATTTAAGCATGTGTATTTTTTAGGAGGGTGAAGCTTCCTGGAAAAAGATGTAAAAATGAGAAGCTACCGCAGTCGCTTTAAATTTCATATAATCACGACTAATAACATGGCATGTGTATGATATAGAATATGGACCTGGTCCAACACATTTAGGTTCCTGAAACTCCCTGTGTATGCCCCTCCCCCAAAGTAAGTTTTTGCAAAAATGTTAACGGACTAAATGGTTTTCGAATACCTATTTTATGTTTGTTCTTTTTAAGTTTGTATGTGTGTGGATGGTTTTCCACATGCGTGCAGTGACTGTAGAGGCAGGAAGAGGGCATCAGAGCCCCTGGAACAGGAGTTATAGAGGGTTATAAGCTGCCATGAGGGCGCTGGAAATAAACTCTGGTCCCTAGATGAGCAGCTGGTGCTCTATTGAGCCATCTCTACATACCCAGGAGTTCTTACTTTAAGTAATTTTAATGTATGTTGTAAGATTTTTCTTCTGCTGCTGCTGCTGTCAAACCACTATAGTTTAAGAAAATTCTTCACCTATAGATCTTTCCCCATAGTAACATTCTCAAGTGAGGAATCATCAGAAAACCCTGTCAGGTTCTCAGTGCAACCCACGCAAGGCTGACAAGAGCTGTGAGCAATGCTTACCGATGATGTCAAACCACAGAGGTATGCCCGGAGGCTCAACCGAGAGCATCCCAATCATGTGAGCCACCGGGTCACTTTCCATCACAGTAAATGTAAAAACCGACTCTTCAAATGAGATCGGCTCCAGCGACGGCTTGGGTTTGGAGATCCACTCAATATGGAGTCTGGTGGTTGATGACTTCTGAGGGCGACCGTTGTCAACTACCTTAATCTAAAAAACAGGACCAGACGGGATGAGAACAGCAATCACAAGTTACATCACCTAACCCAAGTCTAGACGCGCTTGTCTATTTCAGGTACTCCAGACTTGTATCAGAACACAGCGTATGCTCGATGCTTGATGACAAGAATAATTGCTGCATGGCCACAGTCACTGGCGTGGGAGCTGACAAAGACAATCAACCCACGCTTTCCAAACTCCGCCTGTCACTTTCTCAACAGAGAGAAAGAACTACATGGCTCATGTTCCCAGAAAGGCAAGAGAGAAATCCAACTCACTGAAAGAATATCGTATTCTCCAGCCGCAGAGAACTTTTTGGATGAAACCACTCCCGTTTTGGGTTCGATGGAAAACCTGCCATGCTCGTTCCCTTCCTCGATGCTGTAGGACAGCTCGGCATTGGGCCCTTCGTCCTTATCCGCAGCTATGACGCGGTACAGGGGTTCTCGCTTGGCATTTCTTTCCCCGTCCGCTTTCTCTCGCTCCGGGAGCCTGATTTTGTAGAACTTCTGCAGGAACTGGGGCTTGTTGTCATTTTCATCAAGGATTTTCACGATGACCCCTGCAGTGGTGGATCTGGGGGGCGTGCCGTTGTCTGTAACAGTAACCTGGGTTTCAAAAGTAAGGAAGCTTTTAGGAAGATAACAAATGGAGCCATTCCTGAGGTGAGGTAGTGTTTGCAGAAAGAGCTACAGCTCATACGACACCAGGGTTCATCCCACTGCCTCTCAAGGTGAGCCAAACTCTCCTGGCTTCACGGCAAAGAGATGGGGACCTGGACAGTGGCAAGGACATAGCTGCCACTTCTCACACAGTCAGCTCAGATAACAAAAGCACCTGGCCCCCAGGCCTGGCTCGCTCTGCTACACCCAATCTCCGACGGTGGCCTTTCTTGGTTGCCCCATTGGTCTCCGTGTTACCGTCTACCTGTCTCCTTCAAATCCCCCCACCCCGTCACCCTCATTCTGCTAACGACTGGCCCCCAGCCATCACGAAGTAAAGAAATAAGTGCAGAAACATCTTAAATTAACCAGAACATTTCAGAGGAGGCGATGTTTGTTTTCCACCCATTTTTACTTTGGATATTTTTAGAAAATGTCTTTAGGTTAGGTTATAAACAAAACCTGAGTGTAAAATTGCACGGCTCATGCAATGATTTAAGAATAAAACCATCCGGAAATAAACAAAACACAGTTTTAACGGTTCAACTGGATCTCTAAATATGAACATGTCTTAAAGGCATATCTGAGGAAAAAGAAATCTATGCGATGTACAGAGAAAAATACTACTTCCGTAAACAAAAATGAGATTCAAATGACACTGGTTGCCAATGTACTTGTAAATGTGTGTGAGGACTGCCATGTAATAATGTACGAAATTCAGAAAGGTTCTGATGGCAGAGTTTGTTTATTCTGAGGATGCTTGAGGTGTGTGTGCGTGTGTGGTATTCATTATTAAATATTAGGAGCTATGAAGCCCAGAAGTCAGTGCTCTCAGGGTGGCTAGGAGGTGGATGCTTCAGAAGTCATTAGAAATAAAGGCAGGCTTTACCTCGAGTATGTGCTCCTCCTGCTGTTCCCGGTCCAGCTTCCTCGACGTGGTTGTGATGAGACCTGCAAAAAGGTGCAAGTTTATTGATCCTAACAAAATACCATCAGTTACACCATGCCTGGCTGTTCTATTTATTAACCACGGGAATTCGTTGCATTTTCTTGCAACGAATAAAGCCTCCTGTAAAACTGCTTTCAGCAGAGACAGGTGCATCGGAGTGGGAGAGCGGTGAGAACGAGACCCGGGAGACCAGGTAAAGTCTGCTCCCAGGCGGGTGCTGGGGCAGTCCTCCTCCTTCCCGGCACTGCCAGGAGAATAGCTCAAGGAACTCAGGAACTAGCCTTACGGCTGTGGTTGTCTACCCCACCAACCCAGTTGATTTTTCAGGATGGAACAAGGAAAGGCCCACAAGTCCCTACCACTTCCTGAGGAGCTACTGGCAGTTGATGGCTTCTGGAGAGGCAAAAAGAGCTTCTTAAGAATATGGCCCTTTATGAGTAGACCATGTTCCCAGTGGGTGGCCCCATACCCATACATAAGCCTATGCAGCATAATTGAACTTGGTGGAGTATTTTAAAAATGAAGTTGGGAGCGGATAAAGGTTGATCTGGGGGGTTGGAAATGAGTGTGATCCAAACATATTATAGGAAATTCTCAATGAGCTCACGAAAATGTCACATTAAGAAGAAAACCAACTTTCCTTAATAATTGATTTTCTCCTATAACTACGTTCACAGAAGCAATTAAAGACTATTTAAAATGTTCCTCTAAATTTGTAAATATAAGATGTGTATTTTAATTAACTCAATGCTTTTGGTTCTTATAATCTACTCGGCTAACTTCCACATGCTGTGATACAGCAGTACTGTTGTTTCGACAAGACAGAAGCCTATGTTAGAGTTAGACACTGGGCTTTCCCCCAGACTACAGCTACAGACTGCCGGGGCTCAAGGAAGAGGAGCAGTCCCGTAAGTAACAACAGAACAGCACTGCCCAATGTGGCAAGTGGGTTCCCTTTCAGTGGCAGAGACCTGTTAATCCTGTTTCCACGAGAGGTTCACCACCACCACCACCCCCGAACTGTGGATTCCAAACAGTTAAAAAAAAAAAAAAAAGACAAGAAATCATTTGTATATTGTCCCACCTAACTATCCTAATGCTCCTACCAAATCGTCGACTGCTGTGTAAGATGGCACAGGAAATGGCGTGGCATGCTCACAAGACAAACTGCCTGGCACTCACTCAGTCACTAGCCAACGGTGCCCAACTAAATTTCCCTTTATACTTCACTTACATCAAACAGCTAACGAGGGACTTAACGATCTGTATTTACGTTCAGTATGAGCAGGCTACCTGACACCCCTTTACAGGTTTAGATTTAGAATTACCTGCACATCTTCCAGGCATCCAGCCAAACACCTCCCACCTCCCCACTCCCTTGCCCCATCCACATCCCCTACTGCAACACAGGGTACAGAGGTTCCATTTAAATGCGGTGAACAGAAAGGCCTACTCCAATGTACTCTGGCGGCCCCTCACTTTAAACTCCCCTGGGGCCAACCGTTAGGTTCCCTGGGGCGCCAAAGCACCGACGCCAATGTAGACTACAACCCCCCAACAAGGTCCTGAGAGAAACTCTGCGTGTGTGCTTTATAGTTTTGCAGACAGCACATGTGATGATTCCAATGAAGGCTTCCTAGAGGCACAGCGCTCCCACGGGGAGAATTTCATCAAAGCTGTCCTGAGCTTCCTCCCAGGAGCCTTCACCAGGAGAGGCCATGCCTGTGCATCTGACATCACGGCATGAGGACACCGACTTGAGAGGAGCAAGGAGTGTTTAACTACAGACTTTTCCTACAAAATGAACTTGAAATAAAATTCTTTAACGCAGCTGAGAACTAGGAGCCTCTGAGGTGTGCTCCACTTTACCAACCCAAATGAGAGGTCAGCACCCTGTACTCTGGCTCCTGGCCTGCGCACTTACTCTATGTACATACTCATCTTCTTCATCATTCTGATTTAAAAGCCTCCTTCCTGCTGAGTCCTGCCTGACCCCCTCCCCACACGACAAACCCCTGCTTCAAACCTGAAGGTTACTGGGTGACCAGCCTTATAGTTAATAACTCAGTGGCATTAAATGCCATAAGAAATAGCATTATACATTCCTTTTCTTCAAGAAATTTATATGTATGTCGTGTTCTCTCCTCCCGAATTCCAGAAAGACACAGGAGCTAATAGAAAGAGCACAATGCTCAAGGTCAGGTGTCTGAGCGAAAAGGAAGCTGCTTTCTCCAAGGTCACCAGTGACTCATTAACAAGGTCACAGTTAGAATTTAGTTCTTGTGTGTCCCAGATGAGGGGGTTAGCGTCCCATCACATCACTCATGCAACTCACTGTGTTGTGGCATTTCAATTCTTAATAAAGTCTTAATTACGACTTCCTCAGAACTTAAGGAAGAAGTGGCCATGATTACTCCCTATTCATTTAAGTAGGTCCGAAAAATAGAAGAGAGAAAACATGCACAAGCAAGCGTTTCTTTTTGTAACTCTGTATTTTTTTTTTCTGCTAGTACCTTGAAGCTAAAAATAGAAGAAGAAAAAAAAAACAGGACAAAGACTAGAAATTTTCCTTCCCTGATTTAGAAAAACATTACATTCTCTATACAGGCTGGAAGAAGAGGTCAATATCCGACCTTCCCACTAGTTACTAGTTAGCTACAAATCTACTTCATAAAGGTCTGTGAAACTGAAGACCACCACCAAACCTTACAGAAAGTAATGAACATGATTTAAAACTCACTTGTAGTCTTTCATATTACTTCCAAAATTTAGGAAGTTAAGACAGGCTGTCTGACGCACTATAATGTGTCAGTATTCGTCGATTTAAAAATCTTTACCTCGGGACATCATGCAACAAAAGGTCTTCAAGAGACAGCCAGCACACACACAGTGCCTAGTGACCAGGTGAAGATGGAGTTGCGGCTATGTGCTTCTTTAACTTTTGTCCTGTCCGCTCAGAACCCAGATGTACTACCAAAGAGTCCTGTCTCCGAGAAACAGGGGTAGAAACGAGAACTTGACAAGTAAGTGGTGTGCACGCAGAAAACACTCTCCGAGAAGGCTGATGTCCGAGAGCACTGGAGTTTGGTTGGATCGCCAATTGCAGGCTGTACTCATCGCCTTCTTTCTCATAGCTGAGCAACCGACTAAGTAGGGCCACCCAATACCAACCAGTCGCAAGCCAGCTAACATCTTGTCACCTTTGTATAAACGATCAGCCAAGTCTGTACAAGGCCAGAAACGCCAACAGAATCCTGATCTAAATTAAGACTTTTTTTTTAATCCATACAGGTTTAGGATAGCTGATATAGCAAGTGACTATCATAATTAATGGCTATAGGGCTTACTAAAAGCTCAGAGACTAGGCTTTGACCTACTGGATAATATCTCTCTCTTTCTCTCTCTCTGATTCCAAAGATTCCGCCCCCCCCCCCCCGCGCCCCAAGACTAATTCTTATTCAAAAATTACGCGGCACATTAACAGTTTAGGAACTCAGGCCACCAGTGCCTGAAGTCTACATTAAAGGAGGAAACTTCTGGAGAGACGGCTCGGTGGGTAAAGTGACTTCTCTGGAAACAGGAAGACCTGAGTTCATCTTGCCAAAACTCACCCAACAGGCGGCAACAGTTGGCAAAGCGGTGCACACTTGTAACTTCTGCCCTGGAGAAGCAGAGGCAGGCAGATCCCAGGGACTTGCTAGCCAGCCAGCATAGCAAACACTGGGAGCCCTAGGCTCAGTGAGAGACCATACCTCAAAAATTAGAGCAGAAAGCAAGAAGGCGTTGGGGGGGGGGGGGGTAAGGGGGGACGGGACACTGAACATCCACCTCTAGATTCCGCAAGGAAACAAGGAAGTGTACCTGAAAACATCTGTGACAGACAGACAGACTCACACACACACACAGAGAGAGAGAAGGGGATCTAAGGCTCTTGAAGAAACAAAGAATGAAGGAAATAAGGAAGCTCGTTTGAACAATAACAACAGCATCATAGACACAACACAGGGGAGCAGGCAGAAGAAAAGCCCTGGTTTCTGACTAGGACTAAGGCCCAACTATGATGAAGAGCTGAGCACTCACGACGCAACCGCAAAGCTATAGGACAAGGTCCTGCGTGCGCGCAGCCCCTGCTTGTCCTTGCTTGGCAGAAACTTCACTTTCAGTCCATGTTCCTATTGTACTTTGAGACTAAAACCAGGAGGACCAGGAAGACCAAGGAGCGGAGCGGGCATTCACCTAACCGACAGTTATTACACCAACCATTACTTCATTTTCCTTTCTACTTCTTCAACCTCTTTTTTTTTTTTTTGCCTTTCCCAATAATATATGAGCTGCTGTGGCCTTTGTCTTTCAAGCGCACCGTTCAAAGCAGTTTCCCTTAGCTTGAAAGCCTCTCAAATTTGCATTGTCTGACTCAGCAGCCCCCAGCCACACAAGCCACTGAGCAACTCGAATGTGGCGAGGCTAACTGGAAAAGTGGGTTTGCAGATTGGATTTAAAGAACTCAAAAAGCCACCGACCATTTCTGCTCCTTTAAACAGTCTCTTGTTTCAAAGTACCGAGATGCCAACATGAATCTACAAAACTTAAAAAACATTTGTGGTTGAGAATCTAAAGCTACAATTGAATAGTGCATACATCTATTACCAAAATCCAAATCCTATAAACATCTGTCTCGCAAATGCCAAAGTTCCCAATATTTCGGTGTGGAGGCTACCAGTCTGCCACGACCCCGTCTTCAGACCCCCCAGCCTGCACTCATTTCACAGGACCAAGCTGGAGATGAAGAATCCTAGTATACCACTGTTACGTTCTAACTTTGTCTAATACCTCAAAATCAGTCCTTCGTGTTCAACCCCAACTTCTGAATATTAATCAGTCTACCAGTATCGTCTTTTCACATTGGATGGCTTCTTTCTTCATAGTTTAAAGCTGACAAGCGGTAGTCATGCTGTCCTAATCACCAGCTCAAACACCCACTACTTCTGCCTGCATTATTTTCAATGTGTTTGCCAGAATGGCTTCCCCAAATATGCCCTCTGCAAGACACACAAAGCACCTGTCCTGAAAGGGGAGGCAGATCAGGGGCAGGGAGGCCTGAAGGATTTGTCTAGGAGCTAATGAACGTGTCAATGACGTCAGAATGTTCGTGCTGGGTCTTCAGGAGCAAGCGCCCTTTCATGCTTACTTTTTCTTCACAGGAGGCAAGCTGCAGAATGACCAGAAGAGAGGACCTTTTCATCGACAGCTATCAAAGATCCTTCCCTTGTGCCTACAAGCCAGTTACACCTACTTAGGGGTCCAGCAAAGCTGCTATCACGGCATCCCAGCTGTTTTGAACATTACGACGGTGCCCTAAGGGAAGTGCAGTCAGACTACTGGAACACTGACTGAACCAAGGTTGTGCTATAGCTGCAGACTTCTTAGGGAGGCTCCTTCCAATGAGGACAACTCCAGGCAACTTAGAAGAAGCCACACCAAGCAAGTCAAGACTGAGTGACCTCCAGATGACCTGGCCTTCAGCCACTACTGCCGCCTAGACCCTTGGCTGGCCTAGTAACAGCTATGCTCTATTAGGCCCAAACTAGGAAGAACACCCCTTCTAGTGACTCAACAAAACACTCGCACACAAGGGAAGGCGAGGCCTGTGACTGGTCCCTAACTGCAGGCATCTGACAGGCTGAAGTAGTGGAAACAGTGCAGTGACAGGTGGAGGTGGAGTTACAAACTAACCCATGGTACACCATGCTTCTTTCCTAACTATATAAGCAGGCTGTCTGTAGTTGTCTGGGCTCAACATTAGGCCCCAATAAAGAGCTGTCTTATGCCTTCTGGTCTTATTACAGGTAGAGAAAGCTGAGTTGGTCACAGGAAAAGCTGCACTTTTTGTTAGTGGTGGTGGAAGCTGGTTTTGTTTTGTTTGTTGGGGGTGGGGGGCTGGGCATCATTAGCCTAGGCTGGCCAGGGTGTTGTGTTCCTCTTGCCTCAGCCTCCAGAATACTGGCACTACAGGTGTGGGCCACCATAACTGGCTTCCTTTTTAGCACAATAACTGGGTGCTTCCTCTGCCTTCAAGCTAAGCGTTCTAAGAATCTGAAACATGAAGGAAAATCAAAACAATCAGCCTAAGATACACCAATAGGTGGGCCGGGCAAACGTACAGCGGTTGAGCAACTGTCAGACAAAGAGAGCTGCAAGAACAAAAAGGCAAATGTCAGTGTGAGCCTCCAGCAGAAATGCGACGTGCAGGCACGATATGCGGACAGAAATGTTGACGAGCCAATGCTGTCAAGAGGAAGGAGAGAACTGGCCGAGGCAGAGGCTGGGAGGGGGTAAGAAGAGAGAGTTCCACTTCTTACATTAATACAATTCTTTATGGTAGTAATCCGTAGTTTTTAATGAATATTTTTTCCTGAAGAAACTTTAGTCTTAAAAATACCTCAATGCTGGAAGCAAAAGATAGAAGAGAACAATTTACTGGGTGAAATTAATTTTAGATTGAAAAGTTTCAAAGGAAGCATTTTTAAAGCCTCAACTATGCAGCCATTGATAAAACATAAGCCAAACTTATACATGGTGGCAACTTTTGTATGGGAGACAACTTCCTCTGGTTAGCTGAACCAACTCAACATGAAATGCATTACCTTGTAAAACAGCCTCTCACTGCACAAACCAATTCTTCTAGAATCCAAAGCACTATATAAATGTCTGCATCACAGCACAATTTTCTTTATTTTGGGTAAATGCCTTCTACAGTGAGTGAGCTTAATGGCAAGCCCCAGCCAAAAGGTGCATCTACCCTGGAACATGGCAATGTGGCCTCTGTCGAACCAAGGTCTCTGAAGCTGAGACTAAGAACCTCAGGTGACAACATGTTAACTTTGAAAAGGCTCTAAATTCAACCAGACCGAGGGGCACAACGAAGGTCTTGCAGTCAGAGACACAATTCTAAGCAACACGCCAAAACTACAGAATGATTTCAGAGGGAGAGCATCCTGCAGGAAGCTATCTTCAGACTTCATCCAGTCTACAGGGCGAGTTCCAGGACAGCCAAGGCTACACAGAGAAACCCTGTCTCGAAAAACCAAAAAATAAAAAAGTAAAAAGTGATCTGCTATTCTTTCAGTAACACTAACAAAAACAATTATAAATATTTCTTTAACGTCTATGAAACAGAAGGTCTTGCTTATAAAACTGCTAGAACTAAGGATCAAGATAGAATCAACAAATTCTTCTGTGTTCTCAAGAGCTCACTTAATAAGCAACACGAAGTGCACAATGAGATCAATCAAGGCATCATCTCCAAAACTAACCGGCTGACAATATCCCCTCTAGTCAGAAAATGTACGCTTACTCTCCCTGCACAAACCCATCCTTTCCAGTTCAGCCGTCTCTCTGCTCCTCTTATACACTGATACCCATTTTTTACTTTGAAGATAATGTCAATCATTAGAATAAAAGCAGCACTTAAAGGCAGTGTTCTAGACAGAACCTTATACATCCCAAACCCTGAGCTGCTAAGCAGGTTTCCTGTCTCGGTGGTATAATGCTGAAATACACTTAGCATTACTTATGCTGAAAGGACCACAGAAACTACAGTCGCAGGGAAGATAATGAAGGAAAAATCACTATGTTTTAGAATGACATATTAAAGTAGATGTACTGTAAGACACTGTGAGACATCCTCCATACAGGGGACAGTGACTACAAAACACCGAGCAACACATGGCTGTGCAGGCACCTTCTCTAAGAACATTCTAGCCTGCATATCTGTACCAAGCAGCCCCGATAAAGTAAAAATGGCTTAAAAACAAGGCCATTTGTAGCAGCTGCGAAGATCGCAGAAGATGGATGGAAGACAGACAAGCCACGGATGCTAAAGAGGGCACATGAAAAGCGGAATCATTCCAACCGGCTGGGTTTTTAAACCCTTTACCAGTGAACTGGAAAGCAGGGATTGAGTAGCATTCCCACACTCAGTGTTGTGCTTGGTTCTGTCATGGATACAATAACTGGATACAGAAAGGTCCTGGCCCTTAAGGACTTGTGCCAGGAACAGAACAGGCAAGATCAGAACCAACAATGGAAAGTCAGAGTTCTTGCTCAGCTCAGACCAATGGGACACAACAAGACAGCACCTCTTCCAACTTCCTGTGCTAGAGACGCACATAGGCAGACCCTGAGCTCAACTCTCCCGATAGCTGTCACTCAGCATCCACTCCCATAGAGCTTCCGACTGGGAGCCCAGGGGCTCTGCAGAGTGCACTGTCTTCATTTAGGTGGTGTTCTGAGGCCACGTCTAAGTGCGGTCGACTGGGGGCTCTTTGGCAGCTGTGGCCATCTGAGCAGCTATTGTTTGTCGCTGTGGTACTGGTGCCGGCAGGATTAGGCTTGGAGCCAAAAATGGAATTCTATTCATAGGCTGTCAAGGCTGAAAAGCAGCTCGGCATGCATTTAACTCAAACTTCCAGAGCTCCACAGAAAACACTAATAAAATAAATCAAATGGCTATTCTAAAGTCACACGGGGAGTGGCGGAGGCCACTATTACCGATTTTCCCTCTGCTTTTACAGCCTCTTGGAAATTGGTGGTTTCAAAACACAAGATCAGAAGGCAAATCGAATTCACAAGGAATTAATTGTTTTTAGTATTCTACACAAGTTATGAAGAAGAGGGAGGGAGGAAGGGAGGGAAGAAGGGAGAGAGGGAGGAAAGGGGAGAAGGGGAGGAAGGTGAGGAAGGTGAGGAAGGTTCTGGACCTACTGAAGGCTCCTATCAGCTCATCTCAACATAAGCATTTTAAGTGTAAAATCTTAAATGTAATTCTAATCACTGACACTCAGTGACATAGAAAAGCAGAATTCTCCATGACCCAACTGATACCCAGGATCCCCTGAAAACAGATTTGACCTATGCAGAAATGGCAGAGAATAAAATCTGACTTTTTAAACTTTAGAGATAAGATACTCCATTACAAACTAAAAACTGGTATAAGAAATGGCTAAGAAAATAGTCTACCGTCCCTACAAACACACACAGGTAAACTTTTTGGGTCCTTTGTAAATGAATTCCTCTCATTGTGGAAAGCGCGGTCCTCCATTTCCTTCCTCTCTAGAGCGATCAAATGTCACCGGAAACCCTTGGAAGTTGTTTGCAGCTGTAGCTGCTTCCTATTGCACTGTTAGGTCTCCTTTCCAGCCACAATAAAACGCCACTTACTCATTACCTCATTACTCAGTCATACAAGACTCATTACTGGAGACGCATGGGGTTGGAACCTGGACAGGTGCCCAGTGCATCTACTAGACACTGTAGGGCGTCTGTGGTTTTAGAAAGGTTTATGGATTACTGAATGCAAATATTCTATCTCTACTCAATCTATCTGTAATCTCCTCCTACTGAATCATCAATCACAGCATCGCTTATATCTGACACCAACAGTTCTGTATTAAACATACTGTTTTACATCTTTACAAGAAAGAGCACAGAAATTTTAATGTAGCCATCTGAGCACGAACAACTTGGTCCCAGATAAGATTAGGAAAAGAACGAGGAGAAAATAGTGAAAGTCCACCCGGCACCAAGAGTCAACCATGTGAGCTGGCGTTTGCAGCTCTAGCTATTATTATTAAGACAGACCAGAAGCACAAGGACAGAAATCTCCAGAATTTAGACATATTTTATCTTCACGTGAGAAACTATTTCTTAAAGGCAAAAGGAACAAATTAGTAGTTCACTATCCACTTCTAAGTATCTACCATGAACTTGCTAAGTCTCAAAAAACCGTGATCTTGATAACCATTAGTCTAATTGTTGCAATTTAAAAGAGGAAGAACCTGGAGAGAGGACCTCAGTTCGCCCTTCCACGCACTCTAGCTTGCAGCAGTGGGGAGAGTTAGATATTGTTCTTCCAGAAAAAGTAATTTAAATACCCGCTTCCTGCCCCCATTTAAAAAAAAAATCAATACCTTAACTATTTCCAGTGTTAAGCAATCTGAGGCAGGGGACCACTGCTTGTATGGACTTTAAATTGTGATTGACTGACCACGACACTTTTGACATACTGAAACAAACTTCAATGCTCACCTGGCATGTACCTTCATTTCTTGAATGACAGATTGAGCTTAAAAAAAAAAAAATAAACAACAACAAAAACAGCAACAACAAAAAGCTGAAAGGATGTGACAGGCACTGGACAGCCTGCCTACCGGAAAGCTTTTGTGGTCTTTTACACAAAAGTTCAGTGATTCCTGCAATGCACAGTTACTGGCAGCAAGCTTAAACTTCCAGTGTCATTTAAGAGCACTGTGGTTTTAAACTGAAAAGTGCCACAGAAACAGAATCGTCCTCAAAGTAACTATTAGGTGACACAGCATTCTTTAAAATACATAATAACGCTGCAAGGCCACACTCAGTCATCAAAGGCACTATACCAAGAAGCAGCAGCCCAGAAGTTCATGCCTGCGGCTTCGGCCCCTGGGTGGTCCTGACCTCTCTGAAGTCATGTAATTATTTGTAATGTAGGGAAAAGGCAAAGAAAGTGTTTGTAGTCTGTACCCTTCTCATAAAGATTTAAAAAGACCGGAGGGTGTAGAAGTTGACTATAAAATAATACAAAGTACAAAGAGTAGAGGAGACTGTGCTTCACACTCCCAATGAAGGGTTAAAACTAAGTTAAGAGATAGCAGGAGGGTTAGAAAGTATAAGTAAACAACAACAACAACAAAAAATCCGAAAAAAAAAAAAGAAAGAAAAACAAGGTTTGCTGGTCTCTCTTTGCCTGTCTCCTGGAAGCTCAACTCTCAAAGACAACTGAGATTCACTATGGAAATTGGTCCAAAAAGAACACCAGCGGCACTTAGAAAAGTCTAATGTGCACTAAGCTACCGATCCAAAAAATGGACTTTGACTGAGGAGGACCTCAATCCAACCCTTGCAGTTTTGGCTGGGGATATGGTTCAGTGGTAGAAGATTTGCCTAGGTTCAATCCCCATAATGGGATGAGGGGAAAGGAGGAAAAAGAGGAAGAGGAAGTTTTTTTGTTGTTTTGTTTTGTGGAAAGTCCAAGAGATGATTCTGGTTTCCTAAGTCCCACTGCATGTTTCCTAAGCAGAGCGGCAAGGGAAAGCATTGGGACCAGGCAAGAGGCAGAAAGGATGCCAGGAAAGCATGGACAAGAGCCTTGACTGCTGCAAAAGGAACTTGGGGTTGGCTGGATTAGATACCATCAAGCAGCTGGCATAGAGGCTGCCTGGGGAGATTCCAGTTAAAGGGCAGGGCAGGGCAGGGTGGGACAATGGCTCAGCTAAACAAGAGGGCTTAGGAGCAGCAGGGGCTCAGAGTTGGTTAGTGTGTTGGCAGTTTCACGACAACTTGGCAAGTTAGAGTCATCAGAGAGGAGGGAGCTTCAACTGAGAAAATAACTCCATAAGATCAGGCTTTAGGCAAACCTGTAGGGCATTTTCTTAATCAGTGACTGATAATATACATTTTGTTGTGGAGGGAGCCAACCCTGCCCTGGGTTCTATAAGAAAGCAGGCTGAGCAAGCCAGGTGGGGCAAGCCAGTACTCAGCACTCCTCCATGGCCTCTGCATCAGCTCCTGCCTGCAGGTCCCTGCCCTGCCTTGAGTTCCTGTCCTCACTGTTTTTGATGAGAACTGTTACATGGAACTGGGAGTGAAATAAGCCCTCTCCTCCTCGGGTCATGGTGTTCATCACAGCCAGAGTCACCCTGACTAGGACTGTGAGCTTGTCTGTGAAAAACAACCGCTCAGTCACCCTCCACCTCCAGCCCTGGCAAGGCTCCAGATGCCAAATGGAATATGGAATTGCAATATGGAAAATGAGAACATGTGGCTAAGATACCAGAGAGGGGAATCAAGGGGATCATGGAAAAGTCAAACTTTTCATGGGGAATCTTTCTATACCCTGTGAATTCTGTACCGTGTATATCCACTACTTATTAAAATGAGTAATATATTCTAGAAGGCACATGATCCCCACGTATGTGTGCAGATGTTAAAACATACATGTACGTCCCATGTTGGCAGGCACAGAATGCAGGTGATAAATGGTCATTCTGAGGAGCACAGCCAGCCAGAACTGAAGGACAGTCCATACTGGACAGTATGGTTTGGAGAGACAGAAAGTGAACTCTAATTGGTTTTTCTACCAACCCCACAAACACAAGACACTAGCCTAGAAACTCATGATACTAATAAGTTTATATCTAAAATTAATCTGCAAGTTCAATTTTGATTATTTAACACACACACAATGTTGATTGGAATTATCTACTACTCCTTTAATGAAACTTCGTGGGGGAGGAGTATATGCGTATTTATTGCATATCTAAAACTGAATGTGCATTTTTAAGATTAAAAAAGCAAGCAAGAACTGAGTTCCCATATTTGCATCAAGTGGTCAGAGTTATACTCTAAAGATACCAAAAACAAATAAAATAGACAATGTAACAGCTTACACGGCACTAGATGTCAGACAAAGTAAGTCTCCATGGTTTTCAGAATATTTATTGCTACATGAAGTCCAGGGGATGTGGATCTATACGCTCTTCTGAAGATTACATCAATGTTAATGGCAGCATTATTACTGACAAGCAAACATGGTAACCGCCAAATGCCCACCAATTACTGATGAATGAATTGTATCTGCATACGGATACAGAGCTGCATCATGCATGAATCTCAAACAAACATGCTAAGTATGGAACCCTTCCCCCCAAAAAGTCTACACCGTGTCAACCCATCTATGTGAAATTCTAAGAGCAAATGTATTATTTAAAATTAATATAAGGAAGGGCAGGGGCAGATCAGAGACCATCTAGGGATGGGGGCAATGAGAGTGACAGGGACAGCAGACTACAAAGAGGAAATTCTTTGTAGTGAAGGGTATGCCCATGGCTTGATGAGGTGAGGGCTTCCCGTGTACAGACAAATGTCAAAACTTACCAAACTGCAGGTTTGCAGTGTGTGCGATTTACTTGCATGTTAATTGTACCCCAAGGGAACTTCCAAAAAGTAAAAGACAACTTTTGTATCAAAAGCCCGGAAGATAACAAATGCACTGAGATGAAGACGTTGGTCTTTTGTGAAGTGGGCACAGGCCTCAAGTGTAACCTTCAAACTTATCTGGCAACTCACGTTGTGGGTCACTCCTCCAAGCTGATAGTGAGACGACGCAAGCACAGGTGGGGTCACTTTTCAGGGCTTACTGGAGGACACTGAAGCACATATAGCTCACACTGGTCTCTTTTGTCTGGGGCTCCTCCCCTGTCCTTGGCATACCATGGAGCTCTGGTGTTTCTGCTTGCGTGAGCAGGCCGTGTCAAGGCTCCAAACAATAAAATATCTATGCTCCTGCCTCTCTCCTGCCTTGAGCAAAGGCACAATTTATGTTAAAAGAAGCAAACTGACCCTAACTGATATTTGATATATCCAAACAAACAAAAAAAAAAGAGTTGTTAAAAATCTATGCTGTTGACAAAAGGGTCTGTGTTAGGAGAGGAAAATGAATCAAGCCTTTTTTGCCTGTGTGCCCTAAATGAGAAATCTCATCAAAGCCTACTTATAATTGGTGTACTAACAACTGTCTGAGATGTAGAAAGAGAGCCTCAGCACCATAATTAAACACTGGAAGATACTAAAAGAAGCTCATTCAAACTTGCTGCTTGGAGATGAAAATTCAGAAAAAAAAAAAAGAACTCAGTTCCAGAAGGCTTATTAAAAAAAAAAATTGTCAACAACAACAAAAAACTGGGATGCTTGCCTCATTTATAAAATGACTATAAGGAGGTCATTTAAATGTGTACAGAATGGCCTAAGGATTTTATACAGACTCTGGGAAAATAAGTCCGTATTTATAAAGGCAACACAAACACTATCTTCAGTCTTTACTCTGGTTTTCAAGGGTCTAGGCTGCCGTCTGTCCATCTGCTTCCCCACCTCCACCAACCAACAGCGCTTCTGGGGTTCTCCCGACTGCCCCGTTCCCCCGCACACCTTCCTCACAGGCTGTGCCAGGCTGCCTCACGCAGCCCTTCCCTAGACTCCTTCACACCTCCAAATGACAGGCTTGTAAAGCCCTACTCAAGGTGCTCCGTTCCCAGCGCAAAGGCAGAAACCACTCCATGTCCGAATAGACACTTGACTTGTTAGGTTTCCTGTGGTCCCCACTGATGATAATCACGGGGAAGCAAATGTGCACTTCACCCTCCATTTGTTTCTGCCAAGAAAGCGCAGAACTGTATTAATCCACTAAAACCCTGGCTGCTCGCATGCATTAAACAAGCAACTGAAACATGTAAGAGGAACAGGCGACGGCGAATTTTCCACAAAGGACTTGGAGGACTCCAGGGGGACTAACCTTATTAACAGTGTAGACCGCTCATCGCTAATCTAAAGCCTAACCCCCTTGATGTCTGTTTCCGCTGTGGTCCCGGGAGGAAAGGCTGACCATAGCCGCATCTCAGAGTTCCAGCCCAGTGGTTTCCTCCTTCGGTCGTTAATTACTGAGGACCCTGATTTAAGGTCTCCAGGTGGTGTTCCAGGTCAGTAAATCACAAGAACTTTCTTCTTTCAGATCATCTTTCACCGGCTCCCACAATCCAGACCCCCATTTGAACAAACCACCTCTTACAACTCTGGGCCTGCTATAGGGTTTCAGGGGATAAGGCGCCTCCTATGAATACAGCTAGAGCCTTGAGGATCTCACTTAGAGCTTAGGCTGAGTTGGGAGAACAGAAACATTTGGAGACATGGCTCGTGAAACTGTACTTATTATATTTTCTTAACAATATGCTTGCTGAGCCATGACTATTTGGGGATCTTTAAAGACACGGTGATTTGTGCAACTCTCTTTCCTAAACATACAGTAGTTAGGAACACGCTTCTCGGCAACCTCCACTTCTATTTGCCTTGAAGCCATAAGAAACAACGTGCATTTTCTCCTACTATCTACGCAGCAGGATAGCTGTGCTTCTCACCCAGGGGTGAGAGCTCACTGTGAACTCCTAGAGGGTGTGTATTCACATGGAAGATAAGGAAGAGAGCAGGAGTCTGCGGCAGGCGTCATTTCCTAAGGGCCACAAAGGAGAAACTCAAAGGGAAGGCCAGGCTGGACACCGGCTCATTCCAAGGGACATGCATGACACTGGTGTCATTATTCCCGAGACCTAACCTAGACCATTTTAACTTTCTTTCTCCTATTAATTATGCCCAGACCGGCAGTATTTAGTCCGATAATGGAAGAACATTTATTGCTTTTGTTCCTGTCTCTTCACAGGGGACTTAATCTAATCTAAAAGAGGGACTGAAGGCGCAAGATGTCTAATTCATTAAACAGTTTTAAGCGGAGCTAGTTGAATTCTTTAGTTATCTCATCAAGGCTTTTACATCTAGACTTTTTTCTTTCGACACCGGGACCACCACCCCTTTGGTTTGAGTACGCTTTTTGGACTCTTAATCCCCTCACCCCGAAATTATTTTAAACTTACACATTTCTTGTTTCATAGCTGGCAACGTGTTCTAAGTCTGACTCTTAGTTTCTGGATACCTTTCATTTGATTTCACAACAACTGTGGAACCTAATTACCACCTGTACGGTGAAAGCAGTTCATATCACACTGCTAAAACGAGCCTTTTGCTAGCGGCTGCCTGAAACTCGGCACGGTCCAGCCAAGATGCTAACCTACTTTTCAGATTCTATCAATTTCTCTTTTGTATGCTCCAGTTTTTTTAAAGGCTCAATCAGTCTTGACACTCGGTTAGTTTTCTAAGAACCCAAACTGGACCAGAATTTTCCCCAAAAGCTGGAGTATAATTATCCCCAAACAAAAAAAAATTTATGACGAAGCACTGAAAATAAATCTTGAAGTCATTCAGCTACAATTTAAGCCCCTAACGCACACACAAACACACACACACAGGGGACAGAGCCTAGCTGTGCATATGTTGGACAAATACTTGGTCACTGAATCAAGTCACCAGCCCTTAAACACATTTTTCAAGAGACAAAGAACAGTATACCTTCATGACCTCCACGGGCAGCTACACATAGACATTTCCTCCACAAACTCAGAACTCAGGTGCCTATCCTCTTAAGATCTGCTTCATTTTAAGTTCAATGAAACAAAGAAAAAAGTAAGAATGACATATGGAGGAGACACAATAACAAAGATTAAGCTTTTAAATTCTTGACATTCAAACAAAGGTTAGGCGGGGCATAAGAACAGCTACATATATCTCGCTCTTTAGAATCCCAGGTTCATCAGATTCTACCAGCAAAGATGGAAGAAACATACACTATTTTTAAAGCCAGTAATTGATAGGCTAAGCCATTTCATCACCCCATATAGAAACTGTCTTATCAATGTCATGTAGCTGTTGTCTTAACTGAAAAATAATAAAATAAAATTGTCCTGCACTCAATGTGTAAAATTTTCATAGCTCAAACAGAGCCACGTTGCTCACTATAATAATACCTGAACTGACCACTTATTTTTAATGTGGGAAGTAAAGAGGCCTAAGAGCCAAGAAAAGAATAAAACACATTCTCCCGTGTGGAAGAGCAGAGGCTGAGGGCTCACAGGACTGAGGACGACTGCTGGCCATGAAGTCATCCTTCTAAGAAGCAGAGGGTCACACACACTTCTGTTTCACGCTGTGAGCCTATGTGTGTTCACCTGTGTGTGAGTCTGTGCCTATGTGCAGGGGCCACAGAGGCCAAAGGCATTAGACACCCAGAGCTAAGGTTACAGAAGTTTGAGAGCCGCCCAGAGTGTGTGCAGAGAACCGAACTCGGGTCTTCTGCAAGCGGAGCCCGTGCTCTCTTTCCAGCCCCTGTAGGGTCCCAGACTCGGAGAGGAGGAAAATGAAGGAAATGTCTGGGATATCGGTTCATCAAAGTAATGGCTTCCAACCCCATAGTGGTTCAGCCCCGATTCCATTACCGACAGTCAGAGCACTGGGAAAAAAAACTTAAAACAGTACTTACAAAGCAATGAATTGTGAAATAAAATCTAATATTCTTCCCAAATAAAGCACCATTATACAAATTCCGATACACAGCAGCAAAATTTGCTCTGGGTTTATTATATCATCACTGAACTATTATTGAAATAATAAAAACTGCTTTAGACCCTGAGTAAAAAGAGTTATTATGGTGCAAAATCATAAACCAGCTTTATCAGTGGTTCTCAACCTTCCTAATGCTGCGACCCTTTAATACAGTCCTCATGTTGTAGTGATTCCCAACCATAAAATTATTTTCACTGTTACAATTGTAATTTTGCTACTGTTATGAATCATGATGTAATATAAATATGTATTTTCCAATGGTCTTTTGGGGGTCACAACCCTCAGGCTGAGAACAGCTGAGACATATGGTAAGAAGCCCAAAGAGGTAAACACATATTTGAATTACATTTCATCCACAAAGGTTTATTCTGAATAACTGAAAAAAGAAAGGGGAGTGCCAAACCAAAGAAAACCTGGCAACGAAGAAATGCCAGCTCTTAGTTTTGAACTGGAGAGTATACATACACAGTCCACTTAAAAGTATTGACCTACCTGTTTTAGGGTGTATTGAGAAGAATCCTTGCGGATTTCCACTTGTAATTTTGTATGTCAGCTTGTCACTGGAGCTAGAATCTGGGTCGAATGCCTCGATCTGGACCACGGACACATCCTTGGGTGAGTTTTCCATGATTTCTGGATAGTACACAGGCTCCGAGGTCTGCGGCGCGTTGTCATTGACATCCTCCACCTCTATGTAGACCTCTATGAAAGATGACAGGGGCACCACGCCCTGATCCGTGGCATAGACTGTGAGCCAGTAGTGGGAAGTCGACTCCCTGTCCAGTCGATCTGAAGTCTCTATAGCACCTGGAAAGAAAAGAGGGGGTCAGAGCAAAAAGTTAATGACATGCACAAGATGCCACTTACTAGATGCACGAATTTCGGTAAGTTTAACCTCCCTTGCCTCAGTTCCCTTCCTACAGAATAGAGGTAACAGCATGTTCCTTAATGATTGATTAAAAGAGTTAATTCCTATGTAAACAGTCAAGTGTGTCACACATAATACAGACTATGAAAGTATTTACCATTACTATTGTCAACCAGAGCACTTCATGATTTAGCTCTGAAACAGGCACTAAGAGATCATCTCATGGTCTTAATAATTACTCTGTTTTTCAAAGAGAAAATTTATAGCTGGTTGAAATGTTAACTTTCATGGAGATTAAGCAGGAAACCAAAGACAAACCAGAGCAAGGGCTCAGCTCCATGGCCTGTCAGTCAGGGACAGAGACCAGAGATAACATTCCTCTGAGTTCAACTACCTGATCGTTTAAAAAATGTGAAGAAAAGAAAATGGGAAATTTTTGCAAGTCTACCATAAGCGATTGCTTGAGTCTCTTATATGCTAAACTTAATATTTTTAGCCATCTTAAGCAAATCAGTATGTTATAAAAACATAAATTCTCCCTGTGATGTTCTAAACTGCAGAAGTGTGGATCTTCCCCAGCTACCCATGATTCCTCTGGTGCCTCAGTGGGTAGCACAGTAGCTACCCACTTACTGAGGGAACCGCCCCAGTATTTTGGCTGGCGTTGGGATCCGGAGGCTTCCACTGAGGCTCAAACCAGAACACATGTTAATGGAGAGAACCGGTACAAGAGAAAGTGCCCGATGGCTGAGACGAGTTAAGAGGACGGTGGTATTTTGGCTCCGTCGTGGAAATCTATTAAAACTTTAATTCCAGAATCTTCCCGCACAAAGTGATTAGAAGTGGAAATACCAACTCTCTTAAGCAAATTTAGCCTTTCATTTAATGGCTCCCGAATGATTGATCATTGTGAACTGTTGACACCTTCAGCACTCCACGCCAGGCACCTGACTACACTTCAGAAGCCCTCCAGCTTCAGAATCACCAAGGTTCCCCATCCGATGCAAAATACAAAATCAAAAACCAAGGTCTACATTCAGCACTAAGACAGTATTTATCTCAACCACTAACCCAGGTTTTGTATTTAAATTATCAAATAAACTCTTAACAGTATGCAGCACAAAGTTCTGAAATGTGGATACATTGTAGAGTGGGTAAGTTGAGCTAATCAACTATGCACCATCTCCTCTACTACAGATGTGTGTGTGTGTGTGTGTGTGTGTGTGTGTGTGTGAGAGAGAGAGAGAGTAGAATACTTAATATCTATTCAATTTTCAGACACAATATATGGTTATTAACTATAGTTAATAAACGCCTGCATTTGGGATTATTTAAATGTAAGTGCTTGCTTATTTGGAGGGGGTGATATCAGCAAAAGTAAGAGCATAAGGAATAAGGAAACGTAACGTAAACTACATAACGATGGATATTTACAGCGCCACTCATGATTAACAAGCGATTTCACACTAAGAAGGTTCTTCTTTTCCTCTAACCCAAACACGATCTAAACATATTCAATAATCCAGCACATGACTGCATTGTAACGGTTTGTATCTTCAATGAGTGTATCTTCTCTATATTCCCTTGTTCATGTCAGCCACGGAAGCCAGAGACACAGGCCGTTTCCCCGACCCGGATTACATATTAACGAAACCAAGACTCCCGTGCTGCTGCTCCATTGAAATGCAATTAAATTCATTGGACAAGTGAAGTATAATTAGAAAATTTCAAGCAGACAGACACATGGTGATTTTACCCCCTGCCTTTCACTTCTAACCATCAAATATTTCATGCTGCTATCTTTTTTTTTTTAAATCTGTAGTCCTTTCAATGTAATTATAAGTTCATAAAGCAATGACAATTATATAGACAATTTACTCTGGGTTTACTCTAGCCCGGCGACATGGCAGTCCTGAACTGTCCTGTTTCATCTGTCTGGCCCGCCTACACTGGCGGTGCTATTGTCCCCACTTCATGATGGGAATCTCAGAGACGAGGAACTTTCCCAGGGCCACACTAAAGGGCAGCACTCGTGTGAATTCAGTGTTCTGAGAACAATCAGGGGATTTAAAAAAAAAAAAAAACTTCACATAATAACCCCGGAGACAAGACAGGCTGGCTTCATATCGCAGGCACTTTTTTAACAACAATATTTGGGTAAAGATTATATATTCATTCAGATGTAACAGCTCCACAGGGAAACTATAAAATGCAAGCATGGTTTGATGGAAACCGTTTATTTACTTCCCTTCATCTTCCCCCAGTCTCATCTGTGCAGTCTTCTGCTGAGAACTGGTTCTCAACCCCGCCCCCAATCAATGGGCAACAAGGGAGGAGGAGAGCGCATGTTCCTACTAACACAAGTCCCCACCGTGAACTCCTAGCTGTGGTAGGGAAGAGAATAGTTGGATATCAACAAAGGTGAAAATGGAAAACAGTGGCTCTGCTTAGATTTCAAAAACAAACAAATGTATCAAATGTTAATTGAAAGACTAAGATTAAGGAACGAAAGGCCCACTTTCCTAGGGCATGAAGTCATGGGCTGAGAGGAGCGCAGAATACATATTGATATACCTCCTCAATCAAACCAGGGGTTGACAGAAATCCAGTCCCTTTTTTTGTTTTGTTTTGTTTTTCGAGACCGGGTTTCTCTGTGCAGCTTTGGAGCCTGTCCTGGAACTCACTCTGTAGATCAGGCTGGCCTCGAACTCACGGAGGTCCACCTGTCTGCCTCCCGATTAAAGGTGCGAGCCACCACCACACAGCTCCAGTCCACTCTTTACAGAAAGCCTCGTTTCTAAGCTGACCCACTAGCTTGACTAGAAATCACATTTATTCTTCGAGTCACTCTGAGTCCTTATTCCTACACCCAGCAACTCCTAAAGCTACTACCAGCTCAGAGGAAAAACAAAAATCAAACCGAGGTCCTCAAGTCATCATTGGGTGTGGATCAGACAACTATTCATTCTTAAAATTCAGCTCCTATTCTTAATTCTCTTGCTTATGAACCAACTGTCACTGTCGATAATCCGTAATAAATTCTTCCGTGTAAGAAGCTGCAACTCATTCTTTCTAAGGAAAATAAAGAACTAGTGAAACCTATTAGTCTTTACAGACTTTTTTAAACAAATAAAATGGATCTTATCTTCAGACTCTTCAGACCCTCCTTGAGTTTGCATTCTGTCTACAACAACCTGCCTTCTTTTCAGCTCTCTCTGTTCCCAGTTATAATTTTCAATCTTTAATTTCTTTGCTTTTAAAACAAGCAGAATGGTTGCTATGAGATCGAATCTCCCCCTTCTGTCTCCCAGGTGCTGGGATTACAGATGCACGCCACCAGGCCTTGCTCCCTTTAGATAGCAAGAACAGTGTGCAACTGGAGGACAGATAAGGCCAGGGTGTCAAGAGGAAGAGGCAACCCTCCCTTCTACGGAATTCCTCCAGCCAGATGCAGAAGAAAAATCCAGCAAGCATGGGGAGGAACAAGGAAATTACAGGCTTCTCAGTTCACGAGGAATGTGGGACCCGCACAGGGCGACCAGAGAGACTGGCTATGATGGTCATGCTGAGCCCGGAAGACAGGTCCAGACATGCTTGTTCCATGCACTGCCCGGGAGTGCAGCATAATCGGTAATTGTTCTTTTGCTTTAGAGAAGTAGCCCAGGAGTCCTAAGAGTCCAACTTTCTAACCCTGAGACCACAATGAAGACATTTCCAAAAAAGGTGTTAATAAGCTGGACACTGTGAAAAAAAAAAGCTGGAAACATGAAACTATTAGCTAAGAATATTTATCATTCCTAGCATGCTTGATGGGATTGCAAAGTCACCAGCAGATGTCACTATGGAAACTGACTTTAAATATGCATCTACTGAAATCGCTGCTACTCTGAAGGGAAAGAGCGATCAAGCAATGTCTGAAAGAACACTCAGCTGTAAATGGGATGTCTTTATCAAATCCCTCCCCTCACGCCTTAGGGACCTAACTTTGTGGAAGAGGAGGAGGGACGTTCAGAGCCAGAGGTGGTGGACCACTCCAAGGAAACAATGTCTTCCAGACACAGCAGGCCGGACACACAGCCAAACTCAAAGAGACAACACGCACAAGGCCTGAGCAGGTTCAAACCAGACACAATATCTGCACTGAGAAGGGGGAGTTGACACAAAGTCCCAACTCTAATCAAGGAGGTACTTGTGATCAATACCAGCTGCCAAAGGGATATGAATTCTCTCCAATGGAGTGTCACCAGGTATACCAAGCACACTCCAGGGCAGGCCTGCGCCCGCGAGTAGCTAACCAACACAAAACGAATTCCATGCTTTTTTGTAGATGTTTTGTTTTGAGTTTTCTCTTATTGTTTTTTTTTTTAACTTATTGAGTTGCTTCTCACAGGGTGGGGTGGGGGTTGGTCTGTTTCTTCTGTGGGGCAGAAAAAGAGAAAAAGATGAAGTCGGTGGGTAGGTAGGTGAAGGAGGCAGGTAGGGTCTTGGAATTGGGGTAGGGAAAGAGTATAATCGAATAATCAAAACACATTGCATGAAAGAAAATTAATTTAAAAAATTAAGAAAAAGAAGAGCATAGCTGTCTAGCTGCGGCCCTCCTTTCGAAAGGACACAACAGAGATTTAACTAAGCAGGTATAAACGTCGTCTTCCCCTAGCCTTATTTTTCCAGGTTTATGGCACATAAGACCACTTGCTCAAGTAAATAAAAAGCTTTCCAAGCCTGCCTTCTTCTCACTACCACTGAGTCTGGCTTTACGGTTACTTCAAATCCTGTCCCAAACATCCACGACTTTCCCCAGCTGACACAGTAACCCCAGTCTCCACAGAGTATCTCGTGTAAGGCCAGATGAAGCCACCACATCGCCAAAAAATAAGTTCAGTGATTCAAATTTCCATGCTGACAGAACACCTCCCTTGTTAAGTTCTGCCGATTTTATTTAACAGACCACGACCGTTCAGAGGTCCTAGTGCCAGAGATCTTGACAAAAAGCTTGTTATTCCTGACTCCTTGGTTACTTCCACTCAAAAATAACTTCAATCCGCTACTTTACACTACACCCCCAAACTGGGAGGGGCTGGGGGTGCAGCTTAGTCAGAGCCCTTGCCAGGGAGCACTGTCTTGAGTTAAAGTCTCACCATGCCTCGCTCACCAAACCCCAATTTCCACAACTCGTGTTTCAGGGCCTCGTTAGTGCAAATACAAAACGGTTAACGTGTCATGTGCCGTTGAGCCTTCTAAAGGAGGGAAATTTTTGAAATCTGATTCCTCTTTAATAAAAACCACCAATTCCACACACAACATAATTTAAGAAACCCTTGTGTGTGTGCATGCACATTATATATTATATAAAACATGATGTTATATGTAGTTTACATATATAAATATTGTAATATATTATTGTAATTTATAATTTTACACACACAAACACACACACACACACACACACACACAATACCCTTGCCTGCTTCAGCCATTATTTGACAAAGCAATCCTACTGACCAAAAAAAGAAAAGAAATGGAAGAAAGACTCTGGCAGACTGGGGCTGGAGAGATGGCTCAGAGGTTAAGAGCATTGCCTGCTCTTCCAAAGGTCCTGAGTTCAATTCCCAGCAACCACATGGTGGCTCACAACCATCTGTAATGGGGTCTGGTGCCCTCTTCTGGCCTGCAGGCATACACACAGACAGAATATTGTATACATAATAAATAAATAAATATTTAAAAAAAAAGACTCTGGCAGACTAAGGATGGTTAAGAGCCCGGAGCAGCTATTTCCTGGGTCTATCTGATTGGAGAATGAAACAGAAGCACACTTTCAGCATTACAGTAAGAAGTCCATATAGTCGTTCATTCTGTATAGAAAGCAGTTTACAGAACTGTTTATTTTGTTCAGAAAGAATGAAGCTAAAACAGAATGTCCCGTGTATATGAACATACACATAACTAACTAAAACTGTAATTCCCTGACGTCATGTGACTAAAGAAAACACCAAGCACTCTGTAAGGAATGACAGTAAGATGCAGGTGCTGTCTCACGCTTGGAATCTCAGTCAGGACTCGGGAGGCTGAAGGAAGAAACTGCCACCGAATCTGATGCCAGTCTTGGCTCCAGTGTGAGCCCATGTCAAATAAAAACAGAAAGGGAAGATGAAGAAAGGAACCGAGGAGAGAAAGAGGAAAACAGTTAAAATAAATGAAAGTAAACACAGACTCTAAAGGCATCTCTTACCTCTTACAGGCCAGACAAAGTGCGAGGCAGAGTACTTGTATCCTACAGAGAAACCCCTGTGTACATAAGAATACAGTCACCCCTATATAATTCCTACCTCTCCCGCCGAGCCGAGCACATGTGACTGCCTACCATGCCTCGATCTTGTCAAAGTCAGTAGCTTCACATGACTCTCATTTTATCAAAAGCCATTTCTATCTGGAAACAGAGGATATTCATGATAATAAAGGCAACTGTCACACTCAGGTGTGCCAGCCACTTGTAAACAGATGTTTAACAATGCACATTCTAACATCTTCAAATTATCATCTCAAAGTGTGTTTGCGTGAACTTACGAAGTTTTAGGACTATGATTTCTGTACTTTGTTGTCTAGCATTACGTCATAAATTAATGATTCAACGGATTCTATATAGAAATGGTCAAGACTGTGTTTTATTGCTACTATATAGTTGGCTGCTGTCCCTTTAATTAAAAAGTGTGTATCTCTAAACTTTCATCTGAAATTGATGCGGTAGCTTTAGAGTAATCTCAGCAGCTCTTAGACTAGAAGCTTACCAGCCTTGCATTAATTAAGCACATAATCTGATTTGGGGTATCATGTTTCAAGTCTGGAGATCTCTTTAATCGGCAGGCACTCAAAGGGCAAGTTCTGTCGACCCATGCTTTCAAGCTTTGTGGAGAAGTGACCCCGGTTCTGATTTCCACATCAGAATCATTGATACTACTGAGGGCTCACATGGTTAAGCTCTCTTTGTAAGGAGGCTCATCCCTTGGGTATAAAAAAGTTATTTGAACACCAATACATAGTAAGACTGCCTTTGGCGAAACTGAAACACAAAGTATATTTAACAAACTAACGGTGACGTTTCTAGACCTTTGTTGAAAGCTCTTGACCATGACCCGAAGCAGCACAGGTGAAATGAGGCATCCAACTAGGAGACAAGGAGCCTCTAGCACATCGAGGAGGCTCAGGTGTTGGGGGGACTCAACACCACTCAGTTCCACTGTGACCACTGCAACTTTACTGTTCTTACTATAGCATCTCCCTGTGTGTCAGCCTACACTCCTCTGAAAATAAAACAGACAGGACAGACATCATGAGGTAACTGGGAATACATTATTAATGCTAAAACACTGCGCAGGGAGTACCCCAGAGTGCTCAATCATGAGCCAGTTATGAAAGTGTATAGCGGACCCAAAGGGACACTGTAAGGAAATTCCTTGGGAAGAAAAGTCAACAGATTCTTTCTTAGCTCGAATGCAGTCCTCCACACTCATCTAACAATAACTGAAAACTACTGCACAGTTTCTCTTCTTCATCACCATTTCACGCTTTCTGTAGCACCTTGGAGTTTGCTAGGAATAATCTAGAACTTCACATTACTGACTACTGCTTGGTTTCATCCATGCAACACTTATGAAATTTCTGCTACGTACCAGGCATGGTGCCAGGCACTCAAGGAATTAAGAAAGGAAAACAGGGTCTTCTGGGAAAATAACTAAGTAAAAATTAATTCACCAGAACAGCAGGGCAAGCAACTGTTTGGGAAGGGCAACACTGTATTTTAACAGCCAGGCATATTAACAGTGCTCTCACACATAAAGTCCGACCTGAGGCTAGGGGTTCCTGCCTGAATTTCATGGGGGCCGATACAGGATTACATCACCTTACAAAATAATCGCAGCACGGCTCCATCTTGTGAGAAACGAACAGGGGGAAAAGGCACTGGGGGGTTAGAGCAACGCGTGGATGCTATTTGCCCCACAGTTAATATTTTCTAATGAGTGCAAAAATCTCTACAAATGTGAATTATTTCATACTTTGAAAAAGAAAACATTGTTTCAGAAGGGGTTAACTTAAGGTCTTATCAACACAGTTTAAGAAATCTCAAGAATGTAAAAGGCAAAAGTTAAGAATGACTTGCTGAGTTTCCTCAACTCACTAACGACCGCATAGAGCAGGCATACGGAGAAGAACGGATGAAGACAAAGAACCATTCAGCAAGGGAAATGTCAGTTGAAACAACCGGTCTTGTGCCAGCCTCCCAAGCTAAAGAAGGAATGGAATGAGCTTGGGCCTGGCCCTTCCCAGACCGCCCAGGTCACACTCTGCACACACAGAGCTCCTGCCAAAACGGCCAGTTGTCTCTGGAGTCCTAGAATGCTCAAGCTGGAAGGGAACAGAACGGAGCAGAGCTGAGTGGGATGGAGAAGGGCTTCCGTTCTCAGCTTGCCTGCACTCCCGTAAACCAAATTTAAATGCAGAAGGACCGCAACCAATTTTCTTAAAATAAAACCTACGATCCATATGCAATTCAGCTGTACAAGGTGTGTTCCATGCACACTGAGTGCCAACCAAGCAAATAAAAATTCCATTTGCTTTGATAATGGGCCTGGATTAACTCCTACCTTCCTCTCCCACTCTCAAGTAGCAACTTTCTTTCCTTTTATTCTTTTTTTTGGCTAGAATTTTTGACCAAATGTGTTGTAGAGATTTTTTTTAAACTAAATTTTACTTTAATAAGGCAATTTCTCAATTTAAAGAATTCAGTTATTTGGGCAGAGCAGTGGTGGCACATGCCTTTAAGCTCAGCACTTGGGAGGCAGAGACAGGTGAGTCTCTGTGAGTTCGAGGCCAGCCCGGTTTACAGAGCAAATTCCAGGATAGGCTCCAAAGCTACAGAGAAATCCTGTCTCGTAAACAAAACAAAAATCAGTTATCCACAGAAGAAATTTACAGGCACTATTTACATATCATTAATATCAAAAACACCCATTATTGCTGTCAAATCCCAAATCTGTAAGAATTTAAAATAAAAACTTTAAGGTCAAGCTAACCTATTCATGTACTCCTTCACAGAAACAGCTGGTTACTTGGCAGAAACTCTGTAAGGTTTGATTACACAGACCTGGGAGCCTCTGTTAAAATAAAGGTCACTGATGGGGGTCTTTAGGAATCCGCTATGACTTTTCTTTTCTTCCTCCCTCCCTCCATCCTTTCTTTCATTTCTTTGGTTTTTCAAGACATGGTTTCTCTGTGTAACAGCCTCGGTTGCCCTAGAACTCACTCTGTAGGCCAGATTGGCCTCAAACTCTGAGATCCCCCTGCTTCAGCCCCCTGAGTGGTGGGATTGAAGGTGAGTGCCACCACCGCCTGGTTGGTATGTGCTTTCCAATCCCACAAGTTTCTTAATAAAATGACATATTTATGAGCATTTCTAATTTCATATTTTAATGACAAAAAATGGTGCCTAAAATCACGAAATAAGTAATCAAGAGTTAAGGAGTCTAACGCATGCAATATGCACTCAGAAAACATTAGGACCAAGATTTCTCAGCATCCAGTGACGGTGGTACAGACACAGATATTACCTAGCAGACACTATTTTAAGCAGACAGGGAGCAAATCATAAAATTCTCGCAGTGAACTCTTAAAGAGGAGAAAGGCTGTGGCTGACTCCTCAGTTTAGAGACTAAGAATATTAATTCTTAAGACACGAAGAGACAATTTAAGAACAGAACGGTGGGGCTCGGAAGGTGGCTCAATTGGTAAAGTGCTTGGCTTGGCGGGTGATCATGAGGACCTGGGTTCAGATCCCCCAGTAACTACATAAAGAGCCAGGCACACACCTATAATCCCTGGGCTGCGGAGGCAGAGACGGGAAGATCCCTGGGGCTTGGTGACTAGTACATATAGTCGTCCATTCAGTGAGCTCCAGGCTCGGTAAGGGGCCTTCAACCTCATACATTCCCAATCGTTACTCAAGGGATCATTTGACTATTTCAGAAATGAAAGAGAAAATAATTTCCGCGTCACCCAGACTGGCCTCACACTCTAGAGCCCCCTGCAACCCCTCCTGCATGAGTGATGGATTACAAATGTATTACAGGTATTGGCCTCCACACCGAGCCTTAATCTTTGAGCTTATAAGGATATTAACTTTCTAGAGAGAAAACCGGCTAGTTAAAGCACACGATGCTGAAACCGTGTTTGAAACGGAGCTGCTGGAATCACTTTCGAGGAATGACATCGCGACATGATCTACAAATGACCCTGGGACTGAAACACAAGTGGCCTATGGATTACAGGTTGGATATGCCTAGAAGGCAAAGGTGGTAATATTTACATATTAGCAGTTATTTTACAAAAGAAAGTGTGTGTGTGTGCGCGCATGTAAGTGTGTGGGTGCCCATACCTGTGACTTGCATGTGTGGAGGCCAGAGGTTTATATGGAGTGTCTTCCTCTACTGCCCTTCAGCAAGTTTTAAAGATTTATTTATTTTTGTTTATAAGTTTACGTGTTTGCATGCATGCACGCACACTATTACATGCATGTCTGGCGCCCACAGAGTCAAAAGGAGGGTATCAGATCACTTGGAACTACAGTTACAGGTGGTTGTAAGCTATTCAATTCAGGTCCTCCGCAAGAGCACCAAGCCCTCTTAACTGCCAAGCCAACCCTTTGGCCTGTCTACCATACTTTTTAAGATTGGACCGGCTAGCCAATGACTCCCTTAGGTCCTCCTGTTTCCACCTCCCCGACACAGGGATCACAGGCACTGCCACTATGCCCCATTTTTTATATAAGTGTTGGGGACTACTACTCCGGTCCTCACAGCTCTTTGTCCATAAACTCTCTGCCCATAAAAGCCATCTTCCCTGACCTCGAGGCTGGTGACTTACAAAGACAAGAAGCCACTTCTCTCCTGAACAGAAAAGACATAAGCGGAGCCAAAGAATTTCAGAACGTTAGTTTTTCTCGATGCATAAAGGTGACAGGCGCACGGCATACTTCCGTGTTGGCAAAACAAAGGCTAAATGTTTCCCCAACCCCAATAAAATACGCGGCTAGTTTTTATAAGACATAATAAAGTTTCACTTGAGATATGAAATGAAAATCCAACTAGGAGAAATCCCATTACAAACGCCTGGAGCATGGCAGAACTGCAGTCCAGGATCAACTCTGCCTCCAACACTCGCTCTCTATTTCCACCCAGTTTAGCCGCTGCTAATTTTCAAACTAACCAAGTCCGTTAAACTCATCCTTAAGGTAAACGTTTTATACCAATATAAGACTTAATTCTTAGTCACCAAATGGAGTTATTAGCATCACATAAAGGAGACAGGAGATGTTACAAGAACCCTTCTAGAAGAGCTGAAGAAACCCCAGGCTGTTGGGAATGCAGAAGTCTGAATCACACACCTCCCGGAGAGTGCCTTCTACATATTTATTGTCTTACCTTTTGCTACTAAAAACTGCACTTGCTTCTAACATGGCTTTTATGAATTTTATGCATGAAGACAACTTTTTAGAAATTAAAAACATGCTTCTCAGAAGGAAAAAAAATGTGCTTTTAATGATATCTTTTTAAGTAACTAAAGCAACGATCTTACTTATAAAGTTTATATCCAAAAGAAAACTGCCAAAGAGGTAAACTTGTTTGGTACACCACCCAAACCGAAAGGAGCCATGAGGCGCGAAGAAGTGAGGGCAGCTTACCTCAGAGGCTCCAGAGGAGCCAGAGGTAAAGCTCAGACTAGGACAAAAACTACCAAAGGTCAGCCGTGAGGAAGGGAGCACCAGTCCCCAAACACAGAGAGCAGACAAGGAGACAGGCTCTGGAAAGGCAGAGGCAGATGAGCAATGCTCCCCACCAGCGCCGCCCCCGGAACTGAGGAGGGTAGCCTGCCTTCCCTTCAGTCTCACAGGGCAGCCTCAGGACTCAGCCTAGTCCAACCTCATTCCAAACTTTCAGCCTGAGTAGCAGGCCTGTTTAATAATGGGGTTACTCCCTTCTGGCCAGAAAGTATCTACCAACAGCTGTCTCTTCACACAGCTCACTGGAGTTCCAGCTTTTAACTCCTCCCTAGAAATCCTTCTTTGGCCACCAAACACCAAACACGGCCATCACACGGCAGCTTGGCTTATTTTCCCCCACAACACCCGTGAGCTCGAGGAGGAGTGTGGGGAGCACCTGCAAGCTGTCTAGCAGCGTGGTTTTCACCTGGCTTCCTCTCTAGAAAGCAAGCTTCGTGAAGAACAGCACCGGCTGCCTTGTGTCTACCTCATACACTGAAGCCCTCAACACTCTACACAGGTCTCGCAGGGCGGAGATCCATATATGAAGTAAAATCCTAAGCAGCTCTTCCCTCAAGCCAGGGGTCCTCAAGCTTCCTACTGCTGTGCCCCTTTAACACACACAGCTCTCGTGTTGTGGTTACCCCGCAACCATAAATTTATTCTGTTGCTACTTCCTAACTGTAGCTTTCATGCTGTCCTGAATAGGAAAAAAACTGTGTGATCTGCTATCCGACCCCACAGGTTGAGAACTGGTGCTTTAAGCCTTCCTTCCTTCGTTTGCAACTTCACCTCTGAAATTATGCAACT